>CM021101.1:628261-734321 GCA_007115665.2 Sequoiadendron giganteum | reverse complement strand
TGTTCTATCTAAAGATTGTGTTGCCTAAGATTGCAGGAGATACTAGTTTTGTGTCTATTTTCTTGTACCAACATAATGTTGCATGAAGTTGTGAAAGAAGGGCATGGAAATGTTTTTAAATATCATTCAATTCTTGTAATTTAATCCGTATAATGTTATCTGGTCTCTCTGGTACCACTCCTAGTCTGGATTTAATATTTTATGGGTTAAATGTTTGTTGGGTTGACTTGGTACATTAAGTTGTTTGTGCCAAGTTTTTATGGCATGCACTAACATGGGATTGTGTGTAGAGGTAAAATAGGTCCTACTTATCTCCTAGCTTTGACCACATTGAATTTCCATTTTCAATTTTTTTTTGAGCTAACTCATTTTGGCCATTACACTTTTCATGTTTATACATTTTAGTGTGGCGGACAAGGAAAATGTTTTTGATACTTTTGGAAGGTCTAAATGAACGATCAAATGTGTGATAAGATGTACATGTGAGGTGTTGTGTGTTCAATGTAAATTCCAAAATTTGTGCACTGAAGGCAAAGGATTGAGTGTGAATTTTCAGAGGTGTTTTATGTTTGAGGAAGACAGTGAGTCAAAAGTATAAGAGTATAAGTAAAGTGTTGAAGGTAGTGAATCATCAAAAGTGTGTAAGTGTATGCTAGAGGCAGTGAGCCAAAGGTAGAAGTGTATGTGTGAGTTTTACAGAAAGCAAGCCAAAAATAGAGGAGTGTAAGTGAAGTGTTGAAGATAGTGAGCCAGAGGTAGTTATTTATTTGATTCATCAAGTGTTGTAATTTGAGGTTGTAGCCTCTTTTCTATAAGTTTTGTATCTGACAAGGAGTTTTAAACTTCCTTTGGTTAAATCCATAAAAAAATTGTAAATATTGTTTATCTTTGTGATTCTAGATTTGGATAGTAGGTCCAAGCAGGTTTCTCACCGTGGTTTTCCCTTGTTGGGTTTTCCACGTAAATATGGTGTTGTGGTTGTGTGCATTTTTCCTTGAATGTTTTATCTGCTTAAGGTAGTTAGAATTTTTTATTGATAAGTTTTGAATTGGATTAATTGGATTAATTTACATGGAAAACCCTATTAAGGGAAAAACCATGTAGTGAGGATTAACTCGCTTATATATGAATAACAATGCCAAATACAATAGGCTCACTGCCCAAAAGACAAGAAAGGCTCACTACCAAGGGCTCATTTCCCAAAGGACTCACTATTTAGAAAAAAGAAGAATAGAAGAAGACTATTACAAGTATTTTCACTAACTTAGAGCAATGGGAAGTGTAGACACATAAAAATGACCAAAGCTTGCAAGCAATATTTTACCACCTTTCGTCCTAGCATAATTATGACATTTTAATTATGTTTCTAACCCACCTTCAACTATTAATTAAATAATTCATAATTATTTAATTAATTCATGATTTTCTATTCTTCATGATTATTAAATAAATAAATCTTATTTATTTATTTAATGTGTCACTAATTATCAAGCCTTCTCATAATTAAATAAAGTCCTCAATTTATTTAATTAATCTTTATCGTTAATGTCCTCTTGATTATTAAATAAATATATTTTAATATATTTATTTAATATGTCACTAATTCCTAAATCCTCTTTTAATTAAATAGATTCATTAATTTATTTAATTAACTAACTACCTCTTCTAAATCAAATAATTATTCTTAATTACTTAATGGCCTTATGTGACATTTCCATCTTTTTAAATAAAACAATTTATTTAAAATGACGTCACATAGTTAACTGATTCTTCTTTTAGTAATTAATTTCAAAATCAATTACTTATTATCTTACAAAATCCATATTTTGAATTAATTTAATTCAAAATGGAAATATTCTTCTACAAATCAAGTAATTTCTAAAATTACTGATTTTCTAAAATCTCATCTTCTTATCTTCTGATTTTTACTAATTTCATCTCAATGTCACGTTTATTCTCCATCATTGATTTAATTTCCTAAATTAAATCTTGTCCACAAATTTGGGGATTTTACCCTAACCCTAATTGAGAGTTGCCATTTTGAATCTTAACCATTGATTTCTAGGGCATTTCTCAATCTCTCATCTCATCCATCCGTTCAAGATTGCATTTTCTATAAAATGGCAATCTTGTCCTCATTTTTGAAATCTCATATTATAATCTCTTGAATATCTCTTATTATCATTGCTTAATATCTTTGCATTTGTCATTTTAGCTACTTGTATGCTAGAATTAATTTCTATTTGCATTTAGTTTATACAAATCCTTCAAAGTTTTTCTTAGAACTAGTCAAATATAGAGTTTCCTCACACAAATCTAAGGGTACATTCTTCAACACAGCAAACTAAGGAGGTGCAATGGAAATCAGCCATGGAGGAGAGAGGAATGGGTGAGCTTGTTCCAATTTTCCTTTCCTTTTCTTATTTTCTCCTTTGCATTCTATTGATTGTTTGGATTTAATTAACATTGCATGCATTATATGACTAACAAATCTATCTTGCAGAAAATATCCATCATTACATTGGTGAACCCGACCCCATTACACATTTTTGTAGGTTCTCATAGGGCTTCATTTCTCTTTTTGCAGGTACAGGAGTATGGAACAACGCAAACGCTCTGTTGCGCCGCATTTGTCTTCGTGAGTGACACATTTGACTTGTCGCAATGCATTTGAGCTCGCCAGTGATGCATTCGACCTATCACAACGCACTTGACCTATCGAGCGACACAATTGACCTGTTGCATCGCATTTGACCTCCTGCGATGCAAACGACTGGTAACCTTTTTTTCGATTTTATTTCAACTTTTGTTTTTTGTTCTCTTTTTTGTTTCTAGATTAGTGATTTCTTGTGTTACTAATTTTCTTGTGATAGCATGTGTCTGGATGGATTTAATTAATTTTCTTTGTTACTTCTTTCAAACAACTTGCATTTTACATGCATTGGTTAAAAAGAACAGACATGCAAATGCATATTGGTTAAAAAGAACAACAAACTTTGTTTTTCATTGGGTTTAAAATTTAATCTTAGATAGACAATACTACAAACGATTAAAATAAACCCCTTGTCTAAAAAACACTACAAATGGATAAAATGAACCTTGTGCATTCTCTGTTTGTACAAATTTTATTTTTGGTTTAAAAAGAATACCATGCGAGTGTGATCTAAAATATTCATGTGCTCTCTCTTTGTTTTTAAACAAAGATTGATTGAACTATGAATATTTTGGTTCACTTTTGTTGAACTTTAGAAAATTGGGCCTGCTTTGGTGGGAAAAAGTACTCACCCCAAAGCAACTCAAACCAGAAACGAAGCTCTTTTTACGAGCTACTTCCGACCGGTATATAAATGTGAATCCTAAGGGAAAGCCTAGGATTACGAGTGCAGATATGTCATACAGACCAAGTAGTACTCCCCAAAACCCTATTGAGCTTAACCTATTTAGGTTGGAGTGTCTCCCTAATGGAGCTTAATCTTGGCCCCATGTATGACCACTCGAACGGATGTCCGAATTAAATCCTTTGTTATAGAAAGCCAAAAACCTTCTATTTTTTGTTGCAGCAACGGTCGTTGCCAAGGCACCCACACCTGCACAGTTCTTATTAGAAATGAGCAATATTCCATGGGAGTTTCATGGAGGTTGGAAGCTTGGTTTCCCTAAGAAGTGAGTGCACTGTAAGGGGGAGCCCGTGGGGCCAAGCTTTGAATTCATTCGCTAAGGATATGCGGTTAGTGGGATCCAAAAGAATACTATCTTTGCAGCCCTAGGATTTTTGTCAATGTCTTCCATGTGGTTGATTTTCAATTCTTTTTACAACACCAAGTGTTTGCCAAACTGTTTTTAGAAAACTTCAACAAACTGAACATCAAAAATTTGAGACAAAACTAGTAAAATCTGCAAAACTGTTTTTTCCAAAAAAATGCTTCCCGCAACGCAAACGCTCTGTCAAAATGCATTCACTATATTTTGAGCCGCAATCACTCTGATGAGCCGCATTTGAAACATCTCACATCACATTCGCCATTATGTGCCGCATTCACCATTTTCAAACTACATTTTCTATTATGAGTCACATTCGCCAGCTCCAGAACTGCATTCATCATTCTGAACCGCATTTGCTCTATTGTGCCGCATTCACCATTTTCAAACCGCATTTTCTATTCTAAGTCGCATTCGCCAACTCCAGAACTGCATTCGTCATTCTGAGCCGCATTTTCTCTGTTGTGCCACATTCATTGTGATGCATTTGCAAAAGTTTCATAACCATCTTCCCAATGTCAGAATTCAATCAAGTCTTCCTTCACTGTTACTGTTTAAACCAGAAACTGAATTGCTCAACTTCTTTTAAACATTGCATTATAGATACCATATTTTTTAAGATCACAATAGGGTTCCATTTCCATTCCATTAGTTGCATTGTTAACTCTACCATCTCCTTAGATGCTTACTTTTGCAGATTTTAGGAGTAGACTCTTACCATCCATTGCCAAAACTTTGCATTCAATAGTAGGTTATCATTGGACCTAATCACCCTTTGTCATTTAGTCAAATATTTTGTGAATTATTTCCCACTCAATAGTCTAGTGTGGAAACTTCACTTTGTCCTCTTTTAGTCCTTTTATGGTCCATTGGTTTTCCAAACTTGAATTATTGCCAAAACTTTGTTTTCTCAAGTAGTCATCTCCTTAGATTTCTTAATAGTGAGTACATCTTAGGCTCCTCTAGTTGCATACCATTTAGAGTCTCCATTTTTAGTGTCACACCATTTAAATTCACAAACCGTTGGTCTCCTTTAGGTCTCATTTGCATCTCATAAACATTCCTAAAATTCCAAAAAACCCAAAAACATAGTGTCATATTTATATCATTGTCCCCCATCATCCCAAAGTTGAGAAAAAATTTTATGGTTGAAACTAGATTACAGGAAAAGAAAAGACTCATGGATTCCTTTGGACAAGACACCAACTTTCTTGGTTTCACAACTGGCATGGATTCCTTCCCTAACGACATGAACAATCCTTCTTATAACATGGGAAATTCCAATGTCAATCCTTTCAGTGAGATGAATATCCCACCCTCTCCACAAGATCTTTTTGAACAATTTATCTATAGAGACTCAAATGGGGAAGTCTTTGAAGAAGACATATTAGTTGTTGCCCAACACCCAGAAGTTGTTGCTTCTGTAGAAGAAGTAGTCTTAAATGACTCCTCCAAATTCCTAGCTATGCTCCTTGACCAAGGGGCTAAGTTACCAAAGGGATTTGATCTTAACACTCTTAGAGAAACATCTCCCAATCCCCCATCACACAATCCTTCCATGGGAGCTTCTTCACAAAATGTCATCAACACCATCAATGCTACCTCCCTTGGTCATACTACCACCACAACCAACACAAAATCTATTGGGGGATCATCTACCCAAACCAACACCACATCACAATCCATCCCCCAACAAACATCCACTATCCCTTCACAGAAAATGGGTGCAACGACCTCAAATCTCTTTGGAAATTCATCTAGTTCCATGGATGCATCAACAAACCTATTATTAGGTTCTTCAAATGCTATGGCAACCAAATCATCCAACCCTTTTGGGAGAAATAAACAAAGAGTTGTCATTCAAAGCACCCAACCTAATTCCTCACAGGTTAATACCAACATTCCTGTGAGCCAAAACACCAACATTCCTCATGGCCACAATTTCTTATTTGGGAAAGGCAATCAAGGTGCTCAATTTTTCACTCCATTTGGGCATCAACAAGCTCAAAATCAACAAGGCCCTCAATCCTTCACTCCATTTGGGCATCAACGAGCTCAAAATCAACAAGGCCCTCAAATTCAATCCAACATGGCAGGATCTCACATCCCCATTTATGCCTCTCAAGTTCATACACAACAACACATCCCTCATCAAAACACTCATTTCCAATAACCACATAATCAGAACACTCATTTTGCTCACCGAAAACCAATTCCAAATCAACACATCTCATCACAATAGGTGGGAAATCAAGCCATCCCTATCACCAAGATGTGTGATACTACCAACAACCCAATTGTGGAAGCACTCACACTCCAACTCGCTGCTCTTCAAACACAAGTGGAGACCTTGCAACAATCCAACAAAAAGTCTTACATGTCACATGACTTGTGTCCATATCCATTCGACACAACCTTGTATATGCCACCCTTTCCTCATGGATATGTGGTACCTCATTTTCCAAAATACAAAGGCTAAACAAACCCTATTGAACACATATGAGAATTCACCACTAGTTGCATGGAAATTGCATATGAGCAAACATATCTCATGAGACTTTTTTCTAGAAGTCTCACAAGTCATGCACTGGAATGGTTCTCACTATTGCCTAAAGGAATCAAAACATGGGATGAATTGGCAAACAAGTTTATTGAAAATTATGCCTATAACATTGACATGGATATTGACATTGCCTCCTTATGCAGACTTACCCAAGAGGATGCAAGAGAGACTTTTATCCCATTTTTTCAAAGATGGAGAACCTTAGCAAGCAAATGTCTAGTAGAAATACCTGAAAAGGAGAAAGTCACTATGTTTGTACAAAATATCTTAGGACCGCTAAGGTATGGCTTACAAGTCCATTGTTGCACCACTTTTGTTGACCTTGTTGAAAAGGGTGTTCAACTTGAGAAAGCCTTGATTGCCAAAGGTGAATTAAAATATGGTGGAAAAACTATCAATGCCACCACAAATAATAACCCAAGTAGCTCCAATGACAAAACCAAATACTAGGTTAAGAACAAACACATTACCAATGACGCTGTGGTTGATGAAAAAACCGTAAATGCAACAAGTCACATACTCACCATCAAAGGAGTACAAAATCAAAATGGACCTATAACTACACCAACACCAACTACTAATGATATCCAAAGCAATCCTACTCAAACTAATCAAAGGCAGTTGCATCAACCGCGACAATTCCAAAAATGCACATACACACCTTTGGGTGAACCTATCAAAATTGTCTTGAAGAAACTACTCCAAAATGGAGTCATAATGTTGGAAGAACTTAAACCGTATGACCTTGGTTAGTTCAAGTCATCATGGTGGGATGATAGTGCATTTTATGATTACCATCGTGCCAAAGGGCACAAAACCTCCTCTTGTCATCAATTGTGAAATCTGGTACAAGACCTTATTGAAAATCACACCATTGAGTTGGGTGGTCAATCATTCACGTCTAATGCAGATCATACTATTCACAAGAACCCACTATAGGATCATGGTAAACCTTCCTCATCTAGCATGAAGAATACCAATAATCAAGCCAATCACATCCGTCTTGCCTACAATAACATTTGCCCTACTTACAATTATCTCGGTGGTACCATTATTAACAATCTTCGCACTGCTAATGAAGATAAGTGTGTTAATACCATTACCATTAAAAAGGCTCTGGAATGCAATGTCACTATCCCAGGTCCTTATGCCCATCAGCCTAAGATCACCATACCCAGTCCATCTGCTAGAAAGTTAAACCCTAAACTAGAGTTAAACCTTATTGAGCAATTGAATAAAACACCCGCTCAAATATCCATTCTCGAATTTCTTCGTATCTCACCCGCACATAAGGCCATCTTGGATAAAGTCCTGCAAGAGTCATTTGTCCCAACCAACATTGACGTTAACCATTTTGAGACTATGGTCAGATATCTGAATTTGCCTCATCACATTACCTTTTTGGATAGTGACTACTCCTCACCCAAACCATCTCAGAATGATGCCCTTCACATCAAGGTTTTTGTTCACAAGCATAAGATTAGATGAGTCTTAGTAGATGGTAGAGCAGGATTGAACATATGCTCTTTAAAATTGGTTAAATCTCTTGGCTTCTCTGATGCATGTGTAGATGCTACCAAGAGCATTGTCATCAAGGTATACGATGATGAAGAACATGCTTCTAAAGGCATCATCACAATTCCACTCCGGGTGGGACCAGTTATCATAGATACAACATGCCAAGTCTTGGATTATGACATACATTACAATATCTTACTTGGTCGCCCCTGGATTCATGCTCTAAAGGCCATTCCTTCCACATACCACCAATTCCTGAAATTCCCTTTTGATGGTATTGAAATAACTCTCCCAGGAGATCCTGATCCACTTCAATACTGTACCAATCTGCAAGCCACTGCTGAGCACCAAGTACCCATCAATCGAGAAGCCTCAATTTCCACCTCATCCAAATATATTGACCCATCTGCATTCACCAAATAATCCATTCCATCAAATTTTATCACACCATCTTCCTCAGCCTCCATACCAAGTAAAGACCTTCAAATCCAGGACCTTGGTTGTGGACAATTCAAATTGAATACGGCTTATTGTATTGCCACAATACCTAAGCTGCCTAAAGTCTATGGTAGACCATGTTTTGCAATCAAGCCCAAAACAACTTTCAAGGTTCTACCAAAAAGTGTTTTCACACTGTGGAGTGATATGGGTAATGAAGTCATTATCGACATAGATAGCTGGATCTACAAAGACCCAGAAGAGTTACCTCCACTACTAGTGCATCTCTATGGAAAAGGCTATGATATATGCAAAGCCCTAGGTTTTGATGATAAAAGTGATCTTGGAAAGTACAACAATGGAAGGAGGGAACCTATTATCATTTCTGCAAGACCAAGGTACATAGGGCTAGGGTTTGAACAACTTCAAACTGACGATCGACATACCTATGAACTTTCAAGTAAGGTTGTAATGGCTACAGAAAGTGTTGAGACATGTGAAGAATCCCCTACCGAAATTGACTCAAATGAATGGGAATGGGGATCTGAGAAAACCCTAAGTGACTATGATATTGATGAACTATTCCTGGATCCTGGTCAACTCCCCTTTGAAGAACGATTCTGACAAGAGTACAATATTGATCCCATTGACCGACATTCCAAAAATAAGGAATGGGTAAGAATTCCTTGGAATCCAGAAGAACATAAGGTGTCCTCTGTAATACTCGAATTATCCCACCCCATTCCTGAGCCCACCCATGAGCCTAACTTATCTGAGCCCACTATCCATACCTCTAAAATTTCATCCAGTAATCATGATGGTTATACTTTTGTGCCCTATTATGACTTTTAGTTTGACTCATCAAAATCAAAGTATGGTTCATCCATTGCATCTGACACGGAAGTTGAAATTGACAACTTTGCCTTCACACTTGAGGCATCAATTTGCACACTTTTCGCATCCTCCCCATCTTTTACCAACACTAACGATGGGATTCCCCTTGCTTACTCACAATTGATTGACTGGGACCAACAAGATCCATGAGTGATGGACATTTTTTAGAATGATGAGGTGATAGAAGAATTCATGGGGCTCCGAGAAGGCATACCATGGGGTGATCACAAAACAAGATTTTCCATTGACCTAGATTGTGTAGCTTACTTCGAGGAGACTGTGCAATCCTATAGTCACAAAAATACAAAGAATAAGACAAAAAAATAAATGTCTTTAGGTGAAAACCGCAAAGCACCTTCTGACAACAAAATAGTAAAAATAAAGGACGTATCCGAAGGTGAAAACCTCTTTGAGGTGCCTAAGGATGGAGGATTGGAATTTCTTCTCATAACACAAGAAAAATTGGCAATGCTCATTGAAGACACCATCGAAGTAAACATAGCCACACTAGAGAATCACAAAATTATTCTCTTGGCCACATCATTGTCAGAGGAAGAAAAACCCGAATTTCAACAATTCTTCACAGACATGAAAGTTAACTTCGCATGGTCATATGCTGACATGCTAGGCCTAGATCAAGAATTGGTATTGCACCATCTTCTGTTAATCCCAAATATCAAACCAGTCAAACAAAATTTGTGAAAAATGAATCCACATTACATGTTGAGCCACCAAACACACTTGCTAGCCAAGATTGACCCACTAAAGTATCTCCTAAGTCGGGCAGCTTTGACAGGTTGTTTGGTGAAGTGGGTCATGATATTGAGCGAGTATGACATACAATATATTGAGTGCAAGGCAATAAAAGGTCAAGTAATAGCAGATCAACTTGAAGATGCACCAATCCAAGCCACTCATCCAATGATAATTGATTTTCCTGATGAGTCTATTTTTCATGCAGAACCAGCCTTACCATGGAAACTATATTTTGATGGGTCCCACACCAGTCACAGCTCAGGAGTTGGCATCTTATTTATCACACCACAAGGGGATTCAATTCCTAAATTATTTTGGATCGCCTTCCCTCATACAAATAACATTGCGGAATACGAAGCATTGGTCATAGGTCTCAAGATAGCAATTAAATGGAAAATTCAGACATTGCTCATATTTGGGGATTCTCAGTTATTCATCAACCAAGTGAATGATGATTATGAAACAAAAGATGAGAAGTTGCTTCCCTACAAGGGAATGGTGGATATTTTCATGACATATTTCAAAATGATTTCTTTTGAACAAATCCCAAGGACACAAAATAAGGGAGTCGATGCAATGGCTACTATTGGATCTCTCTTAGACATCCCTAAAAATGTGTTACAATTTGAGTTCTTAGTGGAACAGTTGTTGATGCCTGCATATGATATCCTAGAGATAAAAATGGTGTGTGAGATTGTTGGTCCCAGTTCACCTTGGTACCAAGAAATCTATGACTATCTTAAGTCCCAAACCCTCCCACCCAACCTATCCAACAACCAAAGAAAGTCCTTTATCCGAAAAGCGGCTAAACATACCATCATCAGTGACACCCTATACCGTCGTGGCTTTGATAACACCCTTTTTCGTTGTCTCGACACTGATGAAGCCTGACTAAACTTTACGAGAATTGCATGAGGGTATATTCTGATTTCATTCAAGTGGTAAAACGTTAGCTAGGAAGGTCACCAGACTGGGATACTATTGGCCGAAATTAGAAAAAGATGCTCTTCGATTTGTCAGAACATGTCAAAAATTTTAGGTGCATAGTGACCTAATTCACACACCTACACAAGAGCTAAGACCAATCACTTCTCCATGAAATTTCACATAATGGGGACTCAACCTCGTGGGCAAGATCCATCCATCCTCCTCTAACAACCATAAATTCATAATCACCGCCACTAAGTACTTTACTAAGTGGATTGAAGTCGTCCCCCTCATTTACATTACCAGAAAGAAAATATCCAAATTTATCCTTAATTACATAATCTACCGGTATGGTGTTCTGTAGTCCATCATCACAGATAATGAGAGTCCATTCAAAAATCAGGACGTTTGTGAACTTTGTGAGAGATTCCACATCCAACATAATTTCTCCACCCCATATTATCCACAAGGTAACAGTCAAGTTGAGGTGTCAAATAAACAAAATCTTTGCATTCTTAAGAATACCGTCAATGACGTTGGCCACGATTGGCATTTACAACTCAATCCTGCCTTATGGGCCTACTGTACCAGCATTCGTAACCCCACTGGAGCCACTCCATTTTCCCTGGTCTATGGATCTGAGGCCATATTGCCCATTGGGGTTTTAATTCCTTCTCTTCGTGTCTCCTTGAAAGGAATGATTGATGATGAAGAGTACAGACAATCTCGCCTACATGAACTAGAAATGTTACAAGAAAGACGACAAAATGCCTTAAACCACTTGTAGGAATATCAAAATCATCTTTGCCGGAGCTATAACAAAAGAGTAATGGTGAGAAAATTTGAAATCGGTGACTTGGTCCTCATGCAAAACCCAAGAAATCAGGCAGACCGTGAAAAACTTGGAAAGTTTGAGGCTAATTGGCTCGGTCCCTCTATTATTACTTGAACATTTAGTTATGGAGCTTATCAGTTAGCCACACCTGATGGAGAACAGTTGACAAAACCCATCAACAACTTACATCTGTGAAAGTTCTACACATAGAATCAGAGAGCTTGACTAAAAATACAAAAATAAAAAATGAAAAATAGAAAAAAATTGCCCCTTGATGAAAACATGGCAAACAGGCATCTTGGTGACACCAAAAAAATTTAAAAAATGGCAAAAACAGTAAAAAGAAATGAATTCTTCTAATAGTGAAAACTTGGTAAATAGGCGCTTTGGATAGGTACTGTGATCCTAATCAAATGCTACTTCCTAATGTGAGATGTTAAATTAAACTAATAGTGCAATATGAAGAAAAACAACAAGATAAAAGGGCACCTCAATAAGATTAGCCTAAGAAAGTGGACAACATAGAAGAAAGATAAACAAATTGATTGTTGTTATACCTTCATGTTGTTGCTTACCTGGTTGGCCCTTGATTTTGAATTCTTGTGTGTTCCTTGGATGGCAATGAAGTTGAATGGATGTTTGATGAATGATGCAATATGGATTGATGATGTGAGTGTTATAATGGATGAGAGCTTGAATGGCAATTTTGCAAGAGTTTATTTGCAAAAGACTTGATCCTCAAAATGAGGGAATTGAAAGGGTATTTATAGGCTAATTGGAATTCTCTAGAGAATTCAATGGTTGGGATTGATCCAACAAAGATCAAGATGAAGAGCTATGGTGAGTTGAGGACTCACAAACCCTCACATCTTGACATGTGGAGTGTGAGATGTCTTAGGGTGGAGTGATGTGGAAATGAGGTGGAAGAGAAGGACAAGAGGTGGATCTTGAGGGATGAGAAGATTCCTTGGAGGAATAAAAGTGAATTAAAAATTCACAATGATTGGAAGAATCTAGTGGATAAGAGAGGGTCTCCAAAAAGCTGGAGATTTGTCACATGTGGGTGATGTGACAAGTCCAAGGTTCTAGAAGCCCTTGGCACATGTGAAGTGATAAGTCAAGGCTTCTAGAATCTTGCATGCGGGATGGGGAAGACCTTGGAAAGATAAAAGTGAATTAAAAATTCACATGGAGAAGAGAGGAACCTTGGGCAAATAAATGTGAATTAAAAATTCACATGCGGAAGAGAGTCCAGGCTAAAAATGGTAAGTGGGAAGGTTGACCAGAAAAGGTAAGCCAAATGTGGCTAATGATTCTTATTAAGGTTGTGCAAACACATGATTAAGATAGTTAATGAGGGATTAGAGGAAAGTGGGAGATTATGGAGGATGTGACACTTAATTAAGATTAAGTGGTGCACATCCTAATCACGGATTAATTAATTTAATCTGGATCAAAAGGGGGGTATGGAGAATGTGACAAGGAGAGAGAAAAAGGGGAATTAAAAATTGGTTTTAATTCAAATGGGTTGAAAGACTAAATTAAATAATTTGTCATATTTATTTAATTTAGAGAAGAAAAGGGGTAAGGTACAATATTTAATTTATTTAATTACATACTTTAGGAACCTTAGGTAGAAAATGAAATAATGATTAAATAAATTATTTAATCACTGTTAATGAAATAGATGAATAGAGTAGACGATTTTGACCATATAGAAGTGGTCAAATTTAGATGTCTACATTTTTCCCCTCTTCGAAGTACCATTACAATAACCGTGGTTCGAAGAAAAGAAAGTGCAGATGACTCTATAGAGGAAGTAACCGGAAGATGATGCCCCAGCGTAGGACTTGAGCTGTCCCATTAGTGAGGAATGGATGAAGATGCCCCAATCCTAGAAGGGATTGACTATGGCAAGGAAAATTGGTAAATGTGAAGGGTATGCCCCCTCGAGAGGGTGACGGGGGAAAAAGAAGGGTCCCAAGCAACATCTCGATAGGAAGAAATGAATGGTATAGTTGGAAAGAGGGCAAAAAATTAGGCAAGTTTGTCTTTTGAATGAAGTCAATCGGACAAATGGAGTGCAAATGTCGACACCAGGAAGGGAAGGTATTAGTCAGAGGAATAAAATGGTAAATAAAAGGTAAAAAAACCTTTTCAAATAGAAGGAAAGGCAACAAAACCCCCTATTAACGCATTTTAATGCATTTTAAATGTTTTATCAAAAATGTAAAACATGGGTTTTGTGGATGGGAAAAAATTAAAAAATGGGTAGGAATTGAAAATGTGAAAATGTGAAAAAAATATTTGAAATTTGGAGAGAGAGGAAATTCAGCCGTCGGGGGGCGTATACGCCCCTCGCTAGGCAGATCCACCCTAGGCTCGAGGCGGGTCCACCCCGGGTGAGGGCGTATCCGCCCCGCGGCGGGGCGAGTCCGCCCCATGGCATTACGGCTAGGCACCACCAACCGCGAGCGATGCCACCCGCGACTAGTAGTGGCGCAGCCCCAGCAGCGGTACCGCCCAGCCTGGCGAGGAAGGTCCGCCCTGCTGCAGGTCGTGGGTGGATCCGCCCCGGCCGGCCGAGGGCGAGTCCGCCCCTCTCAGGGGGTCGGATCCGCCTCGTTGCAGGCTGAGGGCGGGTTCACCCTGACAAGCCAAGGGCGGGGCCGCCCCACTGCAAGGGGCGGATCCGCCCAGCTGCAAGCTAAGGGCATGTCCGCCCTGCAGGCGGGAGGGGGAAGAGGAAAGAAAGAAGGAAAGAAAGAAAGTGGGGGGGGGGGA
This sequence comes from Sequoiadendron giganteum, assembly GCA_007115665.2. Lineage (NCBI taxonomy): Eukaryota > Viridiplantae > Streptophyta > Pinopsida > Cupressales > Cupressaceae > Sequoiadendron > Sequoiadendron giganteum. Next base: position 719,847 of record CM021101.1, on the reverse strand, counting down.
GGAAGAAGAATTGGATGAATGTGGAATATGCAATGAGATGAAATGTGACATGAATGTAATTTTCCATCCGTAGAGCACTGATTTTTACTATAGCGTAAGACACCAGGCGTCAGGGTATGTAAACCAAGACAGATTAGTGTCCAATGCATAAAACAAACACAACAGATAATAAGTCTATTCCAACACCCACAAAGTTGTGATGACTTTGGTCGGGCCAGGTATTATAATAAGCACAAGCACAAAAGGATGCCCCAGCGTAACACAAGACCTCAGGGATCTTGGGGGGTACTACGTGGGACAACCAAGAAGACAAAAACAAAGAAATGAGCAAGATATGCCCCTATGTTTACTAGTCAAAGCACACCATGATATGATGGATCAAGGCAACCATGACAAGTGATGATAGGGAGCTCAAATGAGAAACAAAAGCCAAAAGCATCAAAAGATCACAATCAATTTCAAATGTCCTTTGCCATAGGATCAAGATGATGGATGGGGTTGATGAGGTCTATTAGGAAGGATACATCATGTTGAGACCGATGATGGATAGTAAACTAAAAGATCAATATGACGCAGAATACCAGAAACTGATTAGATCTTGTGATACAAATGACCGTTGTTTGCAAGCACTAGCTCGGATGGGGACATACTTGACGACATGGCAAGACAATGAGACATAAGGCGACAAGATGATAAAATGATGAGATGACAAAATAGACACACCCTAAAGACCTAGGGGCTCGAGGATTGATCAAATATCAACCTTGCCTACATGAAAGTGTAGAGCCCTCGTAGTTTAGGAAAAGACCATGGTAAAAGTGGAAAGATGAAAATGAAGACCTCGATGGATGACAAAGAACAAATGGAAAAAATGCCCAGGGGGCAGACCAAAGGATTGACCTTGCCTATGTGAAAGCACAGAGGCAATGTAGTTCGACACAAGGCCAAAGATAGATGATGGAAGAGGATAAGGCAGACAAAAGACAGAGCCCCAGGGGTGAATCAAATGATCGACCTTGCCTATGTGAAAGCATAGGGGCAACATAGTTTGACGAGAGACCGATGACAAACAATGGATGATGAGATGACCAGGATAAATGGAAAAAAGGATGGAGTCAATATGATGAGACAAGATATACTTGCAAGATTGGATAGGACAATGGATGATATGTGTACAATGTGAAGCTCAAGGATGGGATAGTGATCTAGATTATTATAATATGAATTGGGAGGATGGGAGGATGTATAGATGAATCATGAAGATGTAGGAAATAGATAGGAGGGACGAATTATGATATGAATGGCATTGGGTTGCATGCGGGTAGCCGATAGCTCGAAACCAATGAGAAGGGATAATAGAGGGAAATGGATGGATGGATAAGAAGATGCTAGGATAGGTGGATAGATGAGATGAAGATTGAGAGGATATTGTAAAGATGTGAGAAATAGATAGGAATGATGATAGTGTGATAGCATGGCATTGGATATCATGGGGGTAGCCAATAGCTAGATACCAATGACAAGGGATGATGAGATAGAGGGAAACAGATGGATGGATAAAGATGGGGAGATAGAAAGATGAGAAGATAGGTGGATAGAGGGATACAAAATTGGAGGGATGGAATGAATTATTGTATGGATAAATGGATGGAAGGATAAGGATTGGGACTATAGGAAGATAAGGATGGGGAGATGGCATGGATTGTTGTATGGATAAATGGATGGGGGGGGAGGATGGGCAAGATGGAGAGATGGAAAGGATTACTTGGAGGGATGGATGGACGATGTCTCCAAGGACTCAATCATAAATAAGGAGGTGCCCCCACTCTCGATGTGTCATGTATGACGAGGAAAGAGGGATAGTAGGATGGTTGGATAAGGGAGTGAGATGGGTAATGGAAGATAGATAGATGTGGATAGGATGCATGGACAATGCAAGATAAGGATTTGGTAGATGGAGGGGATGACTGGATGGATAAATGGATGGGGAGGTAAGGATGGGCAGGATGGAGAGATGGAAATGATTACTTGGAGGGATGGATGGATGATGTCTCAAGGACTTCATTGCAAAGAACGAGATGCCCCCACTCTAGATGTGTCATGCATGATGAGGCAAGGGGGATATCAAGATGTGTGGAAGGAATATGATAGTGTATGGATGAGGGGAATATATGCCAAGAGATGTCCAACGCATGTATATAGGTTTTCCCCTATCTTTATCAAGATCACAAGGAAGATGGAGGGATTGGATAGGATGTGAAAGATGGTGGGTAAGATGTGGAAGATAGGTAGATGTAGGAGATGGAGGAAAGGAATGCGTAAGTGGATGCTGCCCCCAATCGTGGAAGGAGACTAGATGGGGGATTTACACATGATGCTTGTTTGCCAAGTTTTCATCATGGTACTTATCCAAGGTGCTTGTTTGCCAAGTTTTCACCACTGGATGAATGATTTTCTCTTTACTATTTTTTTTTGTTTTTTGTATTTTTTTTATTTTTTCTCTTTTTTGGAGTAGGATGTGGACGAAGATGGATAAAGATAGGGAGATGGATATGTGGATTTTAGAGGACAGTTGATAAGGATAGAGATGAAGAACTCACGCATCAAGTTCCATATGAGGTAATAATATCCCATGTTTGAAGTGACTATTCGAATGTTGGTACAACCTTATTAGACTGGATGGTTTATGCAAGAGGATGGATTAAAGGAATTTGATGGGGGAGATAGAGAGGATAGTGGAGGGGATGTTGGAAAGTGTATGGATGGAATGATGGAGTGGATTGGTGATGGGGGAAGGTGTTCAGGACCAACATGGGCACATGTGATGGTGGATGCAAAAAGATAGGTGGATGAATGGATGGAGAGTGTGACGATAATGGAGGCATTGGGATAGTGAATTTTGGGATGTAGGGACCCAAAACAGATTTAGGAGATGGAGGAGGTGAATGATTTTGTGGGGAAATAACAACTTTGGATGTCGTTATGGACTTTTCAATTGAAGGTATGGCACCTTTTTTCTTTGGGATCCACATGGTTTTTATTTTTTCTTCGGTGGGCCTTTGTGGCCTTTTGGATTGATTTGGATTTTGGACTCGATTTTTATGTTCTTCAACATGTCTGTGGAAGGGGACATGAGGAGCTTTAGATTCATGTGGATGTTTGGATTTATGTATTGTTGCTTTGGCATCCAAATTTCTTTTAGTAGCAAGGGGATAGATGCGAGGAGATGGATGATGGGGAGCGATGGAGGTAGGCATTTGATGAGGAAGTGTGGATGGATAATGTGTAGGTATGTGCCTTTGTTGATCCTGATTAGGAGTTATGAAGGTAGGATTTTTATGTTGTGTACGAGGGAGAGGGGGTGGATGAATAGGATAAGATGGAGGGGGTGATTTTGGGATGTAAGGACCCAAAATAGACTGTGTATATGAAGGATGTGTGGGTTTTGATGGAGGGATATAAGAACCCATAGTAGATGGAGGATTAGCAACAATGGATGGAGGGACATAAGGACCCAAAAATGGATTGAGAGGATGAGGGAGGAAGATGGATGGTTGTTTGTAGGTAGTATGATGGAGGAGGGGGGATGGCGGCATATGTCTTGGTAGAACGATGGGAAGTACCTCTTGTGCCTTTAGAAGAGGATCGTTTAGGATGTACGAAGGTTGTACCAACATCTTTAGAGTGAAAGTTTTGGGAGACATATCCAAGATCATGTGTGCCTAGATGTTCTTTGACTTGAATGGGTTCTAAAATACCTTGCTAATGAAGGCCTAAACCTTTTCCTTGATAGTTCATGTTCTCAAGCATATGATCTATGGTAGGATGCTTATTCTTTTGGAAACATGATGCGAGTGTGTTAGCAGGTGGAGGAGGAAAGGTGGTGCATAGACATTGTTTTGCTTCTGCAAGAAGACCGCCATGGACGCATGTAATGTTACCAAGGTGATACAAAAGTGGCATTGGGATGGTAAGACTAGATGGTGATGAAGGTTCATGTGATGGAGATGAGGGGATAGCAACATCAGGAGGAATGAGTGATAAGGGATCATGAGAGGAATTGGGGAGTACAATGGGATCTAGATTTATGGCAATGGATGATAAGGGCTCATGAGATGGAGTGATTGGATCTTGAATGCAAAGGGGATCATGGGATGGAGTGGAGGACATAGTGTGATATTGAGATGGGGTGGATGGAAGGATAAGATCGTGACTTGGTTGAGGATATGGATCATGAGATGAAATGGATGGAGGACTATGTTCTTGAGATGGAGTAGATGGGGTGGAGTGATCTTGATTTGGAGGAGGGGATATGCTTGTATGCTTTGGATCAAGCACTTGGCATGACTCATCTTGTGTGGGATGTATGATGATGGAAGAGTGTTGGAGAGACTCCTCAATTGGGGGAGAGAGGAGGATGGAGGATTCATGAAGGTCATTGGATTGAAGTTTGTGAATATTAGGACTAGGAGGAGGGGATTGGATGTCTTCCATGGATTTGGTGGATCTAGTATTAGAATATGGGGATTCAATGGATTCGATGGGTTTGACCGGCTCAATCGTTTGGATGGTGGTAGGAATGGTGATGAGAGGGATAGGTGTAGGATGGAGGAGGGCCTCATCACTAGTGATAGTACATGATAAAGTGGGAGGGCATGGTGTCTCTTCTTGCATGAGTCCTTGGGCGACTTTTGGAAGAGACGTAGGATTAGGTAGAGTGATGGGAATGGATGGGGGATTAGGATTAGACGTGGGGATGTGATTGGATGAAGGAGTAGGATTAGATGAAGGGATGGGAATGGATGGAGGATTAGGGATTAGATGAAGGGATCGGATTGGATGTAGGACTAGGAGGAGATGGAGGATTAGGATTAGATGAAGGGATGGAAATGGATGGAGGACTAGGAGGAGATGGAGGATTAGGATTAGATGAAGGGATGGAAATGGATGGAGGGCTAGGAGGAGATGGGGGATTAGGATTAGGAATTGGAGGATTATATGACTGGATGTGTGGATGAGGATTAGAGGTAGAACTAGGAGGAGATGGAGGATTAGGATTAGATGAAGGGATGGGAATGGATGGAGGACTATGAGGAGATGGAGGATTAGGATTAGGAATTGGAGGATTATATGACTGGATGTGTGGATTAGGATTAGAATTAGATGAAGGGATGGGAATGGATGCAGGACTAGGAGGAGATAGAGGATTAGGATTAGATGAAGGGATGGGACTAGATGGAGGACTAGGAGTGGTTGGAGGATTAGGATTAGATGAAGGGATGGGATTGGATGTAGGACTAGGAAGATATGGAGGATTATGATTAGATGAGTGGATGGGACTAGATGGAGTACTAGGAGTGGTTGGAGGAGATGTAGGATTATGATTAGATGGAGGATTAAGATATAATGTGGTGAAAGGGAGAGTGATGTAGGAAGATGTGGATGTTGGATTAGATTGGGATGGGGAGTGATAGTAGGAAGATGTGGAATTAATGTAAGGGTATGGGGATGGGGGATTGTGATAGGAAGATTGAGGTGGTGAACCATTGTAGGAGGACATGTATGGTGGGTTGGCGTAGGAGGATATGGATGGTAGATTAGGATGAGAGAATTGAGATGGTGGATGAGAATAGGAGGAATATTGGGATGGTAGATTGTGATAGGAAGGTGTAGGTGTTGGATTAGGATGAGAAGATTTGGATGTGGGATTAAGGTAGAGGTCTTGGGATTGTTGATGATGATGAGGATAAGAGGATGTGGATGTTGGATAGGATAGAGGTTGAACGGGAGGACATGATGAATATGTCGATGGTGAGGATGTTGGATATCCCTTGTCAAGGGTAGCATAAGAACCCTTATTAGGTGTGGATGAAGGCATGGTGGGATAGTTTGAAGAAGTAGTGGGATTTTGGGAGGCAATTGGAGAGAGCTTGCTAGTGATGATAGCGTCAAGGGGATCTATATAACAATCTTCATGATCAACAAGATTTTTGTTATCATCATCAACGGAGTTAGGATTCCCCTTGACTACTATTATTGGTCGTGTGAGAGGGGGATAAAGATTCATAATGGATATAGATTAGAAGAAAAGAATAGATGATGGATATAAAACTAGGATGGATTGGAAGCTCATATGGGGATTGGATGAAAGCTTAGATTGGGTTTGGATGATGGATCAATTGATGACGTATCAATTAATTTGGTGATCGAACAAGGATTGGTTGATGGATCAATTGATGATGTATCAATTAATTTGATGATTGAACAAGGACTGGTTGATGGATCAATTGATGATGTATCAATTTGATGTTTTGGATTTGGATTGATTTGATTGGATCAAATGATGATTTGGATTGATGATTAGATTTGATTGGAGGGGATTCTAAAAGCTGATTTGGAAATCACCCTAAGTGACTTATGATGCTAGTTGATCGATTTGAGCTAACTAAATTGATGATCTCGGCACCAAATCTGCCTTAAGATGGAAGGGGATTGATTTGGGCCAATGATGTTGACTTACAACACAAATCTGCCTCAAGATAGGAGTGGATTGATTAGGTTGAAGACAAGGATTGATTATGTAGGATAATGATCAACTTAACGCCTTGGTTAGTTTGGGAAAATAACTCCTAAAACAAGGTTTAAGGGATTTTGTGTTGAGAGATGATGATGGATGCAAAGGGAAGATGTGTTGTTGAAGATGTTTAGGTCTTACGATAAGAATGGGTATCCCAAATGGTGGAATGATCAATGTGAATGTGGTAAATGGACGTTTTGGAATCGTTAAACGGAGGCTTGGAATGGCTAAATGAAGGTTTTAAATGGTCAAACGGGTGAAACTATCCGTTCAGCGGGGCGTATTCACACTTCTGCAGTAAAACTGCTAAAACTGTGGGGCGTATTCGCACTTCTACAGTAAAACTGCTGAAACAGTGGGGAAAGTTCGCCCCTCTACAGTGGGAGATGCAACTTGGTTTAGATGAGGGATTTTGGTAAGGACTTAAAATGATTCAATGATCGTTTGACTTATCAAAATTCACTGGTTCTTCACAGAAAGACACTTTGAACAAGCATAATCCTATGATTAGTGTTTTAAAGGGTATGGCCAGCAAAGGTATTACTCTAGGATGAACAAAGTTTCTAAGGAGTCCTTGATATACGCTTAGTACGTGAGGCACAACTGTGAACACCAGTCCATCACAAGTGTGAGTTAGGAGCCCCAGCGAGATACTGAAAGGCTCGAACCAACTCTTCACATCTATCTAGGTATCACCCTAGCTTCGATGTTTCGCTAATTACGACGCAACTAGATTGGGGTATAGCTTTGGCTCTCCCCCCTTTATATACCCCATTGGTACGTGTGGTTGGAATCGTCCCTTGGGGTGATGAAATCCCCAAGCAAGTCCCGCTAAGAAGAAGACACTAATCGTTTCCAACTACCTCCTTCGGATCTGCACAATGTGCAAAGGAGGAAGGTGAAAACAAACTAATGCCCCCTTAGGGTAAAATAAATAAAATAGACACAACAAGTAGCAAATATTACTTTCCCCTACTTATACTAAGTAAATAGATAAAACAGTAAGGAAAGACTTTTAAAAATCAGAATAAAAGGAAGGCCCTGCAAGCAAATGTTTGTTGTTTATCTTTTTTGCCCTTTTTTGTGATTTGTAGCAAATTTGACTTCACTCACCAACAAACAAGATTAGTGGATTAGAGCACAAAACAGCAAAAGAAAGAAGACAAAAACGAAGCTAAAATGCCACTTTTTTACCTTCTCAAATGCGCTGTTAAGGGAAAATTCGCCCCTCTGTAGTGAAAAATGCTGAACTAGGAGGGCGTGTTCGCACTTCTGTAGAAAACAGTCAAAAACAGCAAAGGGTAGGTTCGCCCCTCTACAGAAAACAATCAGAAACTGCAAAGGGTAGGTTCACCCCTCTGTAGAAAATAGTAAAATAGCAAAGGGTAGGTTCACCCCTCTGTAGAAAATAGTCAAAAAAAGCAAAGGGCAGGTTCGCCCCTCTACAGAAAATAGTAAAACAGTAAAGGGCAAGTTCGCCCCTCTGCAGAAAATAGTCAGAAACAGTAAAGGGCAGGTTCGCCCCTCTTTAGAAAATAGTTGAAACAGAGGGAAAGGTTGCCCTTCTGCAGCATCCAGGAGGGCAAGTTCGCACCTCTGCAACTTGAATCTGCAAACAAGCTAACAACATAAAACGTGAAAGAAAGAGACCCCTTTGTGGGTCCCACCAAGTGTGCCAGAAATGTGATCCTAATAAATGCTACTTCCTAATGTGAGATGTTAGATTAAACTAATAGTGCAATATGAAGAAAAGCAACAAGATAAAAGGGCACCTCAATAAGATTATCCTAAGAAAGTGGACAACATAGAAGTTAGATAAACAAATTGATTGTTCTTATACCTTCATGTTGTTTCTTCCTTGCTTGGCCCTTGATTTTGAAGTCTTGTGTGCTCCTTGGATGGCAATGAAGTTGAATGGATGTTTGATGAATGATGCAATATGGATTGATGATGTGAGTGCTATAATGGATGAGATCTTGAATGGTAATTTTTCAAGAGTTTATTTGCAAAAGACTTGATCCTCAAAATGAGGGAATTGAAGGGGTATTTATAGGCTAATTGGAATTCTCTAGAGAATTCAATGGTTGGGATTGATCCAACAAAGATCAAGATGAAGAGCTATGGTGAGTTGAGGACTCACAAGCCCTCACATCTTGACATGTGGAGTGTGAGATTTCTTAGGGTGGAGTGATGTGGAAATGAGGTGGAAGAGAAGGACAAGAAGTGGATCTTGGGGGATGAGAAGATTCCTTGGAGGAATAAAAGTGAATTAAAAATTCACAATGATTGGAAGAATCTAGTGGATAAGAGAGGGTCTCCAAAAAGCTGGAGATTTGTCACATGTGGGTGATGTGACAAGTCCAAGGTTCTAGAAGCCCTTGGCACATATGAAGTGACAAGTCAAGGCTTCTAGAATCTTGCATGGGGGATGGGGAAGACCTTGGAAAGATAAAAGTGAATTAAAAATTCTCATGGGGAAGAGAGGAACCTTGGGCAAATAAATGTGAATTAAAAATTCACATGGGGAAGAGAGTCCAAGATAAAAATGGTAAGTGAGAAGGTTGACCAGAAAAGGTAAGCCAAATGTGGCTAATGATTCTTATTAAGGTTATGCAAACACATAATTAAGATAGTTAATGAGGGATTAGAGGCAAGTGGGAGATTATGGAGGATGTGACACTTAATTAAGATTAAGTGGTGCACATCCTAATCACGGATTAATTAATTTAATCTAGATTAAAAGGGGGTTATGGAGAATGTGACAAGGAGAGAGAAAAAGGGGAATTCAAAATTGGTTTTAATTCAAATGGGTTAAAAGACTAAATTAAATAATTTATCATATTTATTTAATTTAGAGAAGAAAAGGGGTAAGGTAAAGTATTTAATTTATTTAATTACATACTTTAGGAACCTTAGGCAGAAAATGAAATAATGATTAAATAAATGATTTAATCACTATTCATTAAATAGATGAATAGAATAGATGATTTTGACCATATAGAAGTGGTCAAATTTAGATGTCTATAGGTACCATGGTGAAAACCTGGCAAACAGGTGCCATGTGTAGTCGATCATTGCTTCACAATCTATTGTTACTCCAATTGACCTTTATCCACTTTCCATAATCACAAAGGCCTGACACATTCATGACACTCGTCCTAAGTCCTATCGATTCTGACCATGGTTAGCATTTGGTTGACATCATCCCTTGCATATCCTTGCCTTTTTCTTTGTATCTGCCTATCTCCATATCATTGGACTTGGATAATCCCTGCTCTGTCTGGGCACAAGACCTTTATTATGTAATTGTAGTGGATGTCACACATGATCCCACATTCTTAAAAAGTCTTGAAAAAATCCTAAAAATCTAAAAAAGTCCTGAAAAAATCCTCAAAATCTGAAAAAGTCCTAAAACAAAAAAGATCTAAAAATTTGAAAAAGTCCTAAGAAAATCCAAAAATAAAGTCAAAGTCAATGTCTGGCTGGTCAATTCAATCAATCATGTCAGTCAATCTTTATCCCCATATGAACTACATTGTCTCTACACATTTTCTACGTAGGCAAGATTCATCTTTGAATCACCGAGACATTAGGTCAGTCTTTCTAGGTTTGTCCAAATAAAATCATGATTGAAACTTATGTCCTTTGGAAAAGGTCATTGATCGTGTCGAACTACAAGGTCTCTGAGTGCACGATGTAGCCAAGGCCATCAATTGATGAACTCCTGAGGCCACACTAGGTCATTCCATTAGGGTTCATGGCACTACACGTTCACACACGTCAAACTATCTTCAAATCAATAAAATCTTCTATCGAATCTCAAGCGGGCATTCTATCAGCAATCTATGTCATCATCATTTTCAGTCAATTCAGCATGTCAACAATGACATGTAATCAAATTCTATCAAGACAATTAGCCCTGGCAAAATTTTGGGTTCTTCTTCAGATGCATCCTTCTGAAAAGCAATTCTCGTCATTTCTTTATGCTTTTGGATGTGTCCTTCCTAAGCATCGTCAACATCATCTAGCATTTTTATGGATTCTCCTAACTCCGAGAATTGATCTCCTAGATATCAACATCATTCAGGATGTGTCCTTCCTGAATTTGATATCACTCGACATTTGGCAACACTTGACATTAAAACACTTGGAAAACACTTGGAAAACTTTATCTGTCTTTTTGATGATATCATGATATTAGTTCCTTCTTTCATAGGAGCCACAACATATTATGATGATCATCCTTGTTTTTTATAATCAACTTGCTAATAGTTTCTCAAGGATGTCCTACTTTCAGGATTTAGAGAAGCAATGACTTAGCACGATGGTTTTCATGTTTGTTTTGACTATCATGTGGCTAGTTTCTCAAGGATTTCCTGACATTAGGATTTAGAGATTCAACAACGTCTCATGATTAGCCTGGTTTTTTTGATAGTTGGTCCTGACAAAATGACTAGGGGAAATTGTGTTCCTCGTATGAGTCATGATCATCCTTGTCTATGGCTGTTGATCTACGTTATGGTTTGACCTTGCACACTATTGATCTACGTCATATCATAGTGTTTGTCGGCCATCATGACATTTTTTCTCGATGATGATTAAAGAGCAACAACTAGAATAGAACTATAGCAAATTTTTGAAGGATTGTGTTTTCGCACTAACATGCATTTCTTTCTTCACACTAACATCCATCTTCATCTTCTCTTCTCTCATTTTATGATGATATCCTGTGACATACAAAAATAAAGTTGCATACATAATCATACGAGCATTTCATATTCACATTTAACATCTGCATAAATCAAATGTCATAATTCACATTACATAACACTGTCATTTACATCCATCATGAACCATCATTCACATTAATATATAAGCATCGCATCATCATCACATTATACAATGCATACATACATAACCATATCCATAATTGCATTCATAAACATAGGCATAACATCCATACATATAATAGTATCATATAAGCATCACATAGCATCTAGTAAAGCATAAACCACCATAACACATAAAATCATATAGGCCACATCAAAAACTACATCGCATATATATAATCTCAAAAATGTAATGTCACAAGATAGAGTCATATGAAATGCCAAAAATGAAGCTTGTAGGCTCGAATATCAAAATATGAAAGTGTCTAAAAATAAGTCCTATGATGTCCCTCCTTCATCTCGTGGAGGTGAACTATGAGGTAGTTGTGGCTGACCAACCACGTGAAAAGTAACCTAGATGGGAGTGGTGTCCTGAGTCTGACTTTGCGATCCTGAGGGATCGGTAACATGAGGTTGGCTCTACTCTGCCTGGTGTCCTGATGACACTAATCAGTGCCCATGATCTGACCTATAGCTACTTCTTGATGAATCTCTATGTGAGTTGTGTGAGTTGTGGCCCGATAACTGTCCTGATGACGTGGACCCCCAACACTAGTGTGACTGCCACTATGTGACCTGCTATCGTTGTGTGTCCGAGTGCCACTACCTGTCTTATTGTAGGTTCAGGACAAACCTGGGTCCCGTCGCTCTAGTAGAACAACCTGCTCATATAACAACCTATATTGGTCCCTACTCTTTGCCATCCTGGCCAACTCCCATGCCATATCCCCTATCGCCCAATGCACAACTCTACAAACTTAGTAACCCACCGATCTAACTCCTGCTATCGGATGATGGCCTGATCCCTCTCAACCCTGATAGCCTCTAACTCTACTGCCAAGGCTACGTCCAATCTTCTCTGAAGATCTATGATCCTCTCATCAATAGTGGCATCTACAGGCAAAATAGGTGACCTATCACCCTCCTCATCTTCAATGATCATCCACTCTCGCAACCTTCAGTCTGTCTCATCCTCCCCCTCCTCCTCCTCCTCCACATCTATATCAAGAGGCTATCCCCCGATAAATGGATCCTCCTCTATCATCACCTCCTCCTCCTGCTCTCCCCCCTGACCATATCCTCTACCCTCACCTCTGCCTCCTCCTCACCCCCTCTAATCTCCTCCCCCAACTCCTTCTCAGTTAGCATCTCTCTCTCCTCACCCTCCTCACAAATGGGTGGCAGGTGGACCACCCACCCTCTGCCTAACTCTCCTAGGCTATCTCTTCCCTCTATCATCCCTCCTCCTAACATCTCTCCCACCTCCTCCATCCCCTCCTCCCCCGTCACCCCCATCATCCCCATCTCCTTTGCCTCCATCCCCCCTGCCTCCACCTCTGCCTCTATCCCCCTGCCTCCATCTCTACCTCTATTACCCCTACTGCCATCTCTCCCTCTAGAACCTCTGCCATCTCTACCTCCATCCCTTCCACCCTGACCTCTCCTCCATACCCGTGCGATAACTGATCTTCGATCTATGGGCGACAGTCCATCTAGATCTATCAATGGGATAGGCCGATGAATCTGCCACCAAGCATCAAACTCGGCAGATGTCCCTGGATCTGCTAGACCTCCCCTCCACATCCACTGAATGGCAACAAGATCATCTACCTACTTCTCAGCCATTGTCACTAACCAAAGCTTGCAAACAATATTTGACCACCTTTTGTCCTAGCATAATTATGACATTTTAATTATGTTTCTAACCCACCTTCAACTATTAATTAAATAATTCATAATTATTTAATTAATTCATGATTTTCTATTCTTCATGATTATTAAATAAATAAATCTTATTTATTTATTTAATGTGTCACTAATTATCAAGCCTTCTCATAATTAAATAAAGTCCTCAATTTATTTAATTAATCTTTATCGTTAATGTCCTCTTGATTATTAAATAAATATATATTAATATATTTATTTAATATGTCACTAATTCCTAAATCCTCTTTTAATTAAATAGATTCATTAATTTATTTAATTAATTAACTACCTCTTCTAAATCAAATAATTATTCTTAATTATTTAATGGCCTTATGTGACATTTCCATCTTTTTAAATAAAGCAATTTATTTAAAATGACGTCACATACTATCAATCGCAACTTCCACTACCACATGATCCAAAACCTAAAAATCTAGATATAACACCTATGAACACCTCTGATCGTCTCATCCAAACCACACAAGCACATCTTCAACCATGAATACATGTGGAGCATAACACATAACACAACTTTGTCACCTTGTACACACTCTTATTCAAATTTTCTCAAAAGCATTTGGAAACCAAGTGAACCAACTACATCAACAACATCACAAACACCTTCTCATCATAACCACACCCTACAACACTAATAATCTCTCCATCTACAACACTTTCTCAACACCACACTAGAATTTAATATAGGTTGACATCAATGACAACACTAAGGACAACATAGTGAAATAATGACCATGTTGAAATCAATGAAAACACAAATATCCAAAAAATAGACCATATAGCTAGTGTCTCATGCCTTGAGTTCAACCTTGGCCTAAAATAGAGAGCATCAACTTTCTCTTCAGATTGCAAAACTAGGCCAGTTCTTGCTTGTCTCATGATGGTGTCAAATGCAATGGTAGATGACATATCCCACCTTGGCAAGATTAGGCATCCAACACTTCTTATCAATTCTCTACCTCTCTGAGGATTCATAGACTCCATCTTTGTGTTGACCTTTCCTCTGAATTATGTAATTATTATTTTGTCTTTCCTCTGTAAGGATCTTATCTTGCATTGTTCATTGTAGCTTCTCTCCTTTATTCTTAAGGATAATTTTTTTTAAACTCCTTCATAGTGATGAACTGGTCATGTTGCATGAACTCTTAGCAGGCTTGTGCCCTTATGTCATCGACCACTTTCCCTCTAGTTTCAAAATTGATGAGTAATGTATCATCTTATGTTCTTTCAATTATTACCCTAGCTGGGGGATTCATCACTTGGGTTATATTTGCATCATCCATCATCTCATCTAGGCCTATGGTATAATCAACCAAAGGTCCTAATGTAGGATCTATTTGCTGCAAAGGGGTATTTTTTGTGGACTCTATGGTACATTACCTTGAGAAATAGAAGGGCCAAAGGTACTTGGTGTTGGAGCAAGCACATATGAAAGAAAATTGTTGGCATTATCCAACATTGTCAAAGTTTCTACTATGGGGTCCTTTATGTATGAAAATGATCCCCTAAAAGATGGATCAAATTGCTTTCTCTTATTTTTAGCAATTTGTATCTTGACCCATAGTGATATTCTCTTTTTAGCCTCCTTTGTGGAGCAATTTATGATCAAATCCTCAATGTTGTCAGTCTCATGCAAGAATGTTTCCAAATTGAAACTAGTCCTTTGATCTTGAATGAAATGCTCTAGGTCACACCTCCTAACCTTATCCACTTTCATTCTATAAAGGAGCAGTTTATTCAAAATCAATTCCAGTCCTTCCTTTGATGTGACTTGAAAGTCTAAAAGTACAATAGTGGAGGGGAATATGGCATGCTTCTTGTTGTTTTTGAAATGATTCTTATTAGACTTATTTAGTTGTCATATGATTTATAGAAAATTAATTATTTCCAGCACATTCCTAGGAAGCACATGTGGAGCTATTAGGGAACCACATATTCTTATTACAATGGTGTCATAATAGAAAAACCAATCACCCCAATTATGATTTATCCCTTCTTTTGGGATAAGATCCCTTGGTCTCAAAAATATTCTCACCTACTCTAATAAAACCAATCCACAAGCTAACCGAAGTTCCTGAGAACTATCCTAACAAAAAATTTCTCAAAATCCTTGTCCCAGATATAAGTCCATTCTTGGATTGGTAAAACTCTTTGTTCCTCATCTAAGGACCTGATCTACATGTGTGGGGACCAAATGTCTACAATCCCAATCAATAGATTGATTGACACATAAGGTGTACCATTTGAAATGAACTATGTTGTTGTCCTTCTTGATTGAGCTTAAAGCTTTGTGAATCTACTCAACAATGTAGCCAACATATTCATAAGGTTTATTCACATCTTTTCTTTGGAAATCAATTGCTACCACCATCAAATTCACTATCATCTGAATCTTGCAATCCAATCCTAACACTTGATAGAATGAGACATATTTTTTCATAAATTTATCCTCAAAAATATCATAGTTGAAGGGCTCTAGATCCCCACTAGTAAACCTCCAAAATTCTTTATTAGGCCCTCTAGGCCTAAAGCATGGAAACCACTTTACCCTATAACTACCTCAATTCCTTTGATATTCTCTAGTTAGGGCTCCCAAATCTATCAGTAATTGGGCATTAGGGTTTAAATTAAACACCTTCTAAATATATATTATGTCCAAGTACATCAATAATTTCCAACCTATTATGAACAATCCCCTTTTCTTAGGGTTGTAGGCTTGTACAATCCCTCTTATTAGGTCAACATTGATGAGCATGTTAGGCACTACCAACCTTCCCAAACCTAATCTTAAGATATTACAAATCGATCTATTTTCTAGGAAATTTCTAAAGGCGTTCTTGAGTAGAGCATATCGCTAAACTAGGATGATGGAATCTCTACAATTCTCATTTTGTCAATAACCCTATTAGCTAGAATTTCTGACCCTTGTGCCATTTTAGGTCTCTTGGATGATCCAAGAAACTGGACCATAATATCATCATCCAATCCCATCTTTATACGCCTGACATTCTAGCCATGATTTTATTATCTAGGGTTTCAATATTTATAAGCTAGGGCTTTAAAATTTTGCAAAATCTATACTTTTCTAGAGCCCTACTTTACTAAGTCTAACAAACTAGAAAACTATACCCTTTTATGTCAAAATACACAAAGAGAGTTTGAATTCACTTATCAATTTGTTGCTTGTTGAAAACCCTAGAAATGTCATGAAAACCCTCATTTGTCTAGAAATTTATAGAAATTTCCCTCTGATGTCCTCAGTTTGTGCCTTGAATGATGAAAATGAATGTAATTAAGCTAGTACCATTGAGAATTTGGTAGATACATATGAAATATACCATTAATGTTTTATTATGCTTGAGCGTGCAACCAATGGTAGTCGTTCTTTATTTTTTAATATGGACCATTGATTTGCCAAAGATTGATGGTGATCATGGGAATTTGAAATCCTTTATGTGAAAATAAAACTTTCTTTCTTTTGCATAGCACTGAGACACATGGCACCATTCAAGGACCCACATGAGCAAAAGGAAAATCTTCCATGCTTCCTCAATAGTTATTCTCTTTGTGAAACATTAGAAACAAACAAAACTAAACACATGGTGTGATTTCAGGAGTTTAGGGGGAAAAAAATTAGCCTAACATTACTATGAGAAGGTTTAAGTTTGCAGAAAAATAAATCTCATGTTTATAGAATAAAAGAAAAGTATTTTTCTCATTTGTGGAGAGAAATCTTATAGAATAAAAGGCTTTTTGATGCATATAGTTAGAGCGACTTAACCAAAATCTGACACCTAGCACTGACTAGGATAAAGGTGGGACCCTCAATGTGCTTTTCTTTGGCCAACTTAGAACATTTTAAAGCAAGTGCAAAAATGAATGACTTAAGTTATTAGGGAAAAGGGGGCTAATAAAGCACCATAAAAAGGGACTTCGCTAGAAAACCTAAGTTACCATGTGAAAAGAAAACTTATGATTTGATTTACTTATAACCTGTACACATCAACTACATCAAGAAGTAAAAGAAAATTTCATAGGATCACAGGAGGAATATAACATGAGAAGCTCTCACAAACCTAAGAGGCTATGTGAAATGATGTTTTGTTTCTTGTCAAACCCAATAAAGCATAAAAGTTTTAGCAATAATTAAAATATATTAAAGGTAGCAAGTTCATCTGGTGTTCTATGAAATGGAGTCGATAAACAGATGGGACGAAGGCCTTAAAGACAACTTAAAATATAGGAAACTAAAACTAGCAATCAATGATAAATTATAAGAAAAGTATAAGGGTTTCAAGTAGGAATTAGGTTTTTTATGAAGATTAATATTTTTTCAAAGCCCCAATAGAAAATTTTGAATAAAACCCTTACAAAATAGGATTTTGGATATTTTGTGGATTAAAATGGCTCAAATTGCTAGAATTTGAATAATCACCACCAAGATGTAGGGTTAAAATTATATTTTTCTTCATCCTTGGTCTCCTTCTTTCATCCCTCTAACTAATTCTATTAATTTTATATTGGTTTGGGTTAGATTGCACCATTTATCCCTCCATTTTTGTAGACTTTACTTTTGAGGTCATTGGCAAATGACTAGGTTGCTATCTAGAAGTCAACACAACTACTTCAAACTACTCCCACACCTCCTTTCCTACATCCTGGTGGATATTAAATTATTAAAGGCTCTCCCTAGGGAGGTTATCTTGTAGGTGGAAGATCGATATTCGATGCAATCCATTAACTACAAGGGTATCCCCTTATAATGCAAATTTCACTTTACTATAGAGAATTTGTCTTATGAGTGTCCTTGTGCTATCCACGAGATGACCTTGTCTACTTGGTGGTAGAATAGCCTCCCTTACCATCTTAATTTGTATCATATGATCTCTAACTCTAACATAGATGAATCGACACATTTGAAACCCCAAATTCTACAAGAGCCCCTATAGAGCTTGGTGAGGTTCCTATAGCTCCCATGATCCCTATTGTGGTGTCTCCATTGGTTCCTAATATAGTGGCTCCACTATCTAATTCAATTGTTGCTAATTTTTTGTTTGATTCACCACAACGCTTGATTGTTCCTAGTATAGTTCCTCAATAATCAACATATTTCATCAAGACTTTTTCCCCCGGCATGGTGTCCCACATTGAGTCATTTGTAGTGGTTTCCCCCTACTCTTCAATCTAAGGAATTGGAAAACTTTATTTCATGAACTGTTGTCCAAAGGTGAAATAAATATCTTCCCAAGTTTGTTTCATAGTCACACACTTGGATTTAGGGTGGTAATCTAGATTTGACATCTTATAGGCTAGATCCTTGGGTGTTGTCTTGTAATCAACAACTTGAAGGGAAAGACAACAGTGTGGAATACCTTCCCTTAACACTAATACAACAGAGGAGAAGAGAAAAAATGAGTTTTATAGCTTCTTAAAACTATTGAGATGAATACATATAGCATAAAAGAGATAACAAAAAATAAGAATTCACAGATTGACACAAGTATTTACGTGGGAAAACCTTTTCAGGTGAAAAACCCACCACACAAAGCAAAGACAATTTTGTATTACAATAATGAAAATATTAAATACAAATTCTTTTGTTTTCACTCTCTAATCAGCTCATAGCAGCACTCTAGTTTTCACTACTTCAAGTTACAATTCTCTCAGCATACCATACATTACATGACTTGCTACTACCTGTACCCATCCGTCAACCTAAGATTGATTGTACAAGTCTTACATCGCATTTACACTTTCCAACCAATCATAGACATCAGGTTCATGCACCGATCACCCAATCACTCCATCTGATCTTCACTGACAGATCTTCTTGCATCAGGCCACCCAGGCATTCAATTTCTTGCCTAAATTTGGTCCTGTCTCCAGCTGAAACTTAGCCTGCAATAACTGCCATTAATTGTTTTGGATTCTAGCCAATCAACAACTTGATACTGAGCCGCGTGTCGGTTTTCTATTTGCTTGTCGCTATTGACTTTGGTCCAGCTTAGTCAAGCTCGATCAACTGAGCTCTGAGCTCGCTCTTCCTACTACCACATCACTACACCAAGCTTAGTCACCACTCGCGGTATGACAGTGACCACACACAAGCCAACCTCGCCTCCTCGTGCTACCATCAATCAGTCTTCAACTCATCGTGGTGTGGTGATGAGCTCGCCCGAGCTCATCCTCTAGTTGCCCCGTGCTACCGTCGAGCTCATCCTACCTGGTCGCAATATTGTGGTGAACTCACCCAAGCTCACCCAGACCTTACCCGTGCTACCATCGAGCTCACAAAGACACCCCACGGTGTGGCGGTGAACTCACCCGAGCTTCATCTCTGTCCACCCCATGCCACCGGCAAGCCCATCCAGCCTAACCATAGTGCAATGGTAACCGTTAAGGCAAAACCAGACTGCCATGATAAAGCGGTTAAGGGCAGAATCAAGTCATTTTTTGCCTGTCTTTTTTTGACAGAGGTCCAAGCTGGTCATTGAGGCACCATTTCTCAACATGCTCCCACTTGACAAAGATTCCTAGCTTCCTCTTGACTTCAAAAATTACTGACAGTCATAGGCCCCAAGGCCCATAGATTCTTCACACCATCTGAACTTTTATGTGCTCACCAAATTCGTTAATACATCTGCAACATTCTTCAAAGTGTCGACCTTTTCAAGACAGACCTTTCCATCTTCAACCATGTCCCTCATGAAGTGATACTACACATCAATGTGCTTCGTCCTGGCATGGAAAGTCGAGTTCTTTGCCAAAAAAATGGCACTCTGACTGTCACAACAGATTGTAATATGCCCTACATTAAAACCAATATCCGAACACAATCTACTCAGCCAAATTGATTCCTTGCAGGCGTGAGTTGCTGCCATGTACTCTGCCTCTGTAGTGGATAGAGCAACTATAGCTTGTCACTTGCTCATCCAACTGACTGCTCCACCATTTAACATGAATGTGTATCCACTAGTGGATCTCCTTCTATCAATGTCCCTTGCCCAGTCAAAATCAACATATCCCTGAATGTTGAGTGTTCTCTATGATGCAACCAAACTGCCATGGTAACACAAAGCATAGTCTGAAGTGCCCTTCAAATATCTGAACACTCTCTTTATAGCATCCCAATGTGATCTTCCCAGATTTTCCATAAACCAGCTGAGAACTCCCACTTCTTGGGCAATGCCTAGTCTTATATAGACCATCACATACATTAAACTACCAACAACACTTGCATAAGGCACCCTGGTCATGTCCTCCATCTCAGTAGTAGACTTTGGACAGTCTTCAACAGATAGTTTTGTTTCCTGCATAACTGGAACAACTAAATGCTTGCAATCAAATCTCTCCAAAACAATATTGACATACTTACTCTAAATTACCCAAAGCTTTATGCTTGTTCTATCCCTGGTTATCTCCATTCCCAGAATATACCTTGCTGCACCAAGATCTTTCATTTTGAACTTTGCAGACAACTGAGATTTAAGATCAGAAATCATAGTATTGCTATTTCCTATGAATAACATATCATCCATGTACAGGGTAATAACAAGTGCACGATCATTTTCAAATTTATAATAAACACAATGATTAGATTTCAATCTCACAAATCCCATAGACAACACAAAAGTGTCAAATTTTTGGTACCACATTCTAGGATACTGATTCAAACCATACAAAGATTTCTTTAACCTACAGACCAGATTTTGTTTACCTTTTTCAACAAAATGCTCAAGCCAGGACATATAAATTTCTTCTTCCAACTCACCATAGAGAAACATTGTCTTCACATCCATCTGCTCAATTTCTAAATCATACACTGCTACCACTAATAAAAAAAAATTGATAGATGTCAACTTTGCTACATGGGAAAAAATCTCTCCATAGTTAATTCCCTCAATCTGGGAGAATCCCTTTGCAACCAATCTTGCCTTATACTTCTCAACACTGCCATCAAGACCAGTCTTCTTTTTGAATACCCACTTGCAACCAACATGATTTTTCCCTTTAGGCAATGGTAACAAATCCCAGGTTTCATTCTTCTTCAATGAATCCATTTCTTCATTCATGGCTTCCAACCAAGAATTTGAATCAGACATGTTGATTGCTTCTTTTATAGTCCTAGGCTCATCAGTGCTAGTAATTAAGGCATAGGCACAGTTCGAATCTAACATTGAGAAACCATACCTTTCAGGTTGTTGCTTTTCTTATGTAGACCTCCTTACTTGCTGAGGTTGTGGTTCTTCATCATCAAAACTATTAGATCTACTTGAACTCTCCTCAGATTCAGGTACACCATGCAGTTCTTTCTTTTCTGGAGTTTGAGGGATCTCAACTGCATCATTCTTCTTGTCTCTTTGATTTGTCTCAAGCTATTGATCACTTACTGAAGGTTTCAGCTCATGAAATATCACGCTTTTGTTGTACATAACCTTCTCAGTAACAGGGTTCTAAAGCTTGTATCCCTTCACACCAACTCCATAGCCGATGAGAATACATTTAACAACCTTGTTATCCAACTTTGATCTTTTTTCATTTGGCACATAAACATATGCCTCACAGCCAAAGAGATGAATGTGTCTGAGAGAGGGCTTCTTACCAAACCATGCTTCCAAAGGTGTCTTATCAACAAGAGCAGAGCAAGGAGAATGATTTATCAAATAACATGTTGTAGCCACAATCTCAGCCCAAAACTTCTACTCTAGACCAACACCACTCAACATACTCCTCGCCTTTTCCATCAATGTCCTATTCAACCTTTCAACAACTCCATTCTACTGTGGAGTATAAGGTGTTTTTTTATGCCTTTTAATTCCATGATTTGTGCAATAACTTTCGAAATCTACAGAACAAAACTCACCACCATTGTCTGTCCTCAAACATTCAATTTTCCTTCCAGTCTAATTCTCTACCAAATTTTTAAATTCTTTAAACTGACTGAACACTTCTGATTTACTTTTAAGAAAGTATACAAATGCCCTTCTCGAACAGTCATCAATAAAAGAAACATAATATCTAGATTTCGATAATGAAGGAACATTAACTGGACCAAACACATCAAAATGAACATAATCCAGTATACCAAAAGATTTATGAGGACTCGAGTAAAATGAAACACGGTATTGTTTTCTAGAAATACAGTGTTCGCAAAAATCAAACTCAAGGTTACAATCATCAAGCCCTTCTACAAGATTTTTATTCTTCAAGGTTTTTAAACCTTTTTCACCTGTGTGACCTAGTCTATGATGCCACAACATAGTCTTCTCTATTGGGATTTTTACCTTCAAATCGTTTGCAGCCAGAGAAGTGTATTCATCTTCCTCTACAGGAACCGTTTTGCTTGACATTACAGAGGCACTGTTACATTGAACAGGGCATGCATCTAGCTTGTATAGAGTGCCAGTACGAACACCCTTAGACAACACCATTGCACCTCTAGCCATTTTACATCCTTTACTTGAGAAAGAAACTTCTACACCAGCATCATTTAACTTATTGATAGAAAGAATATTACGAGCCAGACCTGGTATGTGCAGTACGCCACCAATTCCTTTGACTCTTCCCTCAGGAAACTAAATTCTAACTCTTCCTCTGCCAACAATCTCTAATGTTGAATCACTTGCCAGGTACACCTTTCCACCATCATACTTATTGTACTTAGAGAACCATTCTCTATGGGATGTCATGTGAAAGGATGAACCTGAGTCAACCAACTAGACATCATCTGGTGCCTGAGTTGTCAAGGCTGCTGCAATGAAGGCATCTACATCACTTTGAGAAGATTCATTATCTGAAGCATTCTTCTTCTTCTTCTCCTTACAATCCTTTAGGATATGACCCAGTTGCCCACAGTTCCAACATCTCTTCTTGAAATTTTTACCAGGAGACTTTGATCTCCCTGCAGATTTAGATTTCGACTTCTTGTCCTTCTTCTTGCCTTTCTCCTTTGGTCTACCTCAAACAATAAGAGCCTCTTTGGCCATCTCAGAAGACTTCCTTCGCATTTCTTCAAACAAAATTGAAGCAACCACGTCATCCATCTTGAATGTAGTGGTCATGCTTCCAATAGCCATCACCAGATGATCCCAACTGTTAGGTAACGAACACAACAGGAGCATGCAACGATCCTCCTCCTCATTATTTACACCTGTAGACGCCAGCTCAGTAACACTCATGTTAAACAAGTTCAGATGGTCTACAATAGATGCACCTTCTTCCATCTTCAGGGAGTACAAATTCTTCCTCAGAAAAAGCTTATTTACTAGAGACTTTCCCTGATAAATATCACCAAGATTATTCCATAATGAAGCTACATAAGTATCCTCATGGACATTTAGGAGTACAGAATCGGGCAGACTCAATCTTATCAGACCTCTTGCTTTTCTATCAACAAGTTTCCAATCCACTTGCTTCATACTTTGTGGCATAGTTCTAGACACTGCTATCCAGAGGTCTCTATCCACCAGCAAGTCTTCAATTTTGATTTTCCATAACTCAAAGTTGCTGCCATTGAATTTTTCAATCTCTGATCTATGTGATGTACTCGCCATCTCAAATAGAAACGAGTTTTAACAATGCAAGACTCCCACTGAAACATGATTAGCACAAAAAAAAGACCTTTCAAACAAGGATAACACAATTGGCCAAGCTCTGATACCACTTGAAGGGAAAGGCAACAGTGCGGAATACCTTCCCTTAACACTAATACAACAAGGGAGAAGAGAAAAAATGAGTTCTATAGCTTCTTATAACTACTAAGATGAATACATACAACATAAAAGAGATAACAAAAAATAAGCATTCATAGATTGACACAAGTATTTACGTGGGAAAACCTTTTTAGGTAAAAAACCCACTACACCAAGCAAAGACAATTTTGTATTACAACAATGAAAATATTACATACAAATTCTTCAGTCTTCACTCTCTGATCAATTCACAACATCACTCTATTTTTCACTACTTCAAGTTACAATGCTCTCAGCATACCATACATTACATGACTTGCTACTACCTATACCCATTCGTCAACCTAATATTGACTGTACAAGTCTTACATCACATTTACACTTTCCAACCAATCGCAGACATCAGGTTCATGCACCGATCACCCAATCACACTGTCTAATCTTCACTGACATATCTTCTTGCATCGGGTCACCCAGGCATTCAATTCCTTTCCTAAATCAGGTCCTGTCTCCAGCTAAAACTCAGCTTGCAATAATTTCCATTAATTGTTTTGGCTTCTAGCCAATCAATAACTTGACACTGAGCCACGTGTCAGTTTTCTATTCACCTGTCGCTATTGACTTTGGTCAAGCTCAGTCAAGCTTGATCAACTAAGTTTCGAGCTCACTCTACCTGCTACCACGTCACCACACCAAGCTCAGTCACCCATCATGGTATGGTGATGAGCACAAACAAGCCGACCTTGGCCTCCCCACGCTACTGTCGATTAGTCTTTAGTTCGTTGCGGTGTAGTGGTGAGCTCGTCTAAGCTCATCCTCTAGTCACCTCGTGCTACCACTGAGCTTGTCCTACTCGGCCATGGTATTGAGGTGAACTCACTCGAGCTCACCTAGACCTTACCTGCACTACCGCCAAGCTCACAAAGACACCCTGAGGTGTGGCGGTGAACTCGCCCGAGCTCCGTCTTTGTTCGCCCCACACCACCGCCGAGCCTGTCCAGCCTAACCGTGGTGTAGTGGTAACTGTTAGGTAGACTACATGAATTATTACCATGCTACCATGGGGGCTGCTAGGCCACCCCACGGTAGGGCAGTGACCACCTAGCAGACCGTCAGTGTTCTCACCGCGGCCACTGCAGTGAACAGACTCAGCGCCCGCGGTGTGACAGTAACCACTAGGAAGAATGCAAGCAGCCTCACCGCAATACCACGGTGAGCGGACTCATTGCTCATAGTATGACGGTAACCACCAAATCGCCACCGCAGTACCGCCAAGGCAAAACTAGACCGCCGTGGTAAAGCGGTTAAGGGCAGAATCAAGTCATTTTTCGCCAAGTATTTTTCTGACAAAGGTCCAAGTTGGTAATTGAGGCATCGTTTCTCAACACAAATTTTCTATAGTTTTGATTGGATTAAATTTTGGGTTGAATTTATCCTTGTAATTCTACCTTTAATTAATAAACGATTTTGGATCAATCTTCAAGAATTTTTTAGTGATTTCCTCAATTTATCCTTTAGGTGTCAATCTGGGGGTGTAAGCTTGTGAACAGTGTTACGAAAATCTACCCAAGGGTTGAAACTAATGAACTATGAGGGAATGGATGTATCTAAGAATTTAAAATACACTTTTCAATCTAGAATTTAAAAGAACACTTCTTCAAATCATAAATGAATGAAATCCTTTCTTTAATTACTACAGGGTACCTATTTCATCTAATTTATCTATTTTGATTAAAATTGAATAATGAAAACTCAATATCTTAGGATATACACTCCTTAATATAAATATTAACAACAACCATTACAATAGTAAAAGAAGGAATGTGATCACTAAAGATGTCTTGAAGTGGTGTAGTCAACAAGAGATTGAAATGCGCAAGGAAGATGGAATGCGATAGGGAGATGGAATGTGATAGGAAGATGGAATGCAACAAGAAGATATACATAATAGAACACATCATAATCTGAAACAGAAAATATAATGATTAATCTACAAGAGTAAATGCACTTCTTGTTTCTCAGATTATGATTACATTCCTTAGAGAATCAATTGTATTCATCACAATGCTTTGTTTAATACCAAATTAATCACACAAACCGAATTATGAACGATTCTTAAACTTGAATGGAAATTAAACTAAACTACAACACACTTGACAAACATGCATTCGATAAGAATGGAATTGCATGAAACATGAAGATCTAAGCTAGTAAAATATAAAACGATCTCACCAAGATTCCCGACAGGGGTCCCTTCCTCTAGTTCACAAGGTGAGAAGAAAAGCACTGGTTACTCTAACTTAAGCCATGAACAACTGATTAATCATTCAAGAATGAAAAGATATCTCCAATCTTCTTAATTTTTTATATTCTATCTGTCATTTTTAGATCATAGCACACATATATATATGTCCAGTCTTTCGAGTATATCAAGATGAGAAAAAAAAATCATTGCAGTTTGTTATGGATGATGACCAACAAACTGGACAATTATAGTTCTTGGGTTGGCTGAAGGCCACAAACCTAAAGCAGTTGTGAAAACAACTTGTTTGAAATAAGATAAAAAAAAATAGTTTGGCTTCCATCATATGCAGCCCATGTTTCCCAGTTCATTCCACTCCTTATGTCTTTCAGGATTTATCATTCACATAGTCAGTTCCTTCTTCACATTTAGTTCCTGTAGAAAACCATCCAAAATACATCGTTACCTCAACGATTTTAGCATTTTGAAAGCATTCTTTCATCTTTGAAAACATATCAAATATTCTTTATTTCCTTAAAAATTAATGGCAAGGACTTAGGAGAAAGGAAAAATGGAAATGGAATAAGGGAAAAAGGACATAAAAATTGAACACATTTTGCACCCATCATTTCCCCCAGCTTTAGGATTTTGCATGTTCTCATGCAAATGATGAATACAAACTAGCTGAATGAACTATGCTAGTAGTGGTTGCATCCATGCTGCATTGTGACTCCCTAGAAGATTCAGTTTCTTGGCATAGCCCTATTTTCCCTTCACCAATATCTTCCCTCTATTGTTTACTCTATGCAACAAGTTCCTATAGATGTGCCTTTAGTTTTTGATTTTCCTTTTGCAACTATGTAATGACTTGGCATAGTTGATTGAATGGGATGAGCGACTGATTGCAATATTCCTTTGGGGTCTCATTAGAAATGAAAATAAGGTCCTTTGAAACATCTTCAACTGTAGTGGTCTAATTTTCTAGCTCGGGTGGAGGAAATTTTGTAATGTTAACATTTTCTAAGACATCCTTGTACCCATAAGGATTTGCATCTTCTGCATTTTACTCCCCCTCCCCTACAGTGTATTCAACATGACTCAAAGTTTTAACATTAGCATCCAAAGTTTCTTCATTATGCTGGACTTATCCTTCAGGAAGAATGCCTTAAACTTCTTCATATGCCCTCTCTATGTTGGTCCTAAGGGTTTCATCCCTCCATATGTCCTCACCTTCAGGGTCTTTTTCATCTTCAATTTTTTCCTCTACATTGTATATTTCTTGGTTAGAGGCTCCTTCATCAGGGTGCACATGTGGCTACTCAAGGGTTTCTATATCCTCTGAAGGAAGGGTCTCTCTCTATTCTATCTCGGCTTGTTGTTTCTTCCTCTGCCGTTTTTGACTCCTGAGTTCCCTAGCAACCTTCACTTTTCCTTTACCAGGGACTTCGTTGCTACTATCTCTACATTAGTTATGGAGTGAGTAGCTTCTACAAGTTTTTCCAACCGACTGGAAGTCCTCCTTTTAATCTACCTAGTGAGGGGTGTAGTGTCCTAAATTTGTGGACTGGAGGCAGCTATACGGCTGGTTTTCTTCCTTTTTGGAGGATTTATCAACAATGGTTTTCTTCAATTTCTTATTTTTAGAAGATTCCCCTACTAGGATTTCTTCCACAACTCATTTCATAGGGCTTTTGGTAGGTTCTTTACTCTATGTTTCAAAATTTACAAAGGTATCCCATTCCAGAGGGGGTTTATTAGAACAAATGCCATGCATGACTATTAATTTGATTAACCCATGATGGGCGATGGAATTCTCATGACCCTTGCAAAATTTACTACATGAATGTTTCAATGAGCAATGCAGATAGTAAGGAAGATTAACAAGAAGGGAATTTCATAAATGCAACATTAGGCGAATATGGTGGGAATGAATATACTCATATCTTCCTTCAAAAGTACTATACTGAATCAAAAATTTAGCTACCTCATCCTATGGGGATAGAAGGAAATTTAGTTTGTTACCTTGGCCTTGCACATACTGAATAGACTCTCCTCTTTGTAGGAACTACTTGCGGTGGAGCTTAAGGCCTGTGCCCCTCATGGAGGAGTTAGGAAAGAACAAATATCTTGTTCGGGGAAAGCCAGTAACTGAAGCAATCATCTGAACTATGACTAGAAACTGAAAACCCCTTAGAGTAACGCTTTTTATGAAACCTTGTAGTAAACTCCATAGCGAACTTTTCATCAAAGCCACATAGTTTCTCAAAGTATGTTTTCCAAGTAGCCTACTTAAAAATCTTATACACTTCTTCACTGGCAAGAATATTTTTCATGGACAAAGGTTCATGCCTGGTACGATCACCTCACATGGTGTTGAAAATGCAGCAGGAGCTTCGACAATGGCTACAGTGGAGAAACAAAATAGTAGGTAGATGAAGAAGGTTAACAAAAAATATTAATGGTAGGTTACGAGTAATAACAAGTAAAAGGCTATGATAACCACATGAGTCTACAAGTGATGAGGAATTACGATCAGGTAAAAGTTGACCAACACAGATAATGATGAATAGTTAACCCAAACCCCCCAGTATAGAGGTGAACCATCTTGATCACACCAATTAATTATGAGGAGAAATAAAAAAAAAATAATAAGTTTAGAAAGAGAGAAAGAATACTTCCTGATACCAATAACCATGAAGTGAATTTTTGGTGATGTGATGGCTGGAGGAATGACATCATGCAACCTAAACTTGAGATGACGTCACAAAAATATGAAAAGATTTGAACCATGAAGGATGATAATGAAGTAGTATAAAAGAAGTGAGGGTGACTGCAAGTGGAGTAGATATGAAAGGAAATAAATTGATGTGGAAGAGATGGAAAGTGGTGACAAGACTACAATAGAATGGAAGGAGTGAGACATGGGTCCCACAAGGCTATCGCCAAACCAACTTGGAGAAACATGCAGAGGCCAGGCGATAGGAACCAAGAAAGCGGCAGGAAGAAAGAGTCCTATCGCCGAACCAAAGTGGCACAAGGTTTCCAACAAAAAAGGTAATCAAAAATAACGACAAGGATAAAATGAAGCTCATGTCGCACTATAGAATAGGTAGCGAAAGGAAAAAAATGAAGCTCCTATCACACCATAGAATATGTAGAGATAGGAGATATCGTTGAACTGACTGCGGGATACATATGATGGAATTTTTTTTTAAGACGTTGATAGATTGCTAATATCCTGATTTTCAATCTACCAATACTTGGAGGTGCTGGAAGACCAATTTTCACCTCCAGGATTATTTAGCAGTTAGCACCTACCAAAATTTGATTTTTTTTTCTCCAACTTTATTTTATCAAAATTATAAAGTATTTGCGAAGAGGCGAGAGGAACGAGAGTAATTTCCTTCGCAATCTCAAAAAAAACATTCTCCTTGGAAAGAGGTTTCTTGTAGAGCTTCAAGCGGTGTCCATTCATGAGGAGAACCTTTTTCTTAGAATCCACAGTGCATAGTTGGACAACACCATTATCATATATAGTCTGAACTTCATAAGGACCAAGCCAACGAGTATGAAACTTCCCTTTGAAATCCTAGAGCTGAGAGTTGTAAAGTAACACCCAGTCCCTAGGTTGGAATGTCCAAGATCGAATATGACGGTCATGCCATTGTACTCACTACTTTTAAACCCCCTTGACATGAAGAAGATCCTCTTGACGAATATCATCTAAAGAATGGAGTTGAGCAATTCTTGGTTTTTGTGCTTCATTGAGATTCATCCCAAGATGAAGAGCAATGCGGAGAGTCTTCACTTCAAATTCGATAGGAAAGACAACCTTCTTGCCATAGACAAGCTCATACGATGTCAGCCTGGTGGTTGTCTTCCAAGTGGTACGGTAGGCCCATACTGCTTCAAGGAGTCATTTTTCCCAGTCTTTCTTATGCAATGCTACTGTCTTCATGAGAATATTATCCAATTCTTTGTTGGTCACTTCGACTTGCCCATTGGCTAGTGGATGGTACGAGGAATACTTGCAGTGCTTGATCTCATATTCTCATACTAATGCAACAACCAATTCAAAAGTAAATTGTGTTCCTTGATTGATGATAATTGGGGGTGCAAGGGCATTTCATCAGAGTGTGAAGGTCGGCCCAAGCGTTGACATTTATCACAGTGCTGAACAAACCTTTTATAATCTTTGTGGATCATTGGCTAATAATAACCTACAATTAAAAAAAAATGAGTGATTCGTTGTGTCGTGAAATGACTACCACAAGGTTTAGAATGCCAAGCTCAAAGGATATCAAAAACATCCTCTTCTGGAACACAACGACGCATAATATTATCAATCCCAGTACGCAAAAGTAAACCATTTATCCAACTGAATTTCCCAAGTTAAGCCCTACAATCTTTCAATGTTCTCATGGAGAGAAGTGGGGAGGAAACCTGTAGGTAACAAGATAGTTAGCTATATCGGAAAACCATGGGAATTTTACAAAAAGAGAAAAAATTTGTTCATCCAGGAAAGTATCATCCACTGGGGTTCATCTTCCTATTGTAATCTTGATAGAAAATCAACCACTATATTCTCTCGTCCTGGTTTATCAAGGATGGTTATGTTGAATTCCTGCAAGGGAAGAAATCATCAAATCACTCTTCCTATAACAACAAATTTATTCATCAAAAATCTAATGGCAAAGTGATTGTATGTACAAAGATTTATATCTAGTTATATAGTGGAAAAAATAATTTATTGTATAGACTATAGCTAATAACTCCTTTTCAGTGATAGTATAGTTTACCTTTGTACCAGTAAAATTCTTACTGATATAATAGATGGAATAAAAGAGAGAGTCTTCCTTCTATCCAAGTACATCTTCCATCGAGGTGTCTAATGCATTGGTATGTATATGAAATGGCAATTCCCAGTTGGGTCCTCGAAGCATAGGTGTAGTGATTAGTCTATTTTTTATTTCTTCAAAGGCTTGTTGGCAATCAAATGTCCATGAAAATGCAACATCTTTTCCTAACAACATAAAGAGAGGTGAGGCAAGGCAATCTTGCTAAAATTTTGAATAAACCTTTGATAATAACCAACATGCCCTAGTAAACTACACTACCTACTAACAAAAAAATTCCAAATGGGCAATTATCACTTATGCCCATATGAAAAATCATTGTCTCAAGATCATTATCAACTAAATAATGATTTTGCAATAATGATTAATAATAGTGTCTTATGAAATATATTCAAGTTCCCTACTTTGATCTATTATCAAAATAGGTAGAGACTCTTCTAAGTCGCTATCGATCCATAAAGGATCCTCCCTTTCCAAAAATGGTTGTGCTGGAGGGTACAACATTAACTACTTTGTATGCTCCCCATTTTAAATCACCATGTTTCCAAACCTACAATTAATGAAAGCATTAACAACAGCTAACCATGGTCTACCTAAAATTAAGGGGTATCCCCCAGCTTAATTTTTGGCTGCAAAATCATAAAATATGTTGGATACTCCCAAGACTCAATAGAAATAATGATGTCTTTGATCATACCTTTTAGTTTTACGAGGGAACGATCAGCCATTTACAAGACTATTGGAGTAGGTCTTAGACCTCGAAGGGCCAACCTCTCCTTAGTCTCGTTAGTCATTAAATTTATAGTTGCTCCTAGATCCACAAGTGTATTTAGAATGGTTACGTCACCAATACATACCTTAATCATCGAACTCCCTGGATCTGCATATTTAGGGGAAAATATTCTCCCTAGCATCAAGTCTGCAAGTTGTCCAATGACTTGGATTGTCTTGGGGTCTTACTTCTTCTATTTCTTCCTCCCACAAAGTTCCTTGAATGCTTTAGTGTATACTGGAACATCTCGAATAGCCTGCAATAAAGGAATCTTAATGTTAACATTGTGTAACTCATTCATAAAATCAAAATCTGACTGAGATGCTTCATGTTATCTTGGTTGCTCTTGCAACCTATTTGGAAATGGAGGCTTTGGTTGCTCTTTTTTTGGCTCAACTGGATGATCTTTAATTTCTATGATGGTTGGGCCTTGAAGGTTCTTCCCTAACCTTAAGTTTACACCATCAATCTCCAATGTATTGACAGGATAAGTCGGGAACCCTGTCACTTCATTATTATAAACTAGTTGAGGCACCTTATTGTTTGGATTGGGTGTTGGTTGTGCGGGAATTAGTGTGGCTTTTGGTGTTTGGGTTGAACTAGAGGGTTGATTAGATGATGGTACAAGTGGAAATATTTGTTGGGATTGTTGATATGGGTTTATTGTTGGAGGTGGATATGGAGGAAATGACTAATATTGTGGGTAGGGTGGTGGTGCTCGTCATGCTTGCCATGATTGTGGAGCAAGCATATATTGTTGTGACCACTGAGGATAGCATGGAGGTTGCTACTAGATTCCATACCATCCACACTGGTTTGGGAAGGAACTTTGTTGAAAAGGATTTTGGGGAGTGGCTTGGTAATCAGGTGGGGGCATTGATCTTGGTTTCCAAGGTCTTCTTTGGGCCATAAAGTAAAATGGTTCATCTATGTACTCTACCTTTGTCATACCTATAGGAAGAGGTTTTAACATAGTGTCCCTATTGGATTCTTCTAAAGAAGATATATTTGTTCTATTATATGGGCACTCTTCACCATTATGCTTCTTTTGACAAACAGGGCAATATATAGCTAAGGCTTTTTCAGCCTCTTCCTATTTCCTTCATGTATATAAAATGTCTATTTGTTTACCCATATGACTTAACAAATCAATCTTGAGGTCTTCAAGTAGATTACCTATCTCTCGCTTTGTGATACATGTTGTGGCTCTTGCAATATACAACTTACTTGGATAGTTCCTTCCCGAGGGCTAAGACCTTGATTAATTCCTGCAAATATCACATATATCATCAAAGTCCATTTTAGAGATGTTCCCTTTTCCTATTAAATTTAATGCTTCCATAATATCATCTCTTATTCCTCTAAGAAACAACATTTTAACAACATCAAGGGTTAGCCCTTATTGTCGTGATCATTGAAAACTGAACATGAAGTGATCGAGGTAATCCTCCACAGATTCATCTTCTTTTTGTGTCATGCAAAAGATTTCATTCCAAACCTCCTTTATTTTGCAGTATTCCTAGTACTTGGTCAAGAATAATTCCTTCATGACTTCCCATGTTCTGATATTCCGAAGGTTCATAAACCAATGCAAGGTTGCATCTTTTAATGTGTCTAGGAACAATTTGAGCTTATGCGCATCACTTTGATTTAATCATAGTTGTGGCACAACACATCAAATTCAAACAAGAACATGTCAAGATCCTCAATAGAAAGACCATGAAAAATAGGTAAGGAAGAATGAGGAATGTTCTTCATAGGGGCATCTTGTTCGAGATGTGTGATTGGAAACTCAAAGGTAACCAAATTATTATTGTTGATGATGTTATTGTTGTTATTGTTGTTGGGATCCATGACGTCTAGTGCCCAAGGGGTAAAGTAGGTTTTAAATGGATCTTGATTTTCAGAGACTGGACCAACTTTCGACTCGTAAGATTCTTGAAAGAACTTTCCAACCTTCCTTCACAATACTTCAGACAAACTTGGATGGGTACCTGCAGGTGTCTCAATGGTAGTAGACTCAACAACACACATCTCGATATCAAGTTTGGGTAGCTCTAATGCTTGCAACTTAGTTTTCATTTTTTCTTATTGAGAGATGCCTCCCTTAACTAATGATTTTGATTTGTTTTCTGATTTTTCTAGCTGTGTATTACTCCCCTTATCCATTTTAACAAATCTCCCTCTACTATCCCTACTACGATTCATGCACCTAAATGACTTACAACAAAGAAAACTAAGGGTAGTTATCCAAACGAGGTCGACTGTCACGTAGAATTTCTCCTTAGCGCAATGCTCCTAACTTAGTTCACTAGGCTAATAGGCCTTTAACACCATTCCTTGGCAATGGTGCCAAAATGATTAGATTAAACTATGGGTTGAATTTATCCGTGTAATTATATCTTTAATTGATAAACGAGTTTGGATCAATCTTTAGGAATTTCGTAGTAATTTCCTCAGTTTATCCTTTAAGTGTTAATCTGGGGGCATAAGATTGTGAACAGTGTTACAATAATCTACCTAAGGGCTGAAACTAATGAACTAAGGGGGGATAGATGCATCTAAGAATTTAAAACACACTTTTTAATTTGGAATTCAAAAGCACACTTCTTCAAATCATAAATGAATGAAATCCTTTCTTTAATTACTACCTACCTATTTCATCTAATCTATCTATTTTGATTAAACTTGAATAATGCAAACTCAATATCTTAGGATATACACTCCTTAATATAAATATTAACAACAACCATTACAATAGTAAAAGAAGTAGTGTGATCGCTAAAGATGTCTTGAAGTGGTGAAGACGAAAAGAGATTGAAACACGACAAGAAGATGGAATGCGACAAGGAGATGGAATGCGACAGGAAGATGGAATGCAACAGGAAGATTTACAAAATAGAACACAACATAATCTGAAATATAAAATATAGTGATTAATCTACAAGAGTAAACACACTTCTTATTTCTCAAATCACGATTACATTCCTCAGAGAATCGGTCGTATTCATTACAATACTTTGTTTAATACCAAATTAATCACACAAACTGAATAATGAATGATTCTTAAACTTGAATGGAAATTAAACTAAACTACAACACACTTGACAAACATACATTTGACAGGAATGGAATTGCATGAAATATGAAGATCTAAGCTAGTAAAACATAAAACGATCTCACCAGGATTCCTGAGAGGGGTCCCTTCCTCTGATTCATGAGGTGAGCAGAAAAGAATTGGTTACTCTAACTCAAGCCATGAACAACTAATTAATCATTCATGAAGGAAAAGATATCTCCAATCTTCTTAATTTTGTATATTCTATCTATCATTTTTAGATCATAGCACACATATATATGTCCATTCTTTCGAGTATCTCAAGATGAAACAAAAAGAGCGTTGCAGTTAGTTATGGTCGATGGCCAACAAACTGGACGATTATAGTTCTTGGGTTGGCCGCAAGCCACAAACCCAAAGCAGTTATGAAAACAACTTGTTTGAAATAAGATATAAAATTAAAATAGTTTGGCTTCCATCATACGCAACCCACATTTCCTAGTTCATTCCACTCCTTATGCCTTTTAGGATTTATCGTTGACATAGTCAATTCCTTCTTCACATTTAGTTCCTGTAGCAAACCATCCAAAATATATTGTTACCTCAACGATTTCAACATTTTGAAAGCATTCTTTCATCTTTGAAAACATATCAAATATTCTTTATTTCCCTAACAATTAATGGCAAGAAGGACTTAGGAGAAAGACAAAATGGAAATGGAATAAGGGAAAAAGGACAACAATTGAACACATTTTGCACCCATCAAGTTGTATTGTTTCTATTTGTTTTGGTTGTTCCATTTTTTGTAGAACATATTTTGTGTACCTTGGACTATTCAATTGTAAAAGGGTTTAGGTCTTTTCAAAAATCCAATTTTTAACTTTATCAAAAATATCTATATATTTATATTTTTTAGAAAAATTGAAACAACAATATATGATATTTTTAAAGAGTATATGATTAAATAAATAAAATTAACTAAATTTAGAAGCAAATATAAAACAAATAAAAAATTAAAGCAAAATATTATTTAATGTTGAATAAGTGTTGTATACTTCCCATATTTAATAGTGAGATGATTTTTTTCTATTTTCATTCATATTCCCCTTGTCTTTTAGTTTTTGTAAGATTCAATATTGAAGTAAAAAATATTTATTATTATTTTTATCAAAAATAAATAAACTTCATATTATCTCTTTGTTTTTTTTGAGATTGTGCATGCACTACTTTGATTGTACAAATTTATGGAAAAAAAATTCTCTTCATTTAAATTCATTCATATTTACTACACTCTTATAAAATCAATTAAAAAAATTTAACAACAAAAATATATTTAAATACAATAAAATATATTTCTAAATTTTAAAAAAATTATATGATTTTTTTAATAATATCATAACTTTTGATTCATTGAAAATTAAAATTAAAATACAAATTTTAAAGAATTATATTCACTATAATTTTATATTTAAAAATAATTAAATAAAAAAATTATAAACAGCAATTACTAACTCAACTATTTTCTCTCAAAAGAAAACATGTTTAAACCAACACTACCACTCCACTTAAAAATAATGGGTTGTGAACATGTACTGCCATATCTTGAAATAAAATGAAAATAACAATGAAATTTTAAAAAATTAAACTCTTATCATATTTTGATTGCTGCATTCAATTTCTCTGGGAAGTTGTTTGTTCTTATATACTATGGAAGAGTCAAATGTTTAATTTCTTTTTCCTGTTGGGAAAATCTAGTGTTTACTTTCTGTGTCCTACTGGTACATCAACGAGAATTTATTCTCCCTTTCTACGTTGTGCATATGCTGTTGACTCTTATATATTTTTCAAAAAAACGTAATATTAAATTTGCAGATCTATGTTGAAAGGGAGGTATGTCAGCAATTCCAAATGCTTCACGCAGTTCAAAATCAATAGCCCCCAGACTAAAGTCAATAACCATCTATCAGTACCGGTCCAGCTATGAAGGGGAGAGGCGGAGGATAAAATAAATACAAAACAGAGTGCAGAAAAACAAAGATAAAATGTAGATAAACAGAGCAGAGATGAGTTAATATGATATATATTTCATATGCTTCAAAAACCACAAACTTGGCTACATTGACAGAGCTGCTGCTCCTTCTTCATCATCAGAATTTTTACCACATTCCCCTGTTCATTGCTGTTTGAAATCAATTGATACAGCAGAGCTAATTTTTTTACATTAAGAGCTGTTGTTACAGCCAAAACTATCTTCAAAAAACTGCCTTAGACATACGAATATGCACAGTAAAAGAAAAGCACACCAAGCACATTTAATTGCAATTTTAAGTCTTTTCCAGCATAGAGAGAATCTGAGGACAGAGATTATGTGTGCACAGAACGGTGGCGTGTGAAAGAAGTAGAAACGACTGTTTTTTTATCGCTGCAGAAAGAAGAATACGGAGAGTAGTTGGGATTAATTCCAACAAGCTAAGCATTCTATCTGTATGGGTCCTTCCTCAGAGGAACAGCTAAACATTCTGTAAATATACAATCAAGAATCCTGCTAAAAGAAAGACAATATATTATTTTAGCCTTGCAAATTGTAAAACAATGAACTTTTATTTTAACACATGAAATGTACAATTCCATAACAAAAAAATGAAACAGGAAATTCACAGAGCATCAGGTATTTAACAGATAGGGATAATATTTACTCGGACTAATAGATGTTAAAAATCATGACTTTGGGAAATTGCCTGCAGAATAATGCTTAAAACAGATTTATGTTTTCTTAAATTGATGACTTTCGAATAATGTTAAATTTGGACAGTAAATTCAGACTTTTCTTTAGAATTACTGATTTCAGGAATTTTTTGTTGAAGGA
This sequence comes from Sequoiadendron giganteum, assembly GCA_007115665.2. Classification (NCBI taxonomy): domain Eukaryota; kingdom Viridiplantae; phylum Streptophyta; class Pinopsida; order Cupressales; family Cupressaceae; genus Sequoiadendron; species Sequoiadendron giganteum. The sequence continues at coordinate 682,171 of CM021101.1, read as the reverse complement.
ATTGCTTGAAGTGTGCAAGTAATGTTAACATAGACCAGTCCAACCAATTAGAAATAGGGTAATTAGCTTCACGGAAGATTACTGATGACCAGTGACGGTACATAAGTGGGTCAACAGATACAGAAAAGGAGAACAAAAACGATAAGTAGAGGAGCTGAAGGGGTTCTATTAAAGTATATGCCTAGCATGCAGCCTAACAACATAATTTGTGAAAATTGTGTTCTGAGTTTGTTTGTGTGTCTTGTAAATGCTAAGTCAATTAGATTAGTCCTTAACATAAATTTTGCAGTCTGTGTATGCACTGAAATATGTGAGCACAGTGACAAGGATGTCATTATTACAAGTCATAGGGGAAAAACTAAAGAGTTGATCAAGTATGAAGCCTTGATGAGCAGTATACCCATTAAGGGAGAGTAGAGATCCATGGTCATACAAATGTTTCTTAGGATGGTGGTCTTGGTAGATTTCTTAAGGTTAGACAATGGTATTCTATAGGTACCTCGCTTATGAAAGTGTCCCCTTTAGACTTGTGCTCAAGCCATTAGAGTGATTGAAACCCTCCCTATAAATGAAATTGACTCCAATTAAATCTAGAAGATAGATTGGTGTATCTAGTAATTCCTGTGCGAATTGGCCAATATTATGAATAGCGTTTTGAGTTAGTGAGGCACAAAACTGAGAATGGACTTAGCAAGGATTGACCTTGAGAAGGTTGGATGGCCAAAGCCACATTGTAGTCAGATTTGTAAGGTTCTTTGAATGGTTGTGCACCTCATCATCACCCTTATGAAGCTAATAGCCCACTATGAAGGTAGCTAGGTGGAAAAGCAAGCCTACTACTTGAGTTTGTCTTCAAAATTGGGAAAGTTATATTTCGCTGATGGAAATAGGTGATATCTAATCCCTTTCCTTAACTATATTAGTTAATATACATGTACTTGCATTTAGACTTTCATGATATCTTTAAAAAGATTTATTGTTCAAGTCTATTGGGCTAAACAGTTTTAATATGTTTGCAAGCCTTACATGGAGCATCAAACATTTAAAAGCTAGGTTAATTCTCTTGGAAGAAGAAGATGGTTGATCTTCAAATTCTTATGCAAATCTTAGAGAGCATTCATGGTTGGCTTTGAAGAATACTAGATGTCATAGACTAAGTGAATTTGTACATAAGCTATCAAGCTATAGGCTTAATCTTGTTATCCCATTTTTTTGGTGAATGCTTATAGTTTCATACTTAAATCCTACATCAATTTATGTCACCATGAGTTAAAGAAGTTACTATGAATAAGTTACAAAATCACTAGCAATCCTATATTCCTATCTAAATCAATGGATATCTATAAATTATGTGTTATGACTTTGTTATGTCATTGTAACTAATATTAACATGAACATATCCCATTGTGTATGGATTATGGATTAATCCCTATCATCATGGGTTGAGAATTTGATCAGGAAGATTTATATTTCTAACTTTAAGATTTTTTTGTCACCAAATTTGAAACTTGAATGTTTTAGTTTCATAGAAATCATTGGTTAAGCCAATATTTGAATCCTTAAATTTGTATAGCCTTCATAAGGAATTATTAAGTAACAATTGTCTCTTGGCTCATCTATAAGGTAGATTAACTAATTGATAGCATAAAGTTTCCACAGTCCATGATCAAAATTTAATACTGAGATTTTTGGATTGCAACTGTGTGTGATATTTTTGCATCAACGTTTCATATCATACTCCATGATCCATCATCAAGATGCTTAGCTAGATGGATCATGGAGTATGATTTGAAACGTTGATGCAAAAAAGATCACACACAGTTGCAATCCAAAAATTTCAGTATTAAATTTAAATTAATTAAAACTAGGCCCTGCAAAGTAAGATCGAGGAAATGGGTGGTAAGATTGTTGAAATGGGTAAGAAAGAAGCGGTGCATAGTAACAGGAACATTGATACCGATGCTGAGAGCTTAAGGAATACCATCAGAACTATCGCGAAACAAAACAACCGTATAGCAAGACATAATGCTATAATTATTAATGCGATGACTGAAAAGCTTGACAAAGCCCAACAAGGATCTCTTGTGGTTGACCTGGAAGATACAGAAGATAAAAGCTAGGACAGGGATGGTGGCATTTCTAGAAGAACCCATGCCAACTTGAAGCGCAAGGCCCCCCTAACTTCGAAAATGGTTCAAACCTTTAAAAAAGGGTTTAAAGATATGCAGGATTTGGAAGCAGAGACAAAGACTGTCCTTAGGTCTCTGAAGTAATGGTTGGGGCTTCCTGTGTTCTTTCTTTACTGTCCCTTCTGTCCTGACCCTCCTGGTCCTTTTTGCTTGATTGCTGCTGGTTTTTTCTCAGGCAGCTATTTTTTTGGTGGAACTTTGGTGTTCTCCTCACTATTTTGTAAACTTTGTGGTTTCAGGTCCCCTGTAAAACCCGTTTTACCCTTTTATCAAAAACTAAATTAATTATAACTCCTTGTATCACAATCAAGTTATACTATTAATAGCCTTCATGGGAATCTATGGTTGGAGCTAATTTTAAATAGACTAAACTAGGTGCTTAACAAGTATAATGCCCATTTCCTTAGTTAATCTAGTTTTATATGGTATCCACATCCATAGATGTGTGTGTATGTATCCCAAAGGCAAAATCTAATATTAAGAGACTAAAACCAAATTATATAGTGTGTCTAGCAATCTTAAAAAGACACTTAGCACACAAATTTTAAAGGATCATAAAAATTCAAATTAAAAAATACCAAAACAACATAAAAAATAGAGTCAAAAAATCCCTAAAGTACAAGTTAAAGGATCCTTTCTTCTAAGAAGTATGAGTTATGTGAGTATTGGATGAAATAGAAATTTTAGCCTTTATGTTAAAAAAGGGGAAAGTAGAAAAATAGCCAAAAAAATAGCTATAATAGAGAATGCTACTAACCTTGTCAAAAATACCAAGCCAACCAAAACTAGACTACGAGGGAAGATTTGAAGTCTTCATTCACAAATATCATGAATTCTTTATCCAAGTCCCCAAATAATTAACAACCTTCTTTCCATCTCTTCTAATATGGAACCAAGTAACAAGTTCAAGACCCCAAATGAGGAAGTTGATATTTGTTTTTGCACTCACTCAAATGCTATTGATGAAAATCAAAGGAAGCACTTTTGTTGAAGTGATCAACCAAAATTTGAGAGTCAGACTTAAGGATAATAGATTTGAAATGCCTTTTTTGATCTTTCAACAAACCTTGATACAACTATCACTTCAACATAGTTATTTGAACCCAAACCCTAACTCATGGAAAACAAAAAAGTAACCACAACCATTATGACAATAAAAACACCACCTAGATACTATCATCTTCAAGGTTGTTTCTTGAAGCACTATTAATACCAATTTTTGCTTTGTCTAGATAAGGACATTCCCAACAAAAATAATATTGAGGATAAGAGAATGTTATGTATGTTGGAGGAAGGTCCAAAAGAATTCTATTCAAGGTTCCAAAATACCACCAAGACCTCACTTGGGCTTGTTGAAACCAAGTAGAACACATTCTAGCCAAAATTTCCACCAAATAAGCCTAAGACTAAAATATCTTTAAAGATCATTAGGTGATCTCCCCATTCAAATATTACTAGGGTGACAACCACCTAACATTAGGAATTATAGGTACCCATATGTCCAAAAGAGTTAAATTGAGAAGAATATACAGAAATGTTAGAAGAAAGTATTAGATATCATAGTTAGAGTGTTTATTTCTCTCTAGTGGGGATACTAAGAAAGATGTCATTTGGTGCATGTGTCTAGACTATAGATAACTCAACAAGTATATCATCAAGATAAGTTTTATTTTCCATATTTTTTACAAAACTTGATTTTCGATCAAGTTATCACCAAATTAGAATTAAGGAAGAAGATATTCCTAAGACAACCTCTATGAATTCTGAGCATTATGAGATTTTAGTGATGCTAAATTTGGTCTTACAAGTGCTCCTTCTATATTTCAAAGTTTGATGAATTCCATCTTTAAGCTATTTTTTGAAGTTTGTATTAGTATTATTTGATGATATTGATTTATATCAAGACATGGGATACTATTTACACCATGTTGATCATTGATCAAGAATTAAAAATTCTACAACATAAACTTTATGCTAATACTTTTAAGTATGCCTTTGGACTCAAAGAGGTGTACTTGGGTCACATTGTGTCTCACAAATAAGTAAAAGTTGATTTGAACATTTAATCAAGGCTACAATGGAGTGTTTGGTTCCTAAAAACATTAAGAAGATAGGATTCCTAAGAATTTCTTGGAGACTATATAAGATTTGTGAAAAATTATGGCTACATAACAACACCCCTTGCAATAGTTTTGAAAAAAAGATTCTTTCTAGTGAAATGTGGTAGCTAATAACATTTGAGATATTGTAGAAGGCTATGTGTACAACTCCAACACTAGCTACTCCAAATTTCATATTTTTTTTAATATGGAATGTAATGTTTGGGAATGGTACATAAGAAATTTTCACGCAAGTAGGTAGGCACATTATTTTGAAGAGTCATTAATTGAAGAATAAAAATCAACTCAAACCTATTTATGTGAAGGAAATGCTAGATATTATTCATGTAATAAAAAAATGGAGGCCATATAAGATAGGTAGACACTTCAAAGTAAAGACATATACATTTGATCTATCCTAAAATATAAATTGGAGAAATGGTTATCCTATAAATAACAACAAAAAGGGGTCACTAAGATGTTGGAATGTGACTTTGAGATCATATATAAGAAAGGGAAGAGAATGTAGTGTTTGATGAGCTATCTAGAAAGGATAATAAGGATGGGGTTTTATCAATATTATAAGTATATTGGGTTCAATAAGTGAGATTATATTCCAATAGAAAGATATTGCTCAATTCTTTGATTCAAATTATTTCATTCCTCTTTTGAATTTCTCTCTTCATTGTTGTTTTTTCATATATATATTTTTTTGTTTTTAGTAACTTGATTAAGTTGCTTTCCTTTCCTTGTTTTCATTTTGTGTTTCTCATTTAGTTTCCTTGTTCCCATTTTATATTATTATTAAGGATTAGTGTTTATTCTATTTTATTAATTATTTATTTTTTGGTCTAATCCTAGTTTTTTGTCCACATAAAAACTTTTGCACTGAACTATGCATGCATCCAGCTAAAATAGAGTGACTATCTAAACACCCTTAGCAAGCACCATAACTCCTCTTGTCATCTTACATCCTCCATTTGAGAAGACAACCTGCACACCCATATCATTCAACATACTTACAAAAAGAAGTTTCCATGCCAAACCGAGGATATGCAAGGCACCATTAATCCCCTAAACTTTACCATTTGGGAATCTTATTTTGACTCTTCCTGCATGGCCAACAATATTCAGGTGAGAGTCATCACCCAGGTACACCTTTCCACCATCATAACTTTCATACTTAGGGAACCAATATCGATGTGAACTCGTGTGGAAAGAAGTACCAGAGTCAATCAGCCACACATCTTGTGATGTGTACATTGCCAAGATAGCGACAAAGGCATTTGCATAATCCTGAGAGGATTTATTAGATTCATAATCAAATAACATCTTTTTCTTCTTTTTCTCCTCCTTACAATCTTTGTAGAAGTGACCATATTTTTCGCAATTCGAACATTTCACCTTGGTCTTACCAAGAGCTTAGATCTCCCACGAGATTTGGATTCTGACTTTTCTTGCTTCGTGTTCTTCTTTTTTCCTTTTCTTTCATTCTTCCTCAAAGTGCTAGAGCCTTCTTATCCATTTCAGAATATTTTCTCTACATCTCTTCAAATAGTAATGATGCAACCACTTCATCCATCTTAAAGGTGGTAGTGGTACTTTTGATGGCCATGACAAGGTGGTCCCAAGAATCTAGTAGTGAACACAAAAAGTTCATGCAACAATCCTCCTCCTCCATTTTCACATCAACAAAATTTGAAACTAAGAAACTATCATTTTGAATGGATTCAAGTGATCAATGACAGATCCTTCCTCCATCCGTAGAGAATACATCTTCTTTTGTAAGAACAACTTATTTACCAAGGATTTAGCCTAATAAATCTGAGCAAGATTCTTCCAAATAAGTGTGCAACAGTCTTCTCTTCATGAACATTTAGGAGCATTGATTCAACTAAATAGATTCTTATCAAACCATTAGCCTTCCAATCCATCAAATCCCAATCTTCTTGTTTCATGCCCTTTGGTATAGTTCCAAAAACAATTATCCATAAATCCCGGTCTACAAGCATTTCTTCCATCTTGAGCTTTCATAGCTCAAAGTTGCCTTCATTAAACTTCTCTATCTCAAATCTATTAGATGTGCACTCTCCATCTCCTTCCTTCAACAGGGTCAACATTTTTTTTTTGCAACATGCTCCCACTCAAAATAAGATCAATAAAACCCTTTAACCCACAATAAGAAACATAGGTGATCGGGATTTGATACCAACTGAAAGGAAGCTAGGTACACATAAAATCTTCCAACACCAATCTATCAGAGGAGAGGATGTCCATTTTTTTATAGTTTCAAACCCTTATTCAATTATAACAAAGAAGATGCACATAATACGTAACATAAATAGAAGTAGAGATACAATAAAAAACACATAACACCAAATATATGTGGGGAAAACCTTTTTTGGGAGAAAAAACTCCACTCCAAAATCCTGAATAATGTATTATCCATAAACAATGGTTACAATACACTTGCAGTGGAAGCTTCTACATGAGTTTTTCTATGTTACAATTATGGAGTAAATCGGGCAGCATAACGATATCTCAACACAACATCATTCAACTCCAAAACACAAGTTCTCAATATATATGAGTTTACATTGCATAAATTTAGACATTTCTAAATCGATTGCCAAAGGCTAAAGATGCAAAAGCGCCAAAACCATTGCACATGCATAACGGTAAGTTTCTAATTGTCACCACATGCAACAATGCAACTACCAATTGTCACTAAACCTACACACACAAAACCTACACTTTCCAAATAAGAACTACACCTTGAAAACTCACATTCCATGCAAACTCAACATGGAAATAGAAAATATCTTAATGCACAACTCCACCTGTAATTGTAACTTTCCAACATGACTCCTTGAAAATAGAAATTGTAAGCTATAGCTCACAAGACAACATGGAATAATTAGCAACATTAAATATTTAAATAATCAATGCTACGAAAAAACAAAGGTTGAGACACCTTCACTTTCCTAACAAAAAAGGCACACAAGATTGAAGAACAATGCCAAGTTTCAAGCCAAAAATGTGTCAGTCCAAATAATTGATTTTGTGATAACAATGAAAGGAGACATTGAGAAGAAAGCAACAATGGTACGATATGAGCGAACAAACTCCCCACTTTAATTCTTCAACACTTTGTCAAAATAGGGAGGTCCTATGAAGCATTAAAAATCGATGTTTTAGAGAAACACTTGTTTGAAGACACCAAACGAATTGAAAGACTAGGCATGCACCATGCATAGAGTAGAAGAATATTATGTTATATGGGTATTTGAAGAGAATAAAAGAGATGGTTGAAGAAATCCATTGAATCCTTACACTACCTAAGCAATTCACAGATGATGATGATTGTGTGCTTGGACCAAAGAATTTGACTACATGGTAATTTTCAATTTCCTTTTCCATGAGAATAGAGTATATGCTACATTGAACATTGTTTAATCCCATGTTGAAAGGTGTTACATGCTGCCAAAGATCTATGGTATGGTTTTTTCTGGTGCCAATTAATAAAAAAAAATGGGGTTGAGAATTTATTGTATATTTTCAAAGGATGTGATAAAAATATAATTTTTCATGAGTGTGAGATGTAATATTTAAAGGAGATCATAAGAGTTTTAATTTATAAATTGTTTTATGAGACATGAGATGTTGATTTGCAGTTACAAAGTGGTTTTTGTGTGATAAAAAAAAAGGATTTGTAGGATTTTTTGAGTATTATTAAGCCTACATTATAGGATCTACTTTTTATCAATATATAATTTTATTTTTACGGATTAAGATTGATAATTTAGAAGAAGCTAATGAAATATCTAAGTGTTGGAGACAATTTCAACCTACCTTTATATATTTTTGTGCTTAATATATCTTGCTATGACGAAAGATAGATAGGTTACACAATCAAACACTCAATGCTAAAGCACAAAAGAAAGATGTGAAGCAAAAAGATCTTAAGAAATATTTATTTTCTTCTAGCATTTCAACAAAGCAAGAAAGTAAAACCAACACATTTTTAAAGAAAGGTGTTGTGTTTTCTCTTGTGTCACAAAGGTCAAATGTTGTGCCTAAGCCTATTGCACAAAAATTCCACCAACCAAAGTTACAAAAGCAGAAACCCATTATGAAAATAAATAGGGGAAAATGTGGTCTTGGTTACAAGTGCTTGTTGGCTCTTATGTCCCAGAATATTCTTAGCCCCATAAAATTTGTATCAGAGGGACATATGAATAAATGTCATATTGAGTCTACATCTCTTGATGATTCTTGTGAGGTCCAAAAATCTAAGAAACCAAAAGCAATATGTACTAAGTCCAATAATGTCCAAAGTTGTTCTCGTTGTGGATGTCAAGGTCATCTTTCTAGTAATTTCTTTGAACTACACCCTTGTACATCATGTGGTTTGCATACTCATTCTACCAAACATTGTTATCTACTAGATCCACTTTCAAAATCTATGAGGCATATCAATTTTGGTTGGACAGATCATTCAAAGTGTAGATTGAAGGTTGATTTGTTAACCAAATATTATAAGAGTTCAATCTATTATTGATGGTGAAAATTTCCCTACTCATAATGGTGATGATGTTACTCCTCATAGTTATTCTAATGATGATGTAGATCTTATCAAGCATATGTTAATTATAGTTAATGTTTATATTTCTAAGATGCTACTCAATATATTTGATAATAATTCAATTGTTGAGAAGATTGATGAAGTGAATCTACTTCCCATGAAAGATGATTTTGCTAATATTGGATATATAGTTTATGATGCTTATGATGATGTTGGTAGTTACTAATGTATTCCATTTATTTGAGGCTATGGAGATAAAGATGTTGTCTCTTGTTCACTAACTCCATCAAGGAGATAACATTGTTAACATTTTTCTCTCATCTACCAAAGAGGGGAATATTATGTGTGTGTTAGATTCAAGTGGAGACTTCATAGATTGTTGACATCTTGTAATTCCACAATGTTCCACCTAATGTATGTTATTTTAAATATTATTGATAGACAATTGATGTGTATATGTTCTTCCACAATGTATTGATTGCACCCAATGTGTGCTATTTCAGATATTATCTTTAGTGATAATGCAAATTTGTTCTATATTGATATTTGGTGACTACTCATATTGGCCACTTATGTTTGGTCGTTTTTTTCAACTTGCAACATGAACAAAACAAGTCCAAATTTGAGACCTATCAAAACAATAGGCTCATTCTCCAAATTTAAGGCATGTCAAAGTAACAGGCTTCTTATCAAAATTTGAGATGTGTCAAAGCAACAAGCTCATTATTAAACGTTGACACTTATCAAAGAAACAAGCTTCTTATCAAAAGTTGAGACCTATCAAAACAATAGGCTCAGTATCAAAGTTTGAAACCTGTCAAAATAATAAGCTTAGTTCAAACTAATTTAAGACCTACCATAGTAATAGGCTTTTTAAAGAAGCTTTCAACCAGCTAGCAAATGTTCTCATCAAAATGTTTGGCCAAAAGAAGTTTGAGCATTTCCAAATAATGTTTGGTTTCATGATAACTCCTTCAGATTAACGAAAAATACTAATATGTTGATCTTTTGGTTAATACAATTGTAAATATATTTTTGTATTTAGATAATTTTATGAATAATTATGACAATTAAAACTGTTCTACATTTCTTCAGATATAGTATACACAATTTATGTGAAATAATATTTATTTTCTATTTCGTCCCCCTGAGCCTAACATTCCGTATTACCCATCTCTTGCACCTATAGTGTTTACCTGACATACAGTGAAAAGCGTGTAAACTTTCAAACCTACGAAGACTTGAAGTCAGATTACACTCACCTTCTCGCGTCTGCTTCATGCAGGAATTTTAAATCTGAAATATTTCGACCCCGGCGGTCCCTATTATATCGAGACTTCCAGTCGACCGCGATTTTGAAGTTTTCCATTTCCCTCGTTTTACGTCTGGTGTATCCACCCGTCGTCTCCAAAACTGCCTTATGTCTTGAACCTTGACTGTGGACTTCATATGACCGGTGAATTGGAGTTTACCCGGCAGTTCATGTCCACGATTTTAAAGCATCCGAAGTCTAGCTCTACATGAACCGCAAAAGCCTTAGAGATTCTGCCTTTGCAAGAAATTACATCTAACACAGGATTAATGAATTACTGTAATGGAAGCCAAATGTTAGCTCTGGAGTAAGAGAACTTAACATGTAGGAAAATAGTTAATGATATGAAGTTACATGTAAAGTTACTCATTCTAGATGGAAAAAGAATTAAATCATTGCAGTGAATGTATTGTAATAGCCCTTTTCTTGCCAGGACTATTCTGAAAACCAGTAATACAGCCAATTTATATAACAAATAGGTATAGATCTGTTTAAGAATTAGACAATAGTGTAAGCTGATGAAATACAGTATCCTGAGTAAGGATTCGGGAGGTTTTGTCGCAGCAATTTGAATGTTTAAAAAAGTAATTCACTGTTTTGACAATTTTATAGTGATAGCACAACAAAACTCCTAAAATAATGTATTTCTTCATGGCGATATAGAAGAGGAATTATATATGCATCAGCCTGAAGGTTTTGAGAAACAAGGGCAGGAAGATTTGTTTTGCAGATTGAAGAGAAGTTTGTATGGGCTCAAACAAACCTGGAGGTAGTGGTATCTCAAGTTTGACTCTTTCATGACCGAGCAACATTTCACTTGTTGTGAATCTGATCCATGTGCCTACTATAAGGTATTAGACAATGTTGAGTTTGTGTTATTGCTGCTTTATGTCGATGATTCGCTATTAGTAGACACTAGCATGAGAGTTGTTCATGATTCGAAGCAACTCTTAGTATACAAGTTTGCAATGAAGGAATTAGGGGCAGCAAAGAGGATACTTGGTATGACCATAATTTGAGATAGACGAAAGAGAGAAATCAGACTATTACAGAAGAAGTATATTGGCAAAGTTTTGGATAGATTCAACATGAGAGGTGCTAAGCCTATAAGCACTCCATTTGCTGATCATTTTTGTTTGTCCTCTGCAATGTGTCCAACAACATGAGAAGACCAAGACTATATGAAACACATTCCATATTCATCAGTTGTTGGGAATCTTATGTATTTAATGGTGTGCACTTGTCCCGAAATTTCCCATGCAGTGGGAGAAGTGAGCAAATTCATGAGTAATCCGAGTAAAACTCATTGGGATGTGATTAAATGGATCTTGAGGTATTTAATAGGCACTACTGATTATGCTTTGTGTTTTGGTAGGAGAGATGAACAGCTACGAGGTTATGTTGATTCTAAAGCTGGTGACTTGGATAAACAAAAGTCAACAATAGGTTATGTTTTCACACTTGTCAAGGCAGCGATCAGCTAGATTGCAACAAGTGATTGCCCTTTCTACTACTAAGGCTATATACATTGCTCTCATTGAAGGTGTGAAGGAGATGATTTGGTTGCAGCAATTATTGGGTGAGTTGGGATTCAAATAATAATTTTTCACTCTCTTTTGTGATAGAAATAATGCTATTCACTTGGCCATAATCACACCTAGCATATTGAGTTGCGGTACCTTTATTTGAAGTGTGATTGAAGAGGGCAAGTTGCAAGTTGAAAAGATTGATGCGAAGATGAATTTGGCTAATGTGCTGACAAAGATAGTACCAAGGGAGAAGTTTGAGTTTTGTAGGACTTCTTTCGACATTATTGTACTCTAACAATAGGCCTGAAGTGGGGGAATATCTCTGAAGGTTTTCCACAGTGGTTGGGTTTCAAGTGGGAGATTGTTGGATATGAAACCCAACGGTCACACTAATTTACCTCCAATTTGGTGACTCTTCACATTCTTCTTTGAAGGCATATTCCAATTGATAATGATATAAAATAATTGAGCACATATTGATTTAATGTATTGTAATAGAATTAATAAAACAAATTTTTCCCTTGCTTCCATGGATGTAGCCATATTGGTGAACCACATAAAATTTGTGGTTGTGTCTTGTTTACTTCTATGCCTTTAATTCTTGTTTTTTGAATTGCTTTATCCACTCTTAATCATTCAACAAGGGAACCTGAAACAAAGGTTGCATAAATATGTAATAAAATATATAGAACTCGAATATAAATTTGTAAATATATTTTCCTTTATGAGGGTACTTTTGTCTTATATGCTTTTTTTCTCTCATTTATTCCATTCATGAGCCTGGTCATCCATTTTCATTTCTCCTTATATAATCTCTACCCATTTTGGGGACTCCACTCTCTAACAAAAAGATCTTTTGTTTAATTAGAAAAAGTTTGTGTGTGCATTGTGAGATATATTATTTTTTAAAAGAATGAGTGTGGTTATTCCAAATATGATGGAGCGATTCATTTTGTATATGGCAGAAAAATATTATTCTTTTTTAACTGTTGTATGTTAAGTTTTGAGACACTAATGAAATTTTCTAATTATAATGTATATAATCTTAAAAGTAGTAGAATAATATTTTATATTTTATATTCTTAGTTGCATTAGAAATTAAATATTCATCTAAACAGTCATTTTCATATTGTTAAATATGTATATTGTATCTAATTTTAATGAAGGTAAATGGTGAAGTTTTCATTAAATATTTTTTTATTGTCTCATTTCATGTGCATTTTATTTTTCAATATTTTCTACATTTATTTTTTGGGCCTAACATTGATATCAAAGCTTTGACCAGAGGAGAATGATGAAGAAGTGGTGTAGATTTATACTGTAAAATTTTGATAAATTCATTATTATTTTGAATTTCATTCTTTCTATAAAATTTCAATGTGCAATTTATGATCTCTAATAAGATGCAAATTTATTTAAGTACTTTAACCTAATATTCATTCTCCCATTTTTCATGCTCAACACTCCCACCTACAAATCACGTTCATTCCCTCTACTACGACCAATGAAAGTAGGAGAAGCTTATACAATATCTTCAAATACATTATGTACAACCCTCGTTGAGGAGACTCCAATTGCCTATGTGTGGTCCCTATAAAATAAAACTTTTATCATCCAAAGCCCCCATCAAAACTCGTGCTAATATTTTATTATTAAAAACCTTGTCCAATAAAATTTCCCTAAAATTTAATCCCTACTATATATTATTTTTTACATTGTCAACTGAAGCTAGAGTAAGTGATATTGACAAATCTAGAAGATGCCACAGCTATGGAAGAACATATATAGGGTGAATCCTTCCAGACACAACAAATGAATAATCTAGTTCTATCAAGGAACACAATTGTTTGGCTTACATTACATTTTGACTAGTGATTGGATGCAAAACCTATTAGTGTCATTTGAATCCCCTTGATATTGCTCAAAGATTATGCATATTATTATCTTTGTCATTTATGTCACTACCATGAATCTATGGGGTTTGTTTCACCTGAGGAGTAGATCTGGTGTTCTCTACACAAAATGCCATTGTTGATTTAACTAGAACACGAAAGAACAAAAATAAAAATAAAAGCTAGCTACTCTTTGAATGTGTCCCTATAATCAACCTTTGCCTCCATAGTCTTGGTCTATGCTCACCATTTTCCATACATGACAATTCACAAATGTATCTACCAACTTGGTACATTTTAGTCTATTTTTTTAAGGGTTTTAAACATTTTTTAAGGTTGAGAATAAATTTGTTTAAAAATCAATGTAGGGGCTATTATTTTAAATTTTGGGATTTTTCATCTACAATAATGGGGGTTAGTCAAGTTGAGTAGTATTTTTTTTAATATAGTCTTTTTTAAATTGGGGGTATTTCTTAAACGTGTCATCTCTTATAAGGTGGGGGTGTTTCAATTTAAAACTAAAAGTTTATTAAAGGGGTGATTGTTTGAAAAAGTAAAAAGGTCATTTAGAAGGATATTTAGTAGATCATCTTTCCACTTTAGGGGGACATTGGATATGTAAAGCCAAAGTTACCTTTTTTATTTTTAAAAACAAATTTTGTCAAACTGAAAATAATCCTAACTTTAAGCATTTGAAGTATTCTTAGTTCGTATTTATTGTTCAAGTTGAATTACAATTGAGCTATGATACCCAATTCCTAATATAGTTGCAACTATGAAATTTATTATTTCATCCTTATAAATCACTAGGGAGAAATAAGGAAGTTTTCATTTTTCATTTCTCTTCATTACCCATGCATCGAGCTATTGTAAATCATAAATTTCAAGACTAAAATAAATTGCAATTTATTTCTAAATAGTTGTCATTTATAGGGAAAATCCTTTCGATTTGGTTCATATGTACCGCATACCTATATGCTCTCACATTCTTTAATGTCACCTTCATATATTGCAGATGTATTGAAAGGATACACTTTTTACACATACTGGAATGAGTATATTAGAAGAGATAACATATCACTTAGAGGTTTGATATATCACTCTAGTGATATATAGAAAAGGAAACACTTTGAACTGATAAGGAACTAATCCATCTCCACTTAAAAAAATCATTAGGATTTTTAAATGATATTGTCTTCAAACATTATCAATGGAACTTGACTTAGAAGTGTGTAATTTTTTTAATCATGTCTACATTATATGCCAATGGCATGTTACCTTTGAAAATTAATTTTAGCAACAAGCAAGAAGTAGAGATGATATCATAATGTTGGTGTTAATACAAGCCTTTGTTCATGCAATTTTATAAAAATTACAATATATACAAAATTCTATAATCTCAAAATCTCAATCGAATGAGATATCTATAATATTGGGACCTATCACACGGACCATCCTTCTCTCTTTAATATTTAGAACCAATCAATGTCCAAAGCTACCACAAACAACAACTTAGGAAAAATCTAAAATAGGCCAATAATGCCCATATAATCAACAAATCTACAAAACATCCAAAGCATACATCATTCATTGATATCAAGTTTCCAAAGTTCATAATTTTGTTCATTGTTGTTTTTGGATTTGATTGTGTCATATTTTCTACATCACAATCAAATTTGGAAACAATAATGAACATATATCAATCATATTTGGGAAATATATGTACTCAAATTTGCACAAGATTTCCCCAGTAGATGAGAGGATAATACTAGAACAAAGGCCCTCCTATAAGGGAATCACACTAATGCAACAATTGTAAAATGACTAGAAACAATCCTTTGGGATAACTACATCAGCATCATCAAAACAAATTGTAAAAATTCCAATCATCAAAGGAATTTTGAATGCATATTCAATCCATAACACTTTGAAGAAGAGAAATGTTGTCACAAATAAGAGCTTCAACAACACTCAAGGGTCGTATTTGTAGCATATGGATCCATCTCTAGCAAATCTAAACAACCATCTATTGTCTCCCTAAGAATTGGTTCAAACAAAGGATTTACACAACATAACGTATAGGTTTGGACACTCTCTTTTAAAAATAAGGAGAAGAATCATGAGTATGTTGACCACATTAAGAACATGAGTGTAGGTTAAAACAAGAAACTATTGTATGACCATGATGACCACAATATCAACACAATTTTAGTTGAACAAATTTAACATGATTTAACATTAAACGTGTTTATAAGCCCTCTAGATATAAATTTGATGGATTTTCAATACTCTGGTACATAAAATCCAATAAAATATTTATAATCAAGGCCATGTTTTTCCTTGTTTATTTTATGAGACTTCTAGTCTTACACAATAGGTTTTAATTGAGAAAAAATAGAACTAGATATTTTGCTTGATTTAGATACAGGTTTTGACAAAACACTATCTAACTTAGACACAATATTTTTCTTGTGTGACACAAGAGAAGATGGAACATATGCTTGCTTGATTTTGAGTGTAATATTTTTCTTTTTCACTTTCTATGTGGAAATACTAGAAGAAGGTGCATTTTTTGTAACATCTTGCTTATATGCTAAGATATTGGGTGTTTGATCTTGCAACTTATTTATCTCCTTAGATTGTAATAAAATATATTGAGCACAAAATTATATAAAGGTAAATCAAATAACCTCCAACATTCTACTATTTAACTAGTTTCTTTTGAGTTGTCAATTTTAATGCATGAAGATAAAATGGTATCTTCATACAAAGTAGATCTCATGATGTAGGCTCAACTAATAATGTAAAAAAGCTAGATACTTAATTTGATGGATCTTAACACTAGACCAAGATCAAACAAAAGATTTATAGTTTACACCTTATTACTCCTATTAACACCATCTTGTCACTCATTAAAAATGTATTTCTCCTTATCACAAAAAAATACTTTATAAATACAGATCAACATCTTATATCTCCTAATAAACCAAATCCCTTATCCCCTTTTAATATTGCATCTCATACTAATGCAAAATTATACTTATCACAACCTTTAAAATATTATGATATAAATTTTGAATCCCAACATAAATTTTTGATTAAGAGGACAAATGAAAACAATCATACTATTCCAAAACATCTCAACATAGGGAATACATAATCATGTATCATAGACACGTGCAATTGGTAGCTATTGTCTTGTGTGGGAATGTTGATCTAGATGCCATACATGATCCACACAAGCTTTTGGCTTCAAACCCACATCAACATTGACAACATTGTTGAGAAATTTTGACTACATCACCACATTCGATAGACCTTCAAACCAACCAACCTAATTTTGGTAAAAATAAAAAAGAACTCTATCCACTCCTACATCCTTTTTGGGTTTATTTTGGTAGATTCGCAACTTTCTATGGGGACATTAACAAAGGTAATAAATTCTTCTTTTTGCACTCAATCTCCCTTTACGACCTTCGTTTTCTCTTGGTTTTCACATGCACAACAAACTTCTCATAGTATAAAAGATGAGTAGATGGATTGTTAAATCTCTTTGCTCTAAAATGAATTTTCACTCATCTAGGTTTTGAGAGTGTCTACATATTTTTAATTAATTAGAAAAAAATGATTTTGACATCAAATGAAAGTAATGTATATTACAAATTTACAAGATTTATAATGGTGAAGAGAAGAAGAAGAAGAAGAAGAAGAAGAAGAATAAACACAAATAAATATGAGACAAACATTATATTTTTCTCAAAATCTTAAATCAATAGTACAAAGAGATGGTATATTTGTCTTCCAACCATCTAAATAGCCACCTCTAATTAAATGTAATTGATTATAAAAATATTTTAAAATATATATAAGAAAAAAATACGATAAAATTTAAAAAAAAAAACTAAAATGGAGCATATTTCCAACAATCCCCCTAATCTAAAGTCAAATAAACTAAAGACTAATACTTGCCTAAGAGTTTTCAGTTGATAAAATAAAAAATTAGTACAGTTCTCTTTATTTTGTTTTCCACATTTACAAATTTACAAGATTGAATTTGGTTAGGCACTTACTTTAGGGATTCCCTGATTATATTTGCTTTCAATCTCTGCACTGCAATCAATCCCGAATGAGATGGAAGATGAATCTGCAGCCATATTGATTCTCTGTCTGGCGGAAGTTTCGCCAGGTAGGCCACTTCCAGGTCCCTGAGAGTTTGGCACTGGTCCAGTGGCCAAGTTATCAGAACCCAAAGACAGGCCGAATTCATCATTGGGTATGGAGTTCATTGCGTTTGTTGCTTTCTGTTGTGAATAAAACCATAAGCTCTCAAAGTCCGGGGACGGGACCCCAGTTATGCTCTTCCCAGCAACATCAACAGCAGCAGCAGGAATATTAGCTGAATTTGGAGTTATTAATGAAATGCCTTGAATTGAAGAACTCCCGTGTAAATTGAAATGTTGTGATGAACCATCGCCAGCTGCATTATAAATGTTGTATCCTGTACCTAGGAATGGGTAAGATGCAGAATGGTGAAAACTGGGTTTGAAGCGACTTTCCGTGAGTCCGGATACTGGTGAGCAAGACTGTGCCCCTGCCCCCACCCCTGAACCTTGCCTCTGAAGAAATCCGCTTCTCTGCACTGGTAAAACCCCTACCGTGTTGGGTTCAGAAGAAAACAAATTAGATGTTGATTGGGTGCTCCTTTCGTTTGACGTTCCCAGCAAATCTTGGTTCCTCCCGTGAGACAAGTATGGCATATCGTTCAGGGAAGCTGCAAAGACTGGGGATCTACCTAAAGAGGGCCAGTCGTCTTGTTTGGCTGCAAAACTAGTAATGTCTGGAATTTGTGCATATGTAATGGTAGAACTTCCCTGGTTCCAGCCTAGGGGAGATTGATGGTAGATACTGCTCTGTTGCTGTGATTGTGTTCCTGAAAACTGGGATGGAAGTGAAGAAGAAGACCTCTGATTAAACTTAGAATTAGGAATCCCACTGTTTTGGCTGCAATATATGTCATTGTTTGAACAACATCAAACAAATCTTCGTGTGTTAGAAATTGAAAAATTGAACCTTCACATGTAAAAATCTACCAACAACATCATCATATTCTCTAATGGTTATTTCTATAACAATAAAGTATGGAAGGTGCTTTTTAAAACAACTGGATTTTTTATAAAATGGACATTTTAGACCACACTGCAAGTGCCATCACAGGGTTTTCCTATAAAATCTCAAACCAAAATATGTTTTATTCTGATAAATTTAAATAGAACCTAATTGCAAGGTAAGGTATTCTTGATAGTCTCAAGTATGAGTTTGGGGTAAGAGAAATTTCAATTAATTACACATTACCCAGAGGTAGTTTAATGAAATAATACAGCCTAATCTGTTCAATTGAAAAGTCGCAGTTTCATATGTCAAAATAATGTATGGGGTACTTACAAGAGAGACGTCAGGCTTCCGCCTTGCGGTATGTTGTTATGCATATTGTTATAAATGAGTACCTGTGCTTGCTGTAACTGTTCTCGTTCTCTTTCTGCACAGTCAGTGACATAAATTCAGTAGAATTATTCATCAGATCCTGCGAAACTTTACTGGTGTTTTGTAATGAAAGATTACCTTGGCGATGGCGGTTCATGTGTCCCCCAAGTGCCTGTGATTTCGTAAATTTCATTTCACAAAATCTGCATTCATACGGCCTGTTGTTCGCATCTTCCTCGGTTGATTCAACCCTGCGCTTTCTTTTGTCTGCATAATCCACACAATGAACATTACTTTCTACTCAGAATACACACAACTAATTACTAATTATGCAAAATTACAAGCAGAGAGAGTTTTCCTGCCAGGATTTAGATGTTCATAAAATCATTCGAAGGAAAAGTGTTGACCCGCTTGTTGAAGAGATAAAATTGCAACAGCCTTCATAGAAATTTGAACCGAAGAAGAGTTAGAACACAGAATGGCCAGAAAAATGCATTGCCCTCTTTGAAATAATTTATTAATGCCCCCTGATTCGCCAGGATTTTATATTCAAATTTAAATTGAAAAGCAAAGCCACGGAAAAGCTGAACGTTGTGCAACGACGTAAGAGATGTAAAAGATTTGATTGTAAAGCAAAATTCAAAATATTTCACAGCCATCTAAATAAATCAAATTTTAAGATCTTGCAAAATTTTATGCACGAAAAACTTTCAAAAGCAATTTTATAAATACAATGTAAATCAATTCGTTGTCGGAGGATCAGAAAAATTCGTGCAATTGACCGCATGTTCAGCTAGGCTTAAAATATAGAAATTTAGAAGTAGAGGTTTCTAGGCATATTGTAAATGGATGTCTTTTCAGCGAATTTCAATCTCAGAGATTTAGTGACACGGGCTTTCAACAAAGTTTAGAATATCAATTCTATGATCAAACAAATTATCATTTAATTGAAAAATAATGATGTTGATATTTTTTTTGAAAAGAATAGTTTTATTATTTTTATATATTAAAAAATAATAGTTTACTAATCACAAAAAGATACAGGTATAAGAAAACATACTCTCATAATCTTAAAATAACAATGCTCAGAACGTTTTTTATTTTCGTTCCTAATAAATAAAATTCTTACAATAGCAGATAAATTTTCATTTGCAATGCTTGCGGGAAACATACGCTCATTATTTTATTAGCGAATTTAAATTTTACAAATGACGAGATATTCAGGCAATTTCAATAATAGCAATACTCGGAGCATTTTTTATTTTCTAAAAAAAATTATAGAATTCTTACAATAAAAATGTAAACTTTCTTATTAAAATAATAGAATTCTTACCCAGAAAAATGTAAATGAATTCCTTCAAACAAACGAGGTTTTCAGCTGAGACTTGTAACAGAAAAGAATTCATTTATTCATAAAGTTATCAGCTAATTTCCATGGTGAGGAAATTTAGTGAGCAAAATTTAAGCAAATTTCCTGACAAAACAAAACCCGATCTAACAAGATTGAACTGACAAGATGGAAGGAGATGGAACCTAATTTATCGCTGCCTGCAGTGCTACTGCTGGATGCATCAATTTGAGACTCAGACAAATTCCATGCCGCCTCAGGAGCAGCCACCGCATGAGCGTGAAGGTCATTTGTTGAAGGCAATATTATCCTTAAAGGCCGACTATTGTGATCTTGCCCTTGCCTCAACATGCAGTCATGCTCTTGCTCATCCTCATCCTCGCCCTCATTAGTAGTATAATTTTCACACTCTTTCTTTGCAGTTCCTCCGTTCAATTCTCTGTTAGGGAAAGAGTCAGTTGGATCCGGCGGCTCTTCGTAAAAATCCGGTCGCCATTGTTTCATTTCGACTACGGCAGCGCCAGGTGCACCACTTCGTTCCGGAGAATGGTTCAGATCCAGACAAGATTCCTCCGTCCTCCTGGTAACAAAATTATTCATGTTACTACTTATCTCATCTTCAAATTCAAAAACACACAAATCAATAAAGAAAACTTACATGATGCTTAATGCGTCCTAACTGCACGCCATTCATCTGCAGTAACTGCGTTACAAAACGTAATACGCTCAGAATTTCTCATATTACAAGAAAATATTGAGAAATAAGTATCAACAGCACGAGTAACTGATTTATTTGGTTTTCATCTCCGTGATAATTGAAATGTGAAAAAAAATTCTACGGTTCACATCACAAATATGTGGAAAAAAATGGTCGCCATAAAAAAATGAAAAATCGTTCTTTTAAACTCCTATATTTTTCAGTGCAGAGCAGGAAAGAGAAAAGTCTTCCTTAAACAATTGCAAGAAACAAGTAGAATTAATATCGTGGCTTTACCACAGTTTAGAAGCTGCGTGTAAGAAAAGTTTTGTATTTGTCTTTGCAGAAAAGCTTGAGATGTCTAATTCTGAAGAAAGAGGACCTGAAGATCCTTTTTCTTTCGTCAGAATGCATGTCTCGGCATTGATTGTTGCAGCTAACTGGGTGTTGAACGCTAATTTTTCGTTATTGTAATGTAGCTGCATTTGTGCATGTCCAAAAGAGATCTCCCAGTTCCGTTTCTTTCTACACTTTAAATTCAAAATATGCGCCAAGAAATTACATGTTTGTACCAAAATGCATGCCAGATTGGTTTGCTTTTTTATTCCGCAAATGTCATATTTCTAACACATCTGAATCTTTCTATATCCAGATCAAAGATAAGCATAAGCTCTAATACATGCAATTTAGTAATGCAAGGTGTAATTGTAATTCGTGCGATTCAGATATGGGGATTTTAAGTTATAGTTTCAAATATTTATATGAACATGTAATATTGTTGCACTTGCTTATCTATACGAATTGATAACATTGTTGCCCCATAATGAAATCACCCCATGTATCTATGGTGCACCAAAAATTCATAAGACCGACACTCTTCTTAGGGCAATTGTTGATAGCTCTAACTCCTCGACTGACAAATTTGTTGCCTATCTAGCGAAATTAATCGCTCTTCTAGTCAGGAATTCCTCTTCTTAATCAAAAGACTGTCCATTTTGTAAATTTCATCAAAGACAAAAAGGTTGATGAGGTGACATTTTGGTAACCTTGATGTGGTGTCCTTTTTTTATCGAGCTCTCCGTGACCAAATGTAGGATCAATGAGGAAATTGCTTTCCTTGTTGAGCTTTGCCTTAAATCCATGCTCTTCATCTCTATTTTAAGTCATAGTTAACTTTTATGTGGAGAAGTGCTATCATTTAATTTGTTCCTTTTTAATCAGATTGATGGAAGTGTTACGTGGATGATATCAACATATGTCTGTCCCAGGGAAAATTTCCATTCACTTAAACAATATTGTTAATTGCATCTAGTTCATGAAAGAACTTGAAATCAACAATCAATTTCCCTTTTTAGACATCCTTCTTATTATGAAAGGGGATGGTTCCCTTGCTGACAGATCTTCAAGAAATCCATCACATAGATGAGTAAGTAGATGGAAATAAGGGACAAAAAAGGGTTCAAAACTGATTACATTTTTTATTGAAATCAGTTAAACTTATATTTATATGAGCAATTTAAAATGAATGCACTTAAAATTTGCAGATATAAAAAAACAAGAATTGCAGTACTTCACATCTAGTTTCTAAACTACTAAACTTCTTTCTTTAATGGTTAAAGATTAAGAGGGTCAAATATTGTATACAAAAAAAAATCTCTTTTTCTTACTAAAATATACCAAGTACTTGATGTGCATCTCCCCTCGTTTTGTTGTACTAAATATTTTTTTAACCACTTGGTAGAAATATAGTTAACGTATTTTTATATTTTTTATTGAATTTTTTGTGATTTTTCAAAGTGGATGAATCCTATAAATTACATCACTAAACATGTGCATCTCATAAGTTATGTACAAAAATAATTGGAAATATAATTTTTTTAATGTGTAAAGAATGAAGCGAAAAAAATTATATATAAAAAATTTAAAATTGATAAATATAAAATTGAAATAGATAAATATATTAAAAGTTATTAAAAAAATTAATATATATATTTGAAGAACAAAAAACATTAGTAAAAGAAAATAAAAATAAATATGTTAATATATTTCAAATGGAAAAAAATTATATGGTTAGAAAGATAAAAAGACGTGACATTTTAGTGGTAATTTTGTCAAATA
Organism: Sequoiadendron giganteum; assembly: GCA_007115665.2. Lineage (NCBI taxonomy): Eukaryota > Viridiplantae > Streptophyta > Pinopsida > Cupressales > Cupressaceae > Sequoiadendron > Sequoiadendron giganteum. The sequence goes on along the minus strand of CM021101.1, from coordinate 658,921 downwards.
ATATTGTTAAATGGGTAAATTTGATGATGTTGAAGTTGAAAAATTCTATTAAAGATTAAAAACATGTCATATGGGGAAATTAGAATCCCACCATTTAGGTTAGTTGTCCAAAACTATTCCAAAGAAAAAATGTAGAGTTTTTTGAATAAAAAAGCACAAGCGCATTACATAACATGTTTGCATTTATTCACTTTTTTATGTTTTAAAAAATGTAACCATGTTTTGGAACATGAAATATGGTCACTTTTTATGTTTCACATAATGCAATCACATTTTGTGGAACATAAAACAATAATGTTATGGATTGGTACTTATCAAGCCATAACACAATCATATTATTTGTATTTTTCAATAACATGATCGCTTAAAGGAAAAAATCACTAATTTGGCTATTTTTGTCCCCCAATTTGCTGCACTTACCTAGACCTCCACCTCCATGATCCCTCACATCACTACCCTACCCAAAATGCAAGTGTCCTTAATAATTTGACCGCTAGGCCCCTCACATTTACAATGACAAACACATTAACCAAGAGCTCTCCCACCTTTTCAAAGTATTCAAATTAAATGGACACCACAACAAGTATATCGTGAGAGCTTTCAACCAAGATGAATCCCACTTGTGTTCTAAACCAACAAGTCAATATTTTATTGGGGTGTATGGTGTGACCTCCCCAACATTGAAAGTATCTCTAATAAGATCACTAAAATTATCCATAAAAAGGACTAAACTATGCTTTCAAGCCCCGTGTGACCATTAGAAACCTTGTCTTGACCACAAAAGACCCCAATTATATTACTCTCAACTTGAGGTTCTACAATATTGATTACTTATGTTGGACTCCTTATATTGGTGAGTCAAGGTGCTCTATCAACACTAGAATGAAGGAATGGTTTGCTTAAATCACTTAGAATGAAAGAATCAAAAAATATTCCCTTGAAAAGCATTCCTCCAAGACTAAACAACAAATTTTCCTTGAGGATGCACATGCCCTAGTCAAAAAAGATAATTTCTTTAGAAGAAATCTCAAAGATTTTTTTATTTATTATAAATCACCCCTCCAACCTAAACTAAGATGATGGATGGAGCCTAAGCCAAATTTAGAATCCTCTTCTAATCCCTCCAAATAAACTTTCCTTCCCTAGATGATTTCTCTCCACCTTTACTCCTTGTCTAAATGCATCTCCACTCTTAAACTTCTCTTTCCTTCCCCTTTTGTGGGTATCCCACCTTCCTCCTTTTCCTCAATCTCCTCTTCTCCTTACCTCACCTCATATTCTCCCTTGATATTTCCTTCTATCATGCACCCATCTATGCTTCCCATTTCAACCCTCTTATTATTTGCTCCTAGCCCATTCTTCCATCTTCCTAAATATATATGGACTCTATTTCCCTCTTCTATTTTTTAAAATATACCATTTATTTGGTTCCCCTTCATTCTTTTATTATATGTCATTTCAATAATTTTGTTCCATATTTATTCTAACCTCTTTGCATCCCTTACTTCTCTCTCTTTAATTTATCTTCTCTTACTACTAATTATACTTTTTTTTCTTTTTTTAAATCCCACTTAGTATTATTTCTTCCTTTTTACTCCCCTATTTTGTAAGGTTATTCACTCGACAATTTTATACCTTTCTATTTATTTTGTTATTGTTACATTCTTTATCTATTACACTTTTATTATTTTAATATTTTATAATAGTCTAATGTATTTTTTTTAGAATTTCCCTTTTTACCAAATTTGAAGGGTCATTTGTATCTTGAGATAGAAGGAGATCTTTGGACGGGATGGAATGGATATCTTTAGGGGTTATTTTCTCCTATGTGTATTGGTTTCTTATACTCAAGCTATGGTGTATCCATAAAGAATGGAAGAATAATTGAAATCTTTGGAGTCATTACCCTTGTTAAAGAGTTTCTCTTACCATGGTTAGGGATTGGATTTGTGTATAATTAGAGATCATTGTTAGATGAAGAGGGATGATCTACAAGAGTGATATCACCCTTGTGTACAAAATATTGAATAATATTTTTAAGTTTTATTCAAACAAGAGATTTATGACCTTTGACCCTATATTATTCACACAATTTATTATCTTTGTACAATGAAGGTTTGACTTGAGATTCATAGTTTCTATTTTTTGGTAATGTAATAAGCTTAGATTGAACCAATTTTTGTAAAGAAGATTCAATAGGCTCTCCTTAAGGAGTGTAATTTCATCTTGGAGCATTGTTTTTCCTAGGAAGTCCCCTAGGAATGGTAACACCTTGAGTATTTTTTTGTTTGTTTGTTGATAAATGTATGTTGGATGGTGATTGAATATTTTGGATGGATTTTACATCTACTACACCATCATTGACAAAGTTCTTGTTTTTCTTTTAAAAGATAAGATTTATAATTAGATTGAGAGTCATTGTCTTTGTGTTCCTAATATTTTCATAAGAGCCTTAGAAATAAGAGATTTTGTAATGGTTATGCATTTTTATACAATCTCATCAAATATATTAGCACACTAGACTTTCAGGTGAAAGGTCATTTCTTGATTTTGATTTTGGGTGAATATGTGGGCAAGTCGTTTTTCAAACATAGGCCATGGGAATTTTCTTTCCATATTTCTCCATAATTGTAAGAAGACAGAAATTTTTTCTCCATTTCTTTGTTTTGTAATACATAGATCATTCACAAATATTTCATGCTCCATATTATATGAGAAATGAGCAATAAAATTTTGAGCTAACTCATGAAAATACTTGATCCCATGTGGTAGGTGGGAGAACCATTCAATGGCTTAAACTCCTAGACTTTGAGGAAAGAGGTAAATTAAATAAGTATCATTGTAAGAAACCTCAAGATAAGCTAGGTAGAAATCCCTTATACGCTCACATGGATCACCTTTTCCTTTGTATTTGTCAAATTTATGCATTTCAAAATTAGTAGGAAAGAGGATCATGGGTATAGACTTATCAAAGGCATGAGGGAATATGAATTCTAGTGTATAGCTCTTCTTAGTGTGTCCCATTTTTATATTTGGGATATTTTTTGTAGGTCCTAAATTTGTTCTGGCAAATCATTTGTGGGTGTCAAGATAGATAAGTTGGGAGGTGTGTATGTAGAAAAATATGGAGAGTTTTGTGGGATATATGTTCTTGCGAGTATATTAGATGTAGGTGTTTGAGACATGTATGACATTGGAGGGTAACTTGGAGGGTTATTTATGGGAACGGAGGGGACTTATACCTAGCTAATTCCTAGTAGGGGACTTATTCACATGTTAAGTTTACTTAGGTCTTAGGTATCTTTCTAGAAGTTTTAGTTGTATACATAATATCTTATCATATCTTATCTTCTTGAATTTTATTTAATTCTAGTTACCTAGGTTATTTAATATTTGTCATGTTAGTTATCTCATAACATAGGATTAAGACACATGTCACAATCTTGTCTAGTCTTATCTCTCACCTTTCATTTATAAGCAATACCTCTCATGTACATATTCAAGAAATATTACATCCATAATCAAGCAAGCTATTCTTGGGTCATTTTCTCTCTTGTGGAAGATATTTTGGTCTAGCAACTATTCCTGGGTTGTTAGAAGTTCACCATTAACTCCTATATGGTATCAAAGCTCCAATATTGTAGATTCCTTCCTAGATCTGAGGCTGATTTGTGCATGATATATTTTGGTGGTAGTTTGGGGCAAAATGGACAGGTTACGATTGATTTTAGAAGGCCCTAAACCCCTATTTTCTAATTAAACACTTGATGTTTGGGTGAAAACAAATTTGGGACATTTTTTTAGGGTTTTGGCAAGGGCTACAAAAAAATTATTTGTGCAGTTTGTACAGTGTATGGATATGTACCATTCATACCATTTGTACCATCCATTTAGATCGTAAGCATCAACTTTGTAAAATATTTGATGAATATTCCTTCGTCACATTGTTTGCATAATTATTTTGTCAGTTGGGTATGGTTCCTACATAGATATGTCATCTAATATGGGTTTATAATTTTTATTAAAATAAAACTATTTTATATTTTCTATTGGTTTTAAGTCTTCAATCCCAATCATGGGCTTAGCACCAAGGTGCAATCACAACATGCAACAGAGGGGGCTTTAAATCCTAACAATGCCCAATGGGTGGCACAGGTAAGCCGCCACTGCCACCACCCACCCGCTCGCCGCCCTTCAAGTAGTGCTTTTAGTTTTTTGTTGATAGTGCCCTATGGTCACACTGGTGACTAGCCCAATAGCCCCCATGGGCTTGCTTTTCCCTCTTACATGCAAATAGGTTTTTTTTTTCAAATTGTCATAAATTTTGATTCAAGAGGCTATTTTTTTAAAATGAGATATTACCTAAAAGTTAGCTCTATGAATTTTCCATTGGTGCAAGTTATTTCTTTAGATGTTGTTGTTTGATGTCTTTTTCTAGCTTGAAGTCAAATCTTTTTTTTAACCTTCAAGCTCATTATTTTTTCTTTGAACTCCATTTTTCCCAATTCTTGCAAAATTTGGAAGGTATTCAAGAGCACTTCAAGTTTATACATGCACTTTTGCAAAAAAAAAATCTATAATTTTAAAATTTTAGTTTGAAGCTAGATTGGTACTTTGGCATAACTTGTTGTAAATTTGAAAAAAAATGGATTTTCCTTTGCACAAAGGGGTTATTTTCTTGTATTGTGAGGGGTGATTTGTTTTTCCTATATTATAATTTTTTATTTTATCATGGATTTTCTAAAAGTTGTACTTCTTACTCTATATAACTATCATGAATGGAAATCACAAATGGAGGTTTTATTGTTAAAATTGAAGTTGTAAAGAATCACACTTGGAACATATCCAAAACCCACATGAGCTACCAAAAAAATAAAATGGTTTGATAGAAGGGATGAAGCCCTTGCTACTCTAATCTTATCCATTTCTCCAAATATTAGATATCGTGTTGCATCTTGTACACATCCTAATAGAATTTGGACCACCTTAGAGAGTCTTTTTGGTAAGCCATATAGAATGAGGAAATTTAAGTTGGAGAATGAACTTATGAGTCTTAATCCTTCATATTTAGATAATATCAAGGAATTCTTTACTAGGCTCAATTCTCTTAGACTGTACTTGTCTAATTTTGGGATCACTAAAGAGGATGAACAATTGATTCTTTCTATTCTTACTAAGCTAGGTCCTTATTATTCAATTTTTGTTTCTATATTTTATGCTACTATGGATGTTCTAGGCAATGTACATAAAATTCCTTCTCTTAATGGATTTATATCTCAACTCACAAGGGAATAAGCTACTTGTAGGCACACATTGGAAAATTGAAGTTTTCCAAATCAAAGGCTCTTCTTGCAAAATATCCAAAGGCTTCAATTGGAAAAGGTAAGAAGAAGAATAAGCAACCCACTTGTCTAATGACCAAGCTAAGGATTCACCTTCATATATTACCCTTGATTCCACTTCCTCTTCCAAAGAAGAATCATATAAAAGAATAATTTGAAATGTGCATGTTACAAAAGGCCATGACATTATGAACATAGGTTTTATGATAAGAATATTAATAAACTAACCCACCTTCTTCAAAAGAATCATATTTTTTTGTCATCGTCACTACCTTCTTTTTCTTCTTCAACATCAGAATCCGTAACAACTTCAACATCACAATCAGGTATTATAAGAGTTAAAATGGACTACAAAAAATGAAAGGTCAAGCACTCTTGGCCTCTACTAGTCCTGAATCTAGAATATGGCTTATTGATTCAGGAGCATCTCATCATATGGCAACATCTATAGGAATGTTCTCTTCTTTTGAGCCATTTAATTCACCTAATATTTTTATAGGTAACAACACATATATGATGGTATGTGAGAAAGGTTATATTGATATGGGATAAGTTAATTTTAATGATGTACTTTGTTTTCTATCCTTGTCATCTAATCTCATTTTTATCTACCAAATTACCCATACTGAAAAAGGTAAAATAATTGAGTTCGCTCCTGATAGAGTATACACTAGGGACTTGGAAAATAGAGAGATCATTGCTACAAGGGTGGTTGATCATTCATCATGTTTATATTCCTTTTCTCATTTTTCTCCTAATGATAATATTCTTTTGACTTTAATATTCACACTCATTCATCAAGTGTGAATCATGTTCTTGAGGAGAATTTTGGTCATTTGATCCTTGGTATTTTAGAGACTAGTGTTGAGCTTCCTACTCCTTCAACTCTTTCTTATTTAGCTTTCAATGATTTTATTGAGCAGGGTGAGCATAGTTTATCATATCTTTCTTTATGGGATGAGTATTTAACACAAATTTCTAACTTGTTTGTGGAGTCTCATACTAGAGATTTGGAGGACACACTTGAGGGGATTTCTCTCCTCTTTGATGATAGTTTCAACACAGATTTTATCCCATCTTTATTGTCTTTGGAGATTGGAATTCATGAATTTCCTCATTCCCTTGATTTATCATGTTTCTTGGTTGAGTTCAAACATGATTATGTTGTGGCTTATTCAAACTTGGAGACTCCTAATAAATTTTTAGAGACACACATTTTGAGACTTCATCCCTCCTTTCAGTTGGACATGGAGTGGCTTCTTCATATGAACTTTTTTATTCCAAAGGAAGATATGTTGCTTGCATACATTGGATCATCTTTTATTTTCAGACATTCTTCATTAGCATTGGAGCTTCTTTATTATGAGGGGTAATATCTTGTCTCTCTTTTTCTCTTGTATTGGGGGCCATTGATTTTATACTTGTGATGGATGTAGTCCTTGGGGATATTATTGATTCCTTCATGCATCATCCTTGTTTGTAGCTTTTCTCTCTTTTAGAGAGGAGTTTTGTCCCATTGAATTTTCTCTTTTTCTCCATTTGTGAGAGACTACATTGTGCATGGGTACCTAACATGGCCTAGTATTCGGGACCTATAAAAATCTTCTTATCTTGCATCATTTTTATAATAATTTACTACTCCCTAAGTTACACTTAAGGGGGTTGTTGGTGTGAATAAGGTCTCATACCTAGCTAAATCCTAGTAGGGGGCTTATTCACATGTTAAGTTTACTTAAGTCCTAGGTGTATTTCTAGAAGTCTTATTTGTAAAAATAATATCTTATCTTTTTTAGTTTTATTTAGTTCTAGTTACCTAGGTCATTTGATATTTTTCAAGTTAGTTATCTCATAACATAGAATTAAGACACATGTCACAATCTTGTCTAGTCCTATCTCTCACCTTGCCTTTATAAGAAAGGCCTCTCATGTACATACTAAATTAATATTGCATTCATAATCAAGAAAGCTATTTTTTCCATTTTCTCTCTCGTGAAAGATATTTTGGTCCAGCAAATATTCCTGAGGAATTTAGGACATCACTTGATAATTACTTAATTATTAATTAGTTATTAGGTCCCTTATTACTTTAATTACTTGAGCTAGACTTAGTAGCACTTTTTAAATATTATGTTGGGCTATTTGTTGGTTAATTTGTCTCATTACATGAGATTTTGACACTTTTCACAATCTCATCAAATCCTCATCCAAGGTTTACACTTTTGGTTTTATAAGAATTCATTATTATGTTTTGTAACAATCCAAGTATTCATTTAATATAATTATAGGTTAATCCCAATATCATATTCTTGTGTGTATCAATCATTTTCTCTTAGTTGCATAGCAAATCAATTTATTTGATCTCTCATTTGTAATGGGCATTTTGGTTGCAAGTGGTTTTTAGGAGATGTGGATTTCACTATCAACTCCAACATGGTATTATAGCACCAGATCTATGATTTCTTGTATGAATTTTGAGAGATCATTCCTTGAGGGAAAAATCAAGTCATCCTAGAGTGAAACAAGAATCACCATTGGATCCAAAATGACCAAAAACCCTAAGATTTCTTATCATTTTTTAAAATAAAAATATATATATATATTAAAAAAAATTAAAGCCAAAGTACAGGATACTAGATCGATTGTTGTGGATGAGACACATGGGTTGCTTATAGCTCCTACAATATCATCCCATGAGGATTTTTGGTGCTTCCAACTGATTTCTCAGGTTTCTCTAAGGATTAGCTAAATCCTATAGTTGAGAACCCTAGATCAATGGCTATTGAACAAGAGACAGATTTTATACTTGTTCTCCTTTGCACTTTAGGCTCTACAAAAATAACGTGGGTTTACCTTTTCAAAACATCATACTCAAATTATAATAATGTTTTAAATGATTTCAAAATAGATTATAATTTTCACACCGATAATTCAGAGGATGAACTTGATTGGCTAAATCATTTTCAAAAACCTCTATAACTTTGTATTTTAATGGTGTGAAATGAGAATAAATAAATAATTAATAAAAGTAAAGGATAAATTTAAAATTTAAGTTGATTCTATCTAGATTTGAATTCTATGAATTAATCTGATCGATGCCTTATCCATTATAGAGTCAAGAATGAAGCAACTCCTCTAATAAAAAACTAAAAACTAACTCAATGTTGTTTTATGATATTATTGCCTTAAAATAATAAAACCAACAAATGGAAAATAAAGTTAATCTTCTTTAAGATCCCTATTACAACCAAAATATCTTCATTTATACAACTAAAAGTTATTTTAATCTCTTACTTGAATAGAAGTCAACAATCAAACATTCATTACAAAAAATGTGCAATGAGAACCTTGAATGATCTTTGAAATTATTAAGATCAAAAGATATTGTATTACAGTATGGAGACATCAATAATATGAAATATATTCATATAAACAACAAGAATGAGTTTTTTGTTGCTATTATAGAGAAAATTTACATCCTTTTCTGAAACTTCAGAAGACCTAGTTGTACAAGATCAATTCTATATAGAGTCTTGATCAAAACCTAAGGACTTGAATGTTAGAATAAGGCTTAGAATTCCATTTTACAGAAGTAAGAAAGCAACAAGAAAAAAGCCTTATTCTAGATTTCTTATCACATTAAAAAAAAATTAAGTGATGACTATTGGATGTTGTGGTTGTGTTGCTGATAAGTGGTTGTCATTGATGTTAACACTATTAGCATTGATGTCTTGAAGGTTGTATATGTCGAGGATATTGAGAAAATTATATTAAATATGTTGAAGATTGTATGTGAAGCTGTAAAGTTTAGTATGTTGGTATTCAGAAGTTGTGTTTTAAAGGGTTTTTTGCTGAGCCTATCTAGTTTATACTCTAGAAGTTTCAAAGGTGTGCATCAAGATTGGAGCAAGTTGTGATTTTTTGTGTTCTTGCAGTTATTCTATTATTGTAGCTAGTGTTTATGGAAGAAGAATGTAATTCTAGTAATTTGAGTTGTTGTGTATGCTCCTGCGATGTTCGTTGATGTTTCTAGATCATTCTCTATCTTTTTTTCACGTCCACGTTGATCAATGTGCTCATGATTGAATATTTTTCCTGTGTGTGTTCGGGTTTTCATGTTCTTGGCCGACATGGTGGTTGTAGCATCTAGCGGATCTGTGTGGATTAATTTTTGAATGATTGGCATGTTCGAGGAAGTTTTTTTAGGTCTTCATTATGTTGTGACCGACTTCGGTTGGTGCGTATTGAGATTTGTTCATGAATTGGGCCGACAGTTTGTATTCATTTATTCTTTTATTTTTGGTTGACAAATTTGGTGATGTAATTCCATGAAGCAGATATATAAGAATGATTGTTTCTTCATTTTGAAGTGTGTGAGAAGTGTGTATGCAAAATGTGTGAATAGAGATCAAATCATTCGATTGGAGAGCAAAGTGTGAAGAAGTTTGAGTGAAGTGTGAAGAAGTGTTTTTGTGCCTAACCAGAACTATCATCAGGCTTTTGAAGAAGCTAATTTCTCAGTTCAACCTCTTTAGATGGATTTAATATGAATTTTTTATGTAAAACAGTGTGTCTTCTTTGAGCAATGAGCTCTAGGTAGTGTGCCTGAATGCATGTGCATTCCTTATTCATTTTTTTTATACTTTTAACAGGGTATAACTTGTGGATTAACCTCCACTGTGGTTTTTCCCCTAATAGGGTTTCCACATAAAAATATTGGTGTTATGTGTTCTTTTGATGTGTTGTTGATTCGTGCTTTCACTGTTATTTATCAAATCTGATATTAAAGGTTAATAAGGTTAAATAAGTTTTAAATTATGTGACAACTGATTCATCCCCCTCTCAGTTGTCTATTCTTATTTTTCCAACAATTAGTATCAGATCAGGTTCCTCTGAAGAAGTTTAATAGCTTGAGGTGATCTGAGATGGAATCATACAAGAAGGATAGTCCTAGATTCGATGGAACAAACTACTCTATGTGGAAGGCCAGAATGGAGTGTCATTTGAAGTGCATTGGTGAACCCTTCTGGAAGATTACAAATAACAAATGTGTTATTCCTTAGAATGGTCCCTTTACTCTTGATGAGATCAAAGAAGCTGAAACAAATATCAGGGATATATAAGCATTGTTGAGTGCTCTGACAGATTCAGAGATGACAAATGTAATGGGTCTAAAAATAACATATGAGATCTGGAAGAAGTTGGAAACATTGTATGAAGGAGATGCACAAGTGAAAGTTTCTAAGCTACAAAGTCTAAAAGGTAAGTGGGAAAACTTGAAAATGAGCAAAGATGAAAACATTCTTTCTTTCATGCTAGTGATGGGTATTAGATGTGTCGGTGGAATCTTGGATGAAGAAGAGATTGTAGCTGTAACTATGGATTTTGTTGTTAGATTAAAAGGTTAGAAACTCACATGCAAATACATAATACCACAATATTCAATGAAATGCAAAGGAATAAATAAAGAACAAAAGGAGAGATCTCACCCAAGTCCTTCATCCTTCATGGCTGACTTCCATTTTACCTTCTAGCTTGCTGAAATGTGAAGTGTTGCCCTCAAATTTTGATGAGAAAATCTATATTATTTCCTAGTCCTAAGCAAAGTGTTGAAGGATTTAAGCTACTATGCAAGAGAATGTAAAATCCTATATGAAAAGTAAAATGGCTAAATGATGAGAAGATATTAAGCTCAAGAAGATGTAAACAACTTTCGAGATATTAAGAGATTTCAAGATGTCGAAAATAAGGACAAATTTGGCATTTTATAGAAAGTGCAATTTTGGATGGACAAATGAGATTTAAAGATTGAGAAGTGCCCTAGAATCTGTGGTCAAGATTCAAAATAACAACCTCTTAATTAGGGTTAGGGTGACTTTAGGGTTAAATTCAAATTGAGTGGATGAGATTTAATTTAAGAAATTAAATCAAGGAAAGAGAATAGTTGTGATAGTGAGATAAAAATTAGTAAGTGGAAAAGGATGAGTTAGAAAATCAAGTTATTTTAGAAGTAACTTAATTTGTGGAAAGAAATGCTATTTTGAAATTAATATTTTAAATTAATTCCAAAGTGGTGAATTCATGTGACAATAAATAATAATAATTTAAAATTATTTACTTGGAAAGAGGAAAATTGTCAATTTAAATAAAATGCTTTTATTTAAATTTAGAAAGAAAATCAATAATTGTGAAGGAAAATTAGAAAGTGGGTAATTTTAAATAAAATTATAATTTTATTTAAAATTAGAAAGAAAGTTGGGGAGGATAATAATTAAATAAATAATAGGAATTTATTTAATTATGAGCAAACATAAATAATTAATGACATATTTTAAAATAAATAAATAAAGTTTATTTATTTAAATAATCAGGAGGAAGTAATGGACTAATAATAATTAAATAAATATAGGAACTAATTTAATTATAGAGTGACATAAGAAATTAGCGACATATTTAAATAATAAATGTAATTTATTTATTTAAATAGCCAATAGGAATAAAAGACGTGAATTAATTAAATAATTAAGAATTGTTTAATTAATAGTTGACATTGGACGATAGGACATAATTAAATATTTTAATCATGTTGAGACGAAGCATGATATAAAAAAATGTGGTTTGCGGGTCTAGGCCATTTTTATGTGTCTACATTTGCCCCTCTTTGTCACAATGCAGCTTATCGCATTGTGACAAAGAAAATAAGTCAAAAATATGTCCCAGTGCAAAATAGGATGAGGAAGAATGACAAGGAGGGTTGTGGTATGCCCCCTTGAGAGGATAGTTGGGTTCAAAGGACACGAGTGTGCTCTCAAAATGGATGAGAAGGCTACAGAATGAAGGAATAGAAGAAGTGTTAGCTTGGAAGACATGGATGTTAGTGTGTAGAAGGAAATGCAAGTTAGTGCGGAAAAAGAAACGCATGTTAAAATCCTTCAATATTTGCTAAGGTACTAATGGGTGTTGCTCGAATCATCATTGGGCGGTAAAAATGACACAAATGGACAACAAACACCAGGGTATGACATAGACCAAGCTGTGTAAGGTCGTTCACTTGCAAGTCAAATGGTCGCAAACAAGGAATGTCTTAACTCATACTAGAGGCCAATTTGCCCCAGTCTTTTTGTCAAGACAATCCGCAGACAACAATCAAAGAAAAATAGAATAGGTCATGAGATGTTATCGCACCTCTAAATCCTTCATGGGACATCCTCGAGGTAGCTAGTAACATGAGCAAAAGACAAGTCAATAAAAAGATAAGACAAAATAGCCAAAAATTAATAGCCATTTAATTGTATTGCCAATGTTTGTTTGTCAAAGATTAATTGTTTGATAGTTTGACAGTTTTGACGGTTTGACAGTGCCTAAGGTCAGGAAGGACACATCTTGAAAAGGAAAATGACATTTTGATGAGGTCCAAACCCAAGGACACATCTTGAAGAGGACCAAAAAGTGATGAGATTGACATTTTGACTAATGTTTTGACAAGTTGGTTGATTTTGATTGTATGATTGATTGGACTATGCTATCCAATTTTGACCAATTTTGACGTTGACATTTCGAATGACTGTCTTGTGTCAAGTGCGACTATGTCTACTTTATTTGACCGACACGACCATGTTTGACTCATGATTTTTATTTTGACAAACCTAAAAGGACTGACCTAATATCCTAGGGACTCGTCGACTGATGACCTTGCCTACGTCGTGCACTCAGAGACCTCATAGTTCGACATGACCAATGACTTTGTCTAAAGGACAGAAGATTGAGTCATGATTTTACTTTGACAAACCTAGAAGGATAGACCTAATGTCTTGAGGATTCAAAGATGAATCTTGCCTAAGTAGCAAATGTGCAGAGACAACGTAGTTCAGACTAGGACAAAGACTGACTGACTGACATGACAGACTTGAAAAGATATTATTGACTTTGACTCTATTTTTGGGATTTTGAAATTGATTTGGATGTTTTTGTGTTTTCTTCAGGACATTTTTCAATTTTTAGGTCTTTTTCCAAGACTTTTTAGGATTTTTACGACTTTTTTTAGGAATTTTTACGATTTTTAAGATTTTTTCAAGACTTTTTATGGTTTTTAAGACTTTTTGACATTTAATGAAAATTGTGACAAATGCATGTGAATGATGCCAACGCACATGAATCCAAGGACAACCATGATTTTACAGCTAGTCAAGCCGAATACTGATTGATAGGTGATGATGAAAATGACAACATTGTTTGATGTGGGAAGGACACATCCTAAACAAACGCGAAGATGATAATGATATGACAAGAGGATAAAAGTCTGTAGTAGGGCTAGGGACAAAGTCAAGGAATGTTTTGGATGATGTGGTAGGTTGCCATATTGTTGCATTCGAAATGACTTGATGAGGACTGGATGGGATTGATGAGGGATCTTTAGACCATTGACAAGGGAAACCAAGATGGGTGATAGGTATAAAAGGACAATGGATGGCTTTGGTAAAAGATAGGAGACATGGATGGCTTATGTCGTATAAAGATAATTTATTTTTGCTGAGGTATGGGCTTGGATAATGTTGTGAAGGCGATGACATGGTATTTCATAAATAGCATAGGATGAAAGGATAGACTTGTCAAAAAATTTCCCCAAAGCATGATTTATGTATGTACTATAGTCCTTATCAAAATCAAAGTAGATGGGAAAATGGATGAAAAGTGATAGGGTTTAGATGGATAGATGGAAATGTCATAGGAAATGTCATGTGAAGGGCATGGGAGATGAGACAACTTGCCCCCAAGTGTAATGGTCCACATAGATAATTTATTCTACACATGATGCATGTTTTCCAGGTTTTCATCATGGTACTTATCCAAAGCACCTGTTTGCCAGGTTTTCACTATTTGACAGAATTTTTCTCTTTACTATTTTCTGATTTTTTTGGTGTCACCAAGACACCTGTTTGCCAAGTTTTTATCAGGGTGACAATTTTATTTTATTTTTCAATTTTTTTGTATTTTTGCATTTTGTCGGATAGCCTTGATGCTTTAGATGACCATTAACTGTGCTGATGTAGAGACTGGTGCCATGACATGCCAATAATGACCTTTCTAAAGTAGTTGCCTTGTCAGGATGATACCGCTTGCATACAGCTGATTGATGTCATTGTGATCCTTTTTGATATTAGAGTTGGCCTTATCAGAATACGCACATCACGATAGAATTCCATGAGAGTCATTATGATAGAGAGTGGCTACCAAGATGTGATGGATTTGTGACATGGGACCTTTAGAATTTAGGCAAGATGTAGGATTATGATGGATGATGGTAGACGTGGGAGGATTGTTTGGATGTTTGTATGTAGCCATTTTTATTCTCCAAACTTTAGGTGTCAGGTTAGGATGGTGTTTGGAACCAACACTTTTATATGTCTTTCTTGATGACCATTTTGGAGTGGGTGGACATGTATTATATGTGGGAGTCCTCTTGTGTTGTGGCTCCACATTTTTCTTGACTTTTGGATTTGACATATTTTCTTTGCCTGATTCATTCTTTTCTTGACTTGATCCATTTTGTTTTGGGATCCATTTTAGCTTCATTTGTCCACTTGTATTTTGATTGATTCCCTAGCCTTTGACATTTGATTTTGGATTTTGGATTTGTAAGACTTTTTTTGGTTCCATATGGAAGGTTTATTCATGATGGAATGATGGTTTGGGGTGTGGAGGGAAGGGATGTTGGCAACAATCTTATGACAACGACTACTCATGACACCCATTTTGATGTTTATATGAGATAAATTTGCCCCCAATATCGAGGAGGGACCACTAATGTTATTAGATTCTCTTATTGAGGAATAGCCAAGACCTTGATGTCCATAATCTTCCTGAACTTGTACGAGCTCAATAATTCCTTGCTCGTGTAGGCCTAGTCCTTTTCCTTGATAATGCATGTTCTGAAAAAATCTTTTTGCGATGGGGTACTTGTTATTTTGGAAGAAAGATGCTAACCCATCCTTATTGTGGAAATTAATGCTTGGAATCTTCTCATCTGTAAGAAATCCTGCTCTAAAAAAGATAGATGATCCTAATTGATAAGATGTTGTAGCTTCACTGACATGTTGGACAGATTTTTGATTAATATCTTCAGTTTGATTTTCTGACATGTTAGATTTTGATGATTATGTTGGTGCTTCAAAATTGATTTTGAAACTGTCTTCATGGTCATTACCATAGAGACCACTGAATTCAGCTATAGCTTGATCATTTGCAAATATTTCTATGCTAGAAGACTCTTTTTCTAGTGGTAGATCATCTATGTGTCTCATGGAGGCAAGTGTCTCATTGTGGAAAGTGTCAATAGTCGAAGCCTGGATAGGACCATCAAGTTTTTGGTCTTGAATGGCATAGAGGTCAAGGAGTGGATCGTTTTGGAATTCTTGATCAAAGATAGTGTCTTGGTCAAATATGGGGTTGTCTTGAATGTCATGATTAGAAATAGGATCTTGACCAAGGATAGGGTCATCTTGAATGACATGGTTGTGGATGGACTCTTGACCAAGGATAGGTGTATTTGGTATGCCATGATTTTCCAGGAGGACTTCTTTAATGGACTTAAATATGGGATCCAATGGACTAATTTGATCTAGAAAAGACGGTGATGTTATGATGTCATGCTTTGGACTTGCCTCTTGACATGTATCCTCAAGTGTAGGTAAGAAGATGGGACTTTGGAGACCATGACTAGATATGTTTTCATGACAAAATGGAGTGTCTTGGAATGGATTGGTGTATAATGGACTAGGATATGACATGGAGGTTTGGACTTGGTTGAGGGATGATGGGCTAGGATAGGACATGAATGCATGACAAGGATATGACGTGAATGGAGGATTAGGATATGACGTGAATGGAGGACTAGGATATGACATGAATGGTTGGTTTCCCTTGTCAAAGTTAGGATAAGAACAATAGGTGGATGTTTTTTGTGGATGAATGGCGAGATTTGTGTTAAAATATTTGTGATAGGGAGGGGAAATGGATGGAGGACTAGGACTTATAGGTTGTTGGTAAGAGGGATAGATGGATGGAGGGCTAGGGGTTGTAAATTTGGACTTAGATTGGAGGTATAGTGTTTTGAAGTCCCTATCTAGTTGTGCTTGACCATTACTAATGAATTGGCATTCAATTCGACTAGCAAGCATGTCATAGTGACTTGAAGACATGATGGTGGATGGAATGAGACTAAGACTATTGGTCTTTTCTGGAATAAAGAGTGCAATGATGCAAAGGAAACTAAAATAAGGAGACTAAAATGCAAAGGATTCTAGGATGCACACTAGACTTATGAGTTGGAAACGTCTCACAAGAGGACAATGACTACGGATTGATTTATTTTTTACTTGGTCAAATGACAACGTATTTTTGAGACAAAGGTTTGACAAAATAAGGTAAGTTTTCCTATCCCAAAGTGTGAAAAATTGAGGACTTAAGACTTTTCCTATGTTGAAGATGATGGTGGATTGTAAGCTAAATGCAAACTAAAAATGCAAAGATGGATGACTTGAACAAGTGTTTTTCTAGTTTCAGACAGAGATTGCTGGAAAAAGATGTCAGGAAAATTTGTTTGCAAATGTTTGGTCTTGAGTTTTTGATAGTAATAATATTTTTCCAATTGACAGGAAAATGCATCACAGTTTCAAATGCATCGTTCCAAGAAGAAATTGTGTCATAGGAAGACAAATGCATTGCAGAGTAGTCAGATGCGTCTCAAATTTTGGCAAATGTGTTGCAATATGGTAGATGTGTTGCAGGATTTAGCCGGTGTTGTGCAAAATGAAAAATGCAGTGTTTCAGATGGCCAATGTGGTTCGAAAGATCAGTTGTGATGTTTGAGCTAGCAAATGTGCCGTATGACAGGCAATTGTGGTATTTTAGATGGCGATTGTAGCTCAATAGAGAAGATGTGGCTCAGGAATAAGCAATTGTGATTCAATATGGTAGATGCATCACAGAAAGTAATTTGTGGCAAAATTTTGGTTGATTGCAGGAAATTTGTTTCAGTTTTGCAATGTTGTTTCAGATTTTGAGGTAGATGTTCATTTGTTCATGTTTTCTAAATACACTTGGCAAACACATGATGTTGTAAGAAAGTGAAAAATAACCACATAGAAAACATTTACAAATCCCTATGACTAAAAGGACAATATTATTTTGGATCCCATGTGGATTTTACTCCAACCGCTTATTCTTAGTGAATGAATCCAAAAACTTGGCCCCACGGGCTCCACCTTATAGTGCACTCACTTCTCATGGCAACCAAGCTTCCAACCCCCATGAATCTCCCATGGTAGGTTGATCATCTATACTAAAAATTGCACAAGTGTGGGTGCCTTGACAATGACCATTGATGCACCAAAGAATAGAAGGTTTTTGGCCTCTATACAAAGATTTTAGTTCGGGCACCCCTTCGAGTGGCCATACATGGGGCACAAGATTAAGCTTCATTTAGGAGGAACTCTAGCTTGAAGAGGTTAAGCTCAACAGGGTTTTGGAGAGTACTACTTGGTCCGTATGACATATTTGCACTCGTAATCCTAGGCTTTCCCTTAGGATTCACATTTGTATACCAGTCGGGAGTATCTCGACTAAAGAGCTTCATTGTTGATTTGCGTCACTTTGGGGTGAGTACTTTTTCCCACCAAAGCAGACCCAGTTTCTAAGGTTAACAAAAGCGAGCAAACATATTCGTAGTTCAATCAATCTTCATTGAAAAACAAAGAGAGAGCACACTAATGTGTTTGACTCACACTCACATGGTTGTTCTTTTCAAACCCAAATTGAAAGTGTTAAGGTGTGATAAAGTAACTAAATCACAATACACATCAAACACACATTCATTTTAACTGTTTGTAGTGTTATCAAGCAGGGGGTTCATTTTAACCATTTGTAGTGTGAGCTAACTAAAAGTTCATTTTAGACCCATGAGAAGCGTGATTGTTCATTTTACCCATGAGTGAAATGCATGATTGATTAAATTGTGGGAAAAACAAGCAATAACAATGGGTTAGATTCTAGCTTGACACACGCTGCCACAAACAGATTAGTATCAAAAATATTTAATCTAAAAACAACCAAAAAAAAAAAATGTGAAAGACAAAACAAAAAACCCTTTTTACCAGTTGCTTGTGTCACAGTAGAGCGAATGCATCATTCGAGATTGTAGATGCAGCTTTGCATGTCGAATACGGTCCAGTTTATGTTGATTGCGGCTCACTGTCTGTCGGATGCGGCTTGGTTTGGCAGTTGCGTCGCTCTAAATGGCAAGTGTGTCACAACAAAGTGGTTGCATCGCGAGAGATGGAAAATGTGGCATAGTAGAGTGACTGCATGATAGGAACTGTCGAATGCGTTGTTCCATACCTGTACCTGCAAAACGACAAAAAAAAATTGTACGACAACCTGGAAAAACGTGTTTAAAAAAGTGTCGGGTTCACCAATGTAACTTATGGATTTTTCCTGCAAGACAAAAAGGTTAGTAAATCACACATGCGAATACATCAATCCATAATAATAATGAAGTGCAAAGGAATAAATAAAGAACAAAAGGAGATATCTCACCCAAAAGTCTTCATTCTCCATGGCTGACCTCCATTATACCTTCTCAAACTTGTTGTAATAATGATGTTGCCCTCAAATTTTATGTGTGAGAAATATTTCATAATGTTAAGACCAAACAAGTGTTGAAGGGTTTGAAAGAGATGCTAATTACGCACTTATGCAACTAGTGAGCAAATCTAAAATGTGCCAAAGAAAATGAATTATGCTAAGATTGCCTAAGATATAAGAGACTATGAAGAAGATAAAATTAAGAGATTAAGAGATTTCAAGATGTCAAAAATGTGGACAAAATTGACATTTTATAGAAAATGCAATTTTGGATGGATGAATGAGATTTAAAGATTGAGAAGTGCCCTAGAATCTATGGTCAAGACTCAAAATAACAACCTCTTAATTAGGGTTAGGGAAACTTTAGGGTTAAATTCAAATTGAGTGGATGAGATTTAATTTAAGAAATTAAATCATGGAAAGAGAATGGTTATGACAGTGAAATAAAAATTAGTAACTCGAAAAGGATGAGTTAGAAAATCAAGTTATTTTAGAAGTAACTTAATTTGTGGAAAGAAATGCTATTTTGAAATTAATATTTTAAATTAATTCCAAAATGGTGAATTCATGTGATAGTAAATAATAATAATTTAAAATTATTTACTTGGAAAGAGGAAAACTGCCAATTTAAATAAAATGCTTTTATTTAAATTTAGAAAGAAAATCAATAAGACAATTAAATAATTAAAATTATTTAATTGTGGAGGAAAATTAGAAAGTGGATAATTTTAAATAAATGATTTTATTTAAAATTAGAAAGAAAGTTGGGGAGGATAATAATTAAATAAATAATAGGAATTTATTTAATTATGAGCATACATTAATAATTAATGGCGTATTAAATAAATAAATAAAGTTTATTTATTTAAATAATCAGGAGGAAGTAATGGACTAATAATAATTAAATAAATTTAGGAATTTATTTAATTATAGAGTGACATAAGCAATTAGCGATGTATTTAAATAATAAATATAATTTATTTATTTAAATAGCCAGGAGGAATAAAAGATGTGAATTAATTAAATAATTAAGAATTATTTAATTAATAGTTGACATTGGACTATAGGACATAATCAAATATTTTAATTATGTTGAGACGAAGCATGATATAAAAAAATGCGGTTTGCGGGTCTAGGCCATTTTTATGTGTCTACAGTAGCTAAAGTGCTCAAATCATTGCCTATTTCTTACAAAATGAAAGATCATGCTATTGAAGAGCTCGGGACAGTAACAAATGTGACAAGAGATATGCTAATTGGTAAGCTTGCTACCTTTGAATTGAGTGAATTTGGTGAATCTACTCCTAAGATAGAATCTGCATTTAAAGCTACTGTATCTGAAAGAAACAAACAGAGATATGATCCGGGAGAAAGTTACAGAAAGACATTCAAGTAAGAAGATGAGATGAAATAGATTGAAGATGAAGAAAGAGAGTTAGAAGAGCTGGAAGCATTGATTGTGAAAAGAGAAGCCAGAGGACAAGGTAAGTATAAAGGAAAGTTGTCTATTAAATTTTTCTCTTGCAATAAGATAGGTCATTTTGAATCAAGGTGTCCTGAAAGAGTTCCTAGGTCCAAACCTAACAAGCCTAGATTTCAAATGAAATTTTATTATGTTGAAGAAGGTGTTACTGATGATGAATCTGATAAAGAAAATGGATGGGTATTCATTGCTATCAAGGAAAATGGTCTAGTGTCCATTTAATCTACTAGTGATAAGAATATTGAGAAAGCTCTTGCAGCCAGAATTGAAGAAAAGGATGAGTGGGTGATTGACAGTATATGCTCACATCATATGACTGGTGACAAAAATAAGTTTATAAGCTTGGAGAAATATGACGGTGGTGTTGTAAGATTTGGAGATAACAATGTTGGTGTGATTTGTGGTAGAGGCACTATTTCTCTTTGTGGAAAATATAATACTGATGATGTCTTTTATGTAGAAGGATTGAAGCATAATTTGTTGAGTGTTGGATAGATGGTCGAAAAGGGATACAATCTTCAGTTTAAAGATGGAAAATGCAGGATACTGGGAATTTTTGGAAATATAATTACTTCAGGTACAAATACAAGAGGTAAAAAATTTCACCTGAGTGTTGCTAGTGAAAGTTGTTTAATTGCTCAAGTTGATGTAAGATGGTTATGGCATATGAGGCTGTGTCATGTGAATTTTGATAGCATTGTCAAAGTAAGCTCCACTCAAGCAGTTAGAGATCTTCCTAAGCTAGTGAAGCCTACTAACACCATATGCAAGGAATTTCAAATGGGAAAGTAGACTATAATTTCTTTTCAAAGAAAATAGCATCATTCTAATGGAGTACTAGAGTTGGTGCATACTAATCTATGTGGTCCCTCCAGAATTAGAATTCTACAAGGAGAAAGGTACTTTATGTTGCTTATTGATGATTACTCTAGGATGATATGGGTTACTTTCTTAAGAGAAAAGAATGAAGCATTAGAAAAGTTCAAAATTTTCAAATCTATGGCCGAGAATGAGAAGGTCAGATAGAGGTGGTGAATTCACTTCTCGGGAGTTCAGTTCTTTCTGTGAAGAGAATGGAATCAAGAGATAGTTTTCTGCTCCACAGACTCTTCAATAGAATAGAAAAATTCTAGATGTTGCTAAAACTATGATGTTGGAAGATAATGTTACTCATATCTATTGCAGAGAAGTTGTAAGCACTGTAGTATATACCATTAACCGAGTAAATATTAATGGCAATTCTGGTAACACTCCTTTTGAGATGTGGTTTGGTTATAATCCTATTGTTTAATATTTCAAAATCTTTGGAAGTAGATGTTATTGTTAGCAATCGGATATGCACCCCGTCAGATTTGCAAAAATCAAACTATCTATTGCAACATTGAAACTCCTTCTAGACGTGGGTAATCTATAAGGAAAGAGAATCTCCAGAGCGAGTTGGTTCTCCGTATGATGATCCTATTCTAAAAATATTTCTTGGGAAAAGGATAGAGAGAAAACATAATCTTAAAACCTATGATTTTGAAATTATTTCCAATATTAGATGGTGAACTAATGACTATTTTGGATTTTCCTCACAAACATTGCTCAAAAACCAACACAAATTTCACAACCTCTCAAGCACAATTTTACATAAGTATTTTTCATGAAGGTATGTTTTAAAACATGACATGCAACCTGTATCCTTGCACTTTTCTACATCAAACTACAACCTTAGGACATAACAAAGACTCCCTAAATAGAAATCACAAGATAAACATCAATAGTAACTGCAAATAGATATAAAATGATAGGTAGGAATGTTGTTTCTTTTATTCACTCTAGGAGTATGCCAAAAATAATCTCAACTAAGTACAAAATAGTTTCAAGCTCAAAACTGTGTAAAAGATAAAAACAGACTGAACTAGAAAACCCTAAGTTTTCTCCAAAGATATATGTCTCAAACCCTAATCCGAGCTCTTGAAAAAATCTCAAGGAAAAAGTCCCAAAAACTGTGCAACAAGTCAGCATAAAAATGGAAAGTCACACTTTCTGCATGCATCAACTGTCACAAGCTACTAAAAATAGCAAAAAACTGCTTTTAAAGCAAGGAAAACACCTTATCTCTCCAACTGAAAACTCCAATCCGACCAAGAAGAAAAGTCAATGCCCAACTGCTAAAAATAGCAAGAAAACAAAGCAATTTATAAAGTATTGCTTTGGTTCTACTTTACAACATGTAGTTTTATAATTACTCTATTTTTGCAATTAAATATTTCAAAATCTTTTGCAAACAATACCTTATATCTCCATTACAACAATTGATTTTTCTTTTAAAAAAATTATAAAAATATACAAAGCATATTATTCCCCTCTTATCAATATCTTTAATCGATTTATTAAAAAACAATTGAAAAGGGGCTAAGGCACCAAAATAAATTACCTTAGTTTATATTTCAAAACACACACCCCATCCTATTGATTGATTTCTAAAAAAATCAATAATTAAAACAATAAACTTAAGGCTCTATGAAAATAAGGCATGTATTAAAATGTCTTAGGTATCGATGCATAAGGGCGACCTAAACACCTTGGATCAACCACCATGATACATTTCAACTTAGGCAATTATCATTCATAAAACTAAAGAAAAATATCACCTAAATCGAAATAGGGTTGGGGTAAACCCTAAAGAACAAAACTCAACGAATGCCCTAAAATTCGCATCATTTCACTTTATGTCTTTTCAGAGAAAACTTTTTGCAAGAGTCGTCGCCACGAACTAGGGTTTGATAGTTTGGGCTGCTTGGAGACTTCAGATTTATCCTCAGCTTGGTCAACTCATCCATACATAGGTTTGGTAAGGTGCTTCTGAAACTATTTTGTGGCTTTCCTCTTCGCTTCGAAGGCAAAAAAGGCCTTCAAGGCCACAGCTAGAATTTTGTTTTCTGATGCATTTTGTTATGTCTTTGTTCTCTATTTCCTTCCTTCTATATGAGGCACCATTCTGTAAGAATCTAAGCCCTATTTGGAAGCTATGAGTTGAGCTCATTGAGAGCTGGCCGCGACCATGGATCCTCTTCAAGTGAGCATAGTAAACTCTCACTCCTCCCTCATGTCGCCTTATCTTTTTGATTCTTTAGAAGCTAACAAATTTCACATACTCCAACAAGATATTGTATTCATTCATAAATTTAAAGGCTATCCATAGCCCGCACCATGTTCATGCCTTTGATAATGATATTATGAAGAAATTTGCATTTATTAACTTGTTTACCTGATTCCTTGTACTCAGATTTTGATTTTCTATGAAGCAAAACTTGAAAAGCTCTCCTCTTTTTTTCCTGAAAGAGTAACTGAAACTCACACTAGGCTCGACCCATGCATTATCAGGCATTTCTATTTTAAAATGTAGAAACCCATGTGGGTAACTTGGAAAGTGAACTATCTGCATTTTATTTCTTTAAAACCAGATATGGGTATTCTGGAAACTACACTATTTGTGTTTTCTTTTTAAAACCCCCATATCCAGGTAAACTGAAAAACATTGCAAATCTGCATTTCCTTATGAAACCCCATGTGGGTAATTTTGTATATGAAGAAATTTTGTATTTGAGCAAAAATTTGTATGTGGGTATTTTAGTATGTCTATGTTTCACTCAAAACCCCAAAATGGGTACTTGTCAACTATGAAGAAAATACATTTTAAATTGAAATCTTCAGATAAGCCTCTTGTATTTTTTAAAACACTACATTCTTGCCAAAACCCAATCTATATTGTTAAAAAATATGCTCATGTCGAATTCTAGAAACCATGGTAAACTTGTATTCGAATCCAAACCATCATGTGGGTATTCCTATAACAAAGAAACTTGAAGAAGACCAGACTTTATTCATGTTGTTCTAGCTTGCATCTGTAAAGCTCCTTCATGCTTTGATATATCCTACTTATTCTGGCAACAAACTCTTCACATCCTTACCTATCATTGCATATCCTTAGTTTCTATACCTAGCACTCTCCATGCATAATGCACATGTAGACTTGGAACTCTTACAGATAATCCCATTTTGTATTCTGTCAAAACCCAAGATGGGTACCTACTAGAAATTGTAGAATTTGTATTTTAAAATGACCACACTTCAGAGAAAAACACATGGGTAATTGTGAATTCCTGTGCACACTCCATTTACTTACCATTTCGTCTCCTCACTTGTCAAGGCATAACCTCATAACTTTGCACTGTTCACTATCATTGTTAAGAGATAAAGCACTATTGTTCCAAAACAGAAAATATAAAACAACACTATAAGTGAACAGTCTTAAAACAACAAAACCGTATTTAAAACAACAGCTCAAACCTTTCAGAAAACATGATAGATTGATAATTTTAACTAAAACAAGTTATCCAATTATCATTCATTTGCAATTCTCAATTCCATATCTTGATCTGATTGTTATAAATGCATGGTAGTTTGATTACTTGTTCAATTGTAAGCTCAAAAGAGCATGACTATTGCATCTTCCTTTCATTCTCAGCCCTCTTATAGCATATAAGGGCATCATGTCGGGCTCTACCCTTGTGGGAGCCCCTTTTTTCCCACATGCTTGGTCTTTAAAAGATAAATAGCTACATGGATTTTCCTATACCTACACAAAGAAACAAACAGTGTCAGCACAAAAAAAAACAAAGAATGATGATGTTTTCTCTCTCTTTTAGTTCATGCTTCTGCTCTTTCCATTATCTATTTCTCTGCATTGTAAGGATTGAAATATATCTTTGTTAGTACGACACATAGTGTTATTTATATCCTGAGCTCTTAATTGACACCCTTCTCAAACTCTTGCAGGTACATTCAGGAGCTGAAGCATTCGAGAGTAGAAAACAAAAAAGGAGCCAACTTCGAAAGACCAACTAAAGACCCACTCAGGCAATGAAGGATATGCCTAACGTTATCTTCTTTCTATTTCTAGTTGTATATTTAATTTCTTGTTATAAATGGAAACGACTAAAACCACAACTTGTGTGGATGTTTAATTTTGTTACTTCATTTCCATTCTGAAAGAAAAGCATTAAAATGCAAGATTGTACCAACATTTGTATTCTCGCAATCAAATGACTTATGTAAAAAATGCATCACTTCATGAAATAAATAAAATCATTTTGCTTTATCATTCGTATACTCAGTTATGTTTTCCATTTGATTTATGTAAAAACATGAATGATACTTAGAAACTCAGTTTTCTCAAAACACCTGAACAACTATCACTTGATGAAATAGAATAAAGTGTGAAACAACACTCAACATATTCAGAAAAAACTGCATCTTCACCTTAAAATATAACAGTATTTAAATCAGCTCCACCATTTGAGTTGTAGAGAAAAATTGGTAACATTTTGGCGATTTCCGCTAGATGCTTGCCAGCTAAGCGTAGATCAGTTGCCATTGAAAACTCCATTGGGCATGGAGTCAAAAACTGCCCCTTCATGAGCTCAGAAAAAAATGAAACAACAACTCCAAAACAATAGCAAAACAAAACAAACAAAGATGAAAGCAAACTAACAGGCCCTAATGGCCAATAGAACAATGCGTAACAACGCTTAGGGAAAGAAAACTACTAAAAATAAATGTGCGTAACGCACTTAATTCTAACAACTACTTTATTTATTTACAACATAGAACTTATCTTAGAGGCAATGTTTGAGGTGGATCCCATTAACTGGGATTGAAAACACCTCTCCAGTCAGCTTTGAAAGATGGAAAGTGTTGTGCTCCTTGCACTCCATGACCACATAAGGCTCATCCCAAATTGCATCGAACTTGGAATGTCATTTAGGTCTTCTCTTATATTCATTCCATTTGAAGACGAAATCACCAATGATGAATTCTCGTGGTCTTGCCTTCTTATCAATAGAGCTCTTCATCTAAGCTTGACGTATTTCAAGTTGTTTTAAAGCTTCCCTTCTAGTTTCCTCAAGCTCTACCAACTGTGCAAAACACACTTCAAGAGGCTTCTCGTTCAGTAATTCTAGTTCTTTCACATAACTTAAAGTCGACAACTCAATAGAAATGGGTAACTTAGCTTCTTTACCATAAGAAAGTACGTAAGGAGAACAACTAGTGGCCCGTTTAGGTGTCACTCTATCAGCCCAAAGGGCTAACTTAATCTTTTCGTGCCATGTTCGTTGATTTTCCTCGACAGTCTTCTTGATTATCCAGATCAGATTCTTATTTGTAGATTTCGCCTGCTCATTTCCCTGAGGATAATAGTTAGAAGATGTATTCAAATAAATGTTATTTCTAACTCACCAATCAAAAATTCTTAAACCAATGAAGGCCAAACCATTGTCAGAAATTATAGAATCTGGAGTGCCAAATCTTGACACTAAGTCTTGATAAAAGTTAAGCACAAAAGTCTCATTTGCTTCTTTTAAAGCAACCGCCTCGGTCCATTTAGTAAAATAATCTATGGCAGTCAGTATCCACTTAGCAGAGGTAACGTTGCAAGTTTCTATTTTCCTGAAAAAGAGCACACTTTTCACATTTTCGAACCCAAGCAATGGCATCTTTGAACAAATTTGGCCAATAATAACCAGCCCGCATAATTTTCAAGGTTCTTGTTCTTGTAGCAAAGTGGTCTCCTGAAGACCCATCATGAAATTCTGCTAAAAGCATATCAACTCGATCAGGTTCAATGCATCTTAATAAAACACCTTGAAAATCTCGTCTATACAGAATGCCATCAATAATTGCAAAAAGAGATAGATTGTAATCAGTAATACCTCCTTTTCGCTATGTCTAGATCTTTGGGACACTCACCAGTTTACAAATAAAGCATCATTTAATGCACCCAAGTAGCAACAAGAATTGAAACAACAGCTGCATCATCATTTTTTAGCACTGTACCAACTTTTTTAGTCTCCTCTAAGCTAATGCTCGTTGTGTTTTCTGCAATTTGTTCACACAAACCCTTACCTCTGATGAGTTTGGTTATTTTAATATCTATGTCAAACTCAATGACCTAGGTTATCCAACCAGCACGCTTATCATTAATTTCACGGTTCAACAAGAAATCTTTAACAATTGAATGCACAACCAACAAATGAATCTTGTTGTTCAACAGCATATGTCTGAATTTTTTAAACTTCTTACAATAGAAAACACATGCTTCTCGACAAATGAATACTTTACCTCATAATCATGTAGTACCTGGCTAAAAAAGGCCACAAGTTGCTCCAAACCTTCATCGTTCTACTGGAAAAGCATATCAGAAATAGTATCAACTCCTCCAAATGCGTAAAGAATGAAATCTCTGTCATACTTTGGATTAATGAGGGTAGGGGCAGTTGCGAGAGCTTCTTTGATTTGATCAAAGCTCCTTTTACCTTCCTTGGTCAAGATGAAAGGTATATTCTTTTTCAACATAAGAGTGAGAGGTTCTAGCAAAGCTCCTATATTTGGTATGAACCTCCTCACAAAATTTATTCTTCCAAGAAATATTTGCAAGCCTTTCTTGTGAGCTAGAAATGGTAATTCGAGAATTGCAGAAATCCTTTCAGAATCTATGGAAATACCCTGCTTTGAATCAATGTGTCCGAGGATTTTACCTTCGTGTACAAAAAAAATTCACTTCTTTGGATTGAGAGACACTCTAAACTCCCTGCATCTCTGAAAAATCTGTTCTAAATGATCAAGATGTTCATTAGCATTTCTAGAAAAAATAGTAATATCATCTAAATATGCCAGAATGATCTTGTTCATGAGGCCGTGAAAAGCCATATCCATCGCTCGTTGAAAATTTGCTCCAGCATTGGATAAGCTGAAAGGCATCCTTTTGTAGGCCATTGTGCTCCACTTAGTCATGAATGTTGTTTTGAATTGATCCTGTTGTTTTACCAGAATCTGGTTATAACCTGAGTAACCATCTAGCAAAGAAAATATGTTAGAGCTAGAAACCACCTACATAAATTTTCTCCATGGAAGGGAGTGGGTAGTGGTCTTTCAGTGACGCTCTATTTAAATCTCAAAAATCAACACATAATCTAATCTCCCCACTTTTCTTCCTAACTGGAACTAGGTTTGACACCCAAGAAGTATGTTTGATGGGAAAAATGATGCCACTTTCAACTAATTTATTCAGCTTGGCTTTCATAAGGTGTTCTAATTTGTGATTGAGAGGCCTTTGTTTTTGCCTTACTGGTTTTGTAGTAGGCTCTAATTCAATAGTATGCTGGGCTAATTCTAGGTCAAAACCCTTCAAATCCTTATACTCCCAAGCAAAAATATCACTAAATTTTTGACATAACAGAATAAACTCCTATTGTTCCTCTTTATTACATACCTTTCCCAGCTTGATAAACTTACCTTTGAAGATTTCGACTGCTTCATAGTGTTCCTCTTTAACAATCAGGATGCACTTGTATCTCCTCATCTGGTCAATTGAGTTGAACGTAGATTCCAAAGTCACCAAACCCCTTGGAAGCTTGTTGGTCCTCAACTGTACAATCTGATTTTCATACTATTGTTGCCACTTTTGCTGGTTTCCATCTACAAACTTAGCTTCAATAATTAAAAAATTTACAATTTTCTCATCGCTGTCAAAAACCTGCCAACTCACATTATTGTCAGGAATAGAAGGTCTGATGACTATCTTTACATATTGACGCGCCTCTACTTTGTGAATTTCATTTGGAATATCAAACTGGGCCCCTATAGCAGCAATCCTATCTGCATGCTTATTTTCATTTCTAGGAACTGAACAGATATTAAAAGCATCAAGATCCTCTATTAAATCCCATACACGATGCTTATATTTCTTAAGCAAGTCATTTTTTGTAGCATTTAGATTTCTGACCTGATTTACGATTAACTCAAAATCACCATAAACATGCAAACATTTAATACCTCTCTTTTGGGCCCATTCTAAACCATGTACAAGTGCCTCGTATTCAACTATATTATTTGTATAGCTGGATGCAAATCTGAAAGCAGAATAATATTTTTCTCCCTCTGGTGAAATCAGCATGGCCCCGCCGCTAGCACCAACACTGTTCCTTGAATAGTCAAAATAAAGTTTTCAAAGTTCATTTTCCTTCCCTGTAAGTTGTACTTCCGTTTTAATCAAATTAGGCATATCAAAATTAGGTTCAGGAATCATGTAAACTCCTAATCCTACCTCATATGTATGTTGGAAGGGATCAAGCTCGTGATCCTCGACTTCCCATTCATCTAGATTATATTTTCTACATGGGTGTTGTGGTCTGATGTCATGGTTTGCTCCTCCAGTACGGGGGTGACGTAGAGGTTAGCGTTTATAGGGCTCAGAATGTATGGTTCAATGTGGTCTTTGGATAAAGGCTCAGACTTTATGGTTAGCTTTGTACCATACCTTGTTCTAAAAATAGGTGAGACCAGTCAAATGACAAGAAACCCCCCAACTTGGCTGTAAAATCCCTTGATAGGCAAATGGCAAAGTCTGGTGGAAAATCGATCACATGTATATGTTGATGAATCACAAAACTAGGGGATGCATGCAAGGTAAGGGCTAAATTTTTTACTATTCCAACAGTTCTAACAACAGACCCATCTAACTGAACCACACCCTTCTGAGGGTTGGGTTCATAAACAAGACCTAATGCATCAGCTAACTTTTTAGGCATAACAGAGCTACTCGCATCAGAATCAACCATGCAATTATGCACTAATTTATCCCTAATGATTAGAGTCAAATAAAATGGGGAAGGCTTTACCTCCTTACCTTTCTGCTCACTTTTACCTTTTGAACTGTTAGTGAACACGACTTTGGTAGTGTGATCCTAATAAAGTGTTACTTCCTAATGTGAGATGTTAGATAAAACTAATAATGCAATGTGAAGAGAAGTAACAAAATAAAAGGGCACCTCAGTAAGATTAGCCTAAGAAAGTGGACAAAATAGACGTAAGATAAACAAATTGATTATTGTTATACCTTCATGTTGTTGCTTCCTTGGTTGGCCCTTGATTTTGAAGTCTTGTGTGCTCTTTGGATGGCAATGAATTTGAATGGATGCAAGATGAATTGATGCAACATGGATTGGTGATATAAGTGCTAAAATGGATGAGAGCTTGAATGACAATTTTGCAAGAGTTTATTTGCAAAAGACTTGATTCCTTAAAATGGGAGAAATGAGGGGTATTTATAGGCTAATTGGAATTCTCTAGAGAATTCAATGGTTGGGA
>CM021101.1:502818-628161 GCA_007115665.2 Sequoiadendron giganteum | reverse complement strand
GGAATTCTGGCCTAAGTTCTCTGAAAACGGTGATTGAAATCTTCCAAGTTTTCGTGTGGTGCTCTCTAAATTGTGCTCAACTGTCCTAGCAGGGACAAATTATCATATTTATCAACAAAAAAATGGTAGAGACCATTACCTAGTGCATCCCATGTTGCAATCAAGTTGGTTGTGAGGCCTTTGAACCATTGTAATGCTTTCCCTTTGAGCGATGCAACCAGGAGCCTTAACGCGATGTTTTCTTGTGTGATGTTGTGAACCAAACATAAGGTAGACACATCATAAATGTCCTCCACTGGTGTTGTGTGATCTTCTCCAGTGAAGAATGGCAGGCTTCTAAGGGCTGCAACTGGGATGTCGTCATGTTGACCAATGTCCAATGGACTACCTCCATTAAAAGTTGCAAATGGATGTTGCCTTGGCACTACCATTGGCAGTATCTGTGATATTGGAACTAGTACTCTTGGTGATAAAACCAGAGAGTTGAAAATAGGAGGTGTTGATTTTGACTTCGCTAGCATCTCAAACAGCCTCCTTGTTGTTCTGCCAACTCTTCGTGATGGGGACAACTGTCGGTATCGGAAAGGTGCAGCACTTGATATGGTTTGTACCTTTCTCATGCATGGGCTGCACTAGGTCTACATGAAAAAGATCAGAAGTCAGAGTCACCAGGTATATTGAACAAGCCTCCAAAAGGCTGAGATACCTACTCCATACACCAAACAACAAATTTTTAGAAATTAAACTTCTCTGAAACTGATTTCTAGAGTCCCACTGGGCGTGCCAAAAACTGTTAGCAATTGGATATGCACCCCATTGGATTTACAAAAATCAGACTATTTGTTGCAGCATTGAAACTCCTTCTAGACGTGGGTAATCTATAAGGAAAGAGAATCTCCAAAGTGAGCTAGTTCTCCGTATGGTGATCCTATTCTAAAAATCTTTCTTTGGAAAAGGATAGAGAGAAAACAAAATCTTAAAACCTATGATTTTGAAATGATTTTCAATATTAGATGGTGAACTAATGACTATTATGGATTTTCCTCACAAACAGTGATCAAAAACCAACACAAATTTCACAACCTCTCAAGAACAATTTTACATAAGTATTTTAGATAAAGGTTTGTTTTAAAACATGACATGCAACCCATATCCT
This sequence comes from Sequoiadendron giganteum, assembly GCA_007115665.2. NCBI lineage: Eukaryota > Viridiplantae > Streptophyta > Pinopsida > Cupressales > Cupressaceae > Sequoiadendron > Sequoiadendron giganteum. The sequence goes on along the minus strand of CM021101.1, from coordinate 627,005 downwards.
TGCACTTTTCTACATCAAACTACAACCTTAGGACATAACAAGCACTCCCTAAATAGAAATCACAAGATAAACATCAACTGTAACTGCAAACAGATACAAAACGATAGGTAGGAATGCTATTTTTTTTTATTCGCTGTAGGAGTATGCCAAAAATAATCTCAACAGAGTACAAAACAGTTTCAAGCTCAAAAATGTGTAAGAGAAAAAACAAACTAAACTAGAAAACCCTAAGTTTTCTCCAAAGATATATGTCTCAAACCCTAATCTGAGCTCTTGAAAAAAGCTCAACGAAAAAGTCCCAAAAACTATGCAACAAGTCAACATAAAAGTGGAAAGTCACACTTTTTACATGCATCAACTATCAGGATTCTAAAAATAGCAAAAAACTGCTTTTAAAGCAAGGAAAACACCTTATCTCTCCAACTGAAAACTTCAATTTGACCAAGACAAAACTTCAATGCCCAACTGCTAAAAATAGCAAGAAAACAAAGCAATTTATAAAGTATTGCTTTGTTTCTGCTTTACAACATGCAGTTTTATAATTACTCTATTTTTGCAATTAAAGATTTCAAAATATTTTGCAAACAATACCTTATATCTCCATTACAACAATTGATTTTTCTTTAGAAAAAATCATAAAAATATACAAAGCATATTATTCCCTCTTATCAATATCTTTAATTGATTTCTTAAAAAACAATTGAAAAAGGGCTAAGGCACCAAAATAAATTACCTTAGTTTATATTTCAAAACACACACCCCATCCTATTGATTGATTTCTAAAAAAATCAATAATTAAAACAATAAACTTAAGGCTCTATGAAAATAAGGCATGTATTAAAATGTCTTAGGTATCGATGCATAAGGGCGACCTAAACACCTTGGATCAACCACCATGATACATTTCAACTTAGGCAATTATCATTCATAAAACTAAAGAAAAATATCACCTAAATCGAAATAGGGTTGGGGTAAACCCTAAAGAACAAAACTCAACGAATGCCCTAAAATTCGCATCATTTCACTTTATGTCTTTTCAGAGAAAACTTTTTGCAAGAGTCGTCGCCACGAACTAGGGTTTGATAGTTTGGGCTGCTTGGAGACTTCAGATTTATCCTCAGCTTGGTCAACTCATCCATACATAGGTTTGGTAAGGTGCTTCTGAAACTATTTTGTGGCTTTCCTCTTCGCTTCGAAGGCAAAAAAGGCCTTCAAGGCCACAGCTAGAATTTTGTTTTCTGATGCATTTTGTTATGTCTTTGTTCTCTATTTCCTTCCTTCTATATGAGGCACCATTCTGTAAGAATCTAAGCCCTATTTGGAAGCTATGAGTTGAGCTCATTGAGAGCTGGCCGCGACCATGGATCCTCTTCAAGTGAGCATAGTAAACTCTCACTCCTCCCTCATGTCGCCTTATCTTTTTGATTCTTTAGAAGCTAACAAATTTCACATACTCCAACAAGATATTGTATTCATTCATAAATTTAAAGGCTATCCATAGCCCGCACCATGTTCATGCCTTTGATAATGATATTATGAAGAAATTTGCATTTATTAACTTGTTTACCTGATTCCTTGTACTCAGATTTTGATTTTCTATGAAGCAAAACTTGAAAAGCTCTCCTCTTTTTTTCCTGAAAGAGTAACTGAAACTCACACTAGGCTCGACCCATGCATTATCAGGCATTTCTATTTTAAAATGTAGAAACCCATGTGGGTAACTTGGAAAGTGAACTATCTGCATTTTATTTCTTTAAAACCAGATATGGGTATTCTGGAAACTACACTATTTGTGTTTTCTTTTTAAAACCCCCATATCCAGGTAAACTGAAAAACATTGCAAATCTGCATTTCCTTATGAAACCCCATGTGGGTAATTTTGTATATGAAGAAATTTTGTATTTGAGCAAAAATTTGTATGTGGGTATTTTAGTATGTCTATGTTTCACTCAAAACCCCAAAATGGGTACTTGTCAACTATGAAGAAAATACATTTTAAATTGAAATCTTCAGATAAGCCTCTTGTATTTTTTAAAACACTACATTCTTGCCAAAACCCAATCTATATTGTTAAAAAATATGCTCATGTCGAATTCTAGAAACCATGGTAAACTTGTATTCGAATCCAAACCATCATGTGGGTATTCCTATAACAAAGAAACTTGAAGAAGACCAGACTTTATTCATGTTGTTCTAGCTTGCATCTGTAAAGCTCCTTCATGCTTTGATATATCCTACTTATTCTGGCAACAAACTCTTCACATCCTTACCTATCATTGCATATCCTTAGTTTCTATACCTAGCACTCTCCATGCATAATGCACATGTAGACTTGGAACTCTTACAGATAATCCCATTTTGTATTCTGTCAAAACCCAAGATGGGTACCTACTAGAAATTGTAGAATTTGTATTTTAAAATGACCACACTTCAGAGAAAAACACATGGGTAATTGTGAATTCCTGTGCACACTCCATTTACTTACCATTTCGTCTCCTCACTTGTCAAGGCATAACCTCATAACTTTGCACTGTTCACTATCATTGTTAAGAGATAAAGCACTATTGTTCCAAAACAGAAAATATAAAACAACACTATAAGTGAACAGTCTTAAAACAACAAAACCGTATTTAAAACAACAGCTCAAACCTTTCAGAAAACATGATAGATTGATAATTTTAACTAAAACAAGTTATCCAATTATCATTCATTTGCAATTCTCAATTCCATATCTTGATCTGATTGTTATAAATGCATGGTAGTTTGATTACTTGTTCAATTGTAAGCTCAAAAGAGCATGACTATTGCATCTTCCTTTCATTCTCAGCCCTCTTATAGCATATAAGGGCATCATGTCGGGCTCTACCCTTGTGGGAGCCCCTTTTTTCCCACATGCTTGGTCTTTAAAAGATAAATAGCTACATGGATTTTCCTATACCTACACAAAGAAACAAACAGTGTCAGCACAAAAAAAAACAAAGAATGATGATGTTTTCTCTCTCTTTTAGTTCATGCTTCTGCTCTTTCCATTATCTATTTCTCTGCATTGTAAGGATTGAAATATATCTTTGTTAGTACGACACATAGTGTTATTTATATCCTGAGCTCTTAATTGACACCCTTCTCAAACTCTTGCAGGTACATTCAGGAGCTGAAGCATTCGAGAGTAGAAAACAAAAAAGGAGCCAACTTCGAAAGACCAACTAAAGACCCACTCAGGCAATGAAGGATATGCCTAACGTTATCTTCTTTCTATTTCTAGTTGTATATTTAATTTCTTGTTATAAATGGAAACGACTAAAACCACAACTTGTGTGGATGTTTAATTTTGTTACTTCATTTCCATTCTGAAAGAAAAGCATTAAAATGCAAGATTGTACCAACATTTGTATTCTCGCAATCAAATGACTTATGTAAAAAATGCATCACTTCATGAAATAAATAAAATCATTTTGCTTTATCATTCGTATACTCAGTTATGTTTTCCATTTGATTTATGTAAAAACATGAATGATACTTAGAAACTCAGTTTTCTCAAAACACCTGAACAACTATCACTTGATGAAATAGAATAAAGTGTGAAACAACACTCAACATATTCAGAAAAAACTGCATCTTCACCTTAAAATATAACAGTATTTAAATCAGCTCCACCATTTGAGTTGTAGAGAAAAATTGGTAACATTTTGGCGATTTCCGCTAGATGCTTGCCAGCTAAGCGTAGATCAGTTGCCATTGAAAACTCCATTGGGCATGGAGTCAAAAACTGCCCCTTCATGAGCTCAGAAAAAAATGAAACAACAACTCCAAAACAATAGCAAAACAAAACAAACAAAGATGAAAGCAAACTAACAGGCCCTAATGGCCAATAGAACAATGCGTAACAACGCTTAGGGAAAGAAAACTACTAAAAATAAATGTGCGTAACGCACTTAATTCTAACAACTACTTTATTTATTTACAACATAGAACTTATCTTAGAGGCAATGTTTGAGGTGGATCCCATTAACTGGGATTGAAAACACCTCTCCAGTCAGCTTTGAAAGATGGAAAGTGTTGTGCTCCTTGCACTCCATGACCACATAAGGCTCATCCCAAATTGCATCGAACTTGGAATGTCATTTAGGTCTTCTCTTATATTCATTCCATTTGAAGACGAAATCACCAATGATGAATTCTCGTGGTCTTGCCTTCTTATCAATAGAGCTCTTCATCTAAGCTTGACGTATTTCAAGTTGTTTTAAAGCTTCCCTTCTAGTTTCCTCAAGCTCTACCAACTGTGCAAAACACACTTCAAGAGGCTTCTCGTTCAGTAATTCTAGTTCTTTCACATAACTTAAAGTCGACAACTCAATAGAAATGGGTAACTTAGCTTCTTTACCATAAGAAAGTACGTAAGGAGAACAACTAGTGGCCCGTTTAGGTGTCACTCTATCAGCCCAAAGGGCTAACTTAATCTTTTCGTGCCATGTTCGTTGATTTTCCTCGACAGTCTTCTTGATTATCCAGATCAGATTCTTATTTGTAGATTTCGCCTGCTCATTTCCCTGAGGATAATAGTTAGAAGATGTATTCAAATAAATGTTATTTCTAACTCACCAATCAAAAATTCTTAAACCAATGAAGGCCAAACCATTGTCAGAAATTATAGAATCTGGAGTGCCAAATCTTGACACTAAGTCTTGATAAAAGTTAAGCACAAAAGTCTCATTTGCTTCTTTTAAAGCAACCGCCTCGGTCCATTTAGTAAAATAATCTATGGCAGTCAGTATCCACTTAGCAGAGGTAACGTTGCAAGTTTCTATTTTCCTGAAAAAGAGCACACTTTTCACATTTTCGAACCCAAGCAATGGCATCTTTGAACAAATTTGGCCAATAATAACCAGCCCGCATAATTTTCAAGGTTCTTGTTCTTGTAGCAAAGTGGTCTCCTGAAGACCCATCATGAAATTCTGCTAAAAGCATATCAACTCGATCAGGTTCAATGCATCTTAATAAAACACCTTGAAAATCTCGTCTATACAGAATGCCATCAATAATTGCAAAAAGAGATAGATTGTAATCAGTAATACCTCCTTTTCGCTATGTCTAGATCTTTGGGACACTCACCAGTTTACAAATAAAGCATCATTTAATGCACCCAAGTAGCAACAAGAATTGAAACAACAGCTGCATCATCATTTTTTAGCACTGTACCAACTTTTTTAGTCTCCTCTAAGCTAATGCTCGTTGTGTTTTCTGCAATTTGTTCACACAAACCCTTACCTCTGATGAGTTTGGTTATTTTAATATCTATGTCAAACTCAATGACCTAGGTTATCCAACCAGCACGCTTATCATTAATTTCACGGTTCAACAAGAAATCTTTAACAATTGAATGCACAACCAACAAATGAATCTTGTTGTTCAACAGCATATGTCTGAATTTTTTAAACTTCTTACAATAGAAAACACATGCTTCTCGACAAATGAATACTTTACCTCATAATCATGTAGTACCTGGCTAAAAAAGGCCACAAGTTGCTCCAAACCTTCATCGTTCTACTGGAAAAGCATATCAGAAATAGTATCAACTCCTCCAAATGCGTAAAGAATGAAATCTCTGTCATACTTTGGATTAATGAGGGTAGGGGCAGTTGCGAGAGCTTCTTTGATTTGATCAAAGCTCCTTTTACCTTCCTTGGTCAAGATGAAAGGTATATTCTTTTTCAACATAAGAGTGAGAGGTTCTAGCAAAGCTCCTATATTTGGTATGAACCTCCTCACAAAATTTATTCTTCCAAGAAATATTTGCAAGCCTTTCTTGTGAGCTAGAAATGGTAATTCGAGAATTGCAGAAATCCTTTCAGAATCTATGGAAATACCCTGCTTTGAATCAATGTGTCCGAGGATTTTACCTTCGTGTACAAAAAAAATTCACTTCTTTGGATTGAGAGACACTCTAAACTCCCTGCATCTCTGAAAAATCTGTTCTAAATGATCAAGATGTTCATTAGCATTTCTAGAAAAAATAGTAATATCATCTAAATATGCCAGAATGATCTTGTTCATGAGGCCGTGAAAAGCCATATCCATCGCTCGTTGAAAATTTGCTCCAGCATTGGATAAGCTGAAAGGCATCCTTTTGTAGGCCATTGTGCTCCACTTAGTCATGAATGTTGTTTTGAATTGATCCTGTTGTTTTACCAGAATCTGGTTATAACCTGAGTAACCATCTAGCAAAGAAAATATGTTAGAGCTAGAAACCACCTACATAAATTTTCTCCATGGAAGGGAGTGGGTAGTGGTCTTTCAGTGACGCTCTATTTAAATCTCAAAAATCAACACATAATCTAATCTCCCCACTTTTCTTCCTAACTGGAACTAGGTTTGACACCCAAGAAGTATGTTTGATGGGAAAAATGATGCCACTTTCAACTAATTTATTCAGCTTGGCTTTCATAAGGTGTTCTAATTTGTGATTGAGAGGCCTTTGTTTTTGCCTTACTGGTTTTGTAGTAGGCTCTAATTCAATAGTATGCTGGGCTAATTCTAGGTCAAAACCCTTCAAATCCTTATACTCCCAAGCAAAAATATCACTAAATTTTTGACATAACAGAATAAACTCCTATTGTTCCTCTTTATTACATACCTTTCCCAGCTTGATAAACTTACCTTTGAAGATTTCGACTGCTTCATAGTGTTCCTCTTTAACAATCAGGATGCACTTGTATCTCCTCATCTGGTCAATTGAGTTGAACGTAGATTCCAAAGTCACCAAACCCCTTGGAAGCTTGTTGGTCCTCAACTGTACAATCTGATTTTCATACTATTGTTGCCACTTTTGCTGGTTTCCATCTACAAACTTAGCTTCAATAATTAAAAAATTTACAATTTTCTCATCGCTGTCAAAAACCTGCCAACTCACATTATTGTCAGGAATAGAAGGTCTGATGACTATCTTTACATATTGACGCGCCTCTACTTTGTGAATTTCATTTGGAATATCAAACTGGGCCCCTATAGCAGCAATCCTATCTGCATGCTTATTTTCATTTCTAGGAACTGAACAGATATTAAAAGCATCAAGATCCTCTATTAAATCCCATACACGATGCTTATATTTCTTAAGCAAGTCATTTTTTGTAGCATTTAGATTTCTGACCTGATTTACGATTAACTCAAAATCACCATAAACATGCAAACATTTAATACCTCTCTTTTGGGCCCATTCTAAACCATGTACAAGTGCCTCGTATTCAACTATATTATTTGTATAGCTGGATGCAAATCTGAAAGCAGAATAATATTTTTCTCCCTCTGGTGAAATCAGCATGGCCCCGCCGCTAGCACCAACACTGTTCCTTGAATAGTCAAAATAAAGTTTTCAAAGTTCATTTTCCTTCCCTGTAAGTTGTACTTCCGTTTTAATCAAATTAGGCATATCAAAATTAGGTTCAGGAATCATGTAAACTCCTAATCCTACCTCATATGTATGTTGGAAGGGATCAAGCTCGTGATCCTCGACTTCCCATTCATCTAGATTATATTTTCTACATGGGTGTTGTGGTCTGATGTCATGGTTTGCTCCTCCAGTACGGGGGTGACGTAGAGGTTAGCGTTTATAGGGCTCAGAATGTATGGTTCAATGTGGTCTTTGGATAAAGGCTCAGACTTTATGGTTAGCTTTGTACCATACCTTGTTCTAAAAATAGGTGAGACCAGTCAAATGACAAGAAACCCCCCAACTTGGCTGTAAAATCCCTTGATAGGCAAATGGCAAAGTCTGGTGGAAAATCGATCACATGTATATGTTGATGAATCACAAAACTAGGGGATGCATGCAAGGTAAGGGCTAAATTTTTTACTATTCCAACAGTTCTAACAACAGACCCATCTAACTGAACCACACCCTTCTGAGGGTTGGGTTCATAAACAAGACCTAATGCATCAGCTAACTTTTTAGGCATAACAGAGCTACTCGCATCAGAATCAACCATGCAATTATGCACTAATTTATCCCTAATGATTAGAGTCAAATAAAATGGGGAAGGCTTTACCTCCTTACCTTTCTGCTCACTTTTACCTTTTGAACTGTTAGTGAACACGACTTTGGTAGTGTGATCCTAATAAAGTGTTACTTCCTAATGTGAGATGTTAGATAAAACTAATAATGCAATGTGAAGAGAAGTAACAAAATAAAAGGGCACCTCAGTAAGATTAGCCTAAGAAAGTGGACAAAATAGACGTAAGATAAACAAATTGATTATTGTTATACCTTCATGTTGTTGCTTCCTTGGTTGGCCCTTGATTTTGAAGTCTTGTGTGCTCTTTGGATGGCAATGAATTTGAATGGATGCAAGATGAATTGATGCAACATGGATTGGTGATATAAGTGCTAAAATGGATGAGAGCTTGAATGACAATTTTGCAAGAGTTTATTTGCAAAAGACTTGATTCCTTAAAATGGGAGAAATGAGGGGTATTTATAGGCTAATTGGAATTCTCTAGAGAATTCAATGGTTGGGATTGATCCAAAAAAACCAAGATGAAGGGCTATGGTGAGTTGAGGACTCACAAGCCCTCACATCTTGACATGTCGAGTGTGAGATGTCTTAGGGTGGAGTGATGTGGAAATGAGGTGGAAGGGAAGTACATGAGGTGGATCTTGGGGGATGAGAAGATTCCTTGGAGGAATAAAAATGAATTTAAAATTCACAATGATTAGAAGAATCTAGTGGATAAAAGAGGGTCTCCAAAAAGCTGGAGATTTGTCACATGTGGGTGATGTGACAAGTCCAAGGTTTTAGAAGCCCTTGGCACATGTGAAGTGACAAGTCAAGGCTTCTAGAATCTTGCATGGAGGATGGGGAAGACCTTGGAAAGATAAAAGTGAATTAAAAATTCACATGGGGAAGAGAGGAACCTTGGGAAAATAAATGTGAATTAAAAATTCACATGGGGAAGAGAGTCCAGGCTAAAAATGGTAAGTGGGAAGGTTGACCAGAAAAGGTAAGCCAAATGTGGCTAATGATTTTGATTAAGGTTGTGCAAACACAGGATTAGGATAATTAATGAGGGATTAGGGACAAGTGGAGGATGTGACACTTAATCTTGATTAAGTGGTGTACATCCTAATCACAGATTAATTAATTTAATCCGGATTAGAAGATGGTTATGGAGAATGTGACAAGGAGAGAGAAAAGAGGAATTAAAAATTGGTTTTAATCCAAATAGGTTAAATGACTAAATTAAATAATTTGTCATGTTTATTTAATTTAGAGAAGACAAGGGGGTAAGGTAAAGTATTTAATTTATTTAATTACATACTTTAGGAACCTTAGGCAGAAAATGAAATAATGATTAAATAAATTATTTAATCACTGTTAATGGAATAGATGAATATAATAGATGCTTTTGATCATATGGAAGTGATCAAATTTAGATGTCTATAAGTAGCACCTTGACTATTATCATCAGAAATAGACAAATCAGCCAAAGCATTTTGCAAAAAACTTTTCTGACCTAGGATGTGCAAAGCATCTAATACATACATGCTGAAAGTAGTCTTTCTAAGGTGTTCAACAATATTAAAATAAGTATCATTTACCTTCTGCCGGTTTTTTATGACAGCAACATCATTCTACTTCTGCAAGGGCTGTAAATGTGTCTTTGACTGCTCTTTGCCAGGTATCTCTTGGCCCTTTTGTAAAAAATGCACCTTGGATTGTGTTGCAACATTAGTACTGGGTGTAGAAACATGTTGATTATCTTTCATAGGTTGTTATTGTCAACTTCCAGCTTGTTGTCCTAGGTCCATTGCTCTCTTTTTTGATCTTGCGTTGGCTGCGATAGGAGAAACTTGTCGATCCTGGCCATTCACGCCACAGAACTCAAAACTCTGCCAATTTGGCAAAGCGACTTCAAAACCTTCTTGTTGTTCCAGGCTCTGATTTGAAACACTTTCTGAACTTGCATAACTATTTTTAACCATTAAGGCCTGATTTCTCATGTCATTATCACATGTTGATTGGTTATGGGGTTGGTTGCATGGATAGAACCAATCGCAATCCTGGGTGATAGTATTCTGAGGTACGAGCTCCTTTGACGAACTAGCTACGTTTGGGTTGTATGGCTGGTGTATACACCTAAAATTGCTCTGGAGAATTCTGATTAATTAAATACAAATTATTTGATTAATTATCCTATTTCCTCTACTATTTGAATAAATAGAAATATTTATTTATATAGTTCACGTTCACATCCACATTTAAATTCTTCTAATATCTCATCTTAATTAAATAAACAAAATTAATTACTTTGATTTAATTATCATTTCCCTATTTTATTCTATCACATCAATCTTAAATTAATTAAATAAAGATTAAACACTTTATTGATTAATTTCCATATTCTTTTGTTTAATTTAATAAACAACTTCTATAGTTTGTTTTATTAAATTATTTATCCATCTTTGGCTAATTTAAATAAATCAAAAATATTTAAATAAAGGCATAAGGAATATTCCTCTATATTTCCTCAAAATCAAATTAGATATCCTATGTCTAATTTAAGTCAAAATCATGTCAAAATTAATTGATTGAAACTTCACGGGAAGAATTGGAGACAAATTCCAAATTTATCTCTCAATCCTCCTCAATCAATCTTTCCTCTTCTCTTGCATGGTGTTTTCATGGGTAGAGACAATCTCCAAATTTCTCTCAATCTCCTCCATCTTTCACCATTCAATCTTCTAGATTGAATCCAAGCCTCTCTTTGTCATCCCTGTGCATTTCTACAACCAGGAAATCTATAAATAAAGCCTCATTCAACCAAGAAAAGGATCCAGATAGTCTAACTTATGCACTCTTACTCTGAAGGAATTCAAGCATCAAGCATCCAAGCATCCAACATCTAGCATTCAAGCTATCACAATCATGGCTGCCTCCTGTGGCTTCTTTTATCAGTTTCCATGTTAATCCATGCTAATTTAGTTTCTTTTATCATCTAGTATTATCACATTTAGTTCCATATCATTGCATCAGCATCATTATGTTCTTTAGATTGTCATTTTAACAGTTAATAGTGTTATTTAAACCTAAGAGCACATAGCTTAATAAATCTTTAAAGATAGGAGACAATGAGATGCTTTCAATTGGTTATTAGCTTAATCTTTGATGCAATGTTTCATTAAGAAGTGTTTTAGTGATTTACACCTTATTCACACTTACAATTTGGCGCCCACTGTGGGGCATTAACCCCAATTTTTATCATTTTTTCTGAAAAGTGTCACGCAAGTTTCTGACATGTTTTGTTTCAACGCTTTCATCAAATACTATAGTACATCTGTGGCAAACTATGGTGTTTTTGTGCTCTGTTTCGGTGCTTTCGTGATACTATAGCGCATTTGTCAAAACTTTTAGCACTTTCAACTGTAGCGCTTCCATGACCTGTTTTGGCACATCGGTGATCCATTTCCAGAAAAGTTGATTTAGCACTTCCATGGAAAACTCTGGCACTTTGGTGCTCTATTTCGGCACTTTTGATTTTATCACATCAGGTAAAAACTACGACACTTTTGTGGACTATTTTAGCGCTTTTGTAAATTCCATCTAGATCCGACGCGATCTTGGCTAGAACTTAATTTTTTTCACAGTTAGACTAAAAATTATCAATCCTAAGGTAGCCACTTCTGGTTTTTAAAAATTATCAATCCTAGGGTAGTCACTTTTGGTTTTAAAAATGTATCAATCCTAGGGTAGCCACTTTCTATTTTTCTTAAAACAAATTTATCAATCCTAGGGTAGTCATTGCACTTTTTACAGTATCGGTTAAAAAGAACATCATGATTTTTGTGAAGCAAAATCTTCACGTAGATTAGAAAATTGTCTTTTTGAGCTTAAAACAAAACAACTTATATGTTGTGCTTGTGTGGTGATTAGGCTTATGCTCTCCCCTTAACTGGGTGATCAAAGCATCAGATTCATCTTTATTTCATGCAATTTACACTTTATTAAATCCTTTAAAAGGCCTATCATAGTGGGAAAAAGTACTCACCCTACGGGAACGACCTAAGTGGGAACGTCTAAAGCCAAGGATTCCAACCCACTATAATCAAAATGAAAGTTTTTGATGAAAGTCCAACTTGATGGTAGTGATCAAGATAACCATCCCCAAAATATTTATTCTAAAGATTGGGAGGTCTCCTGAGGGATTTTATCATTTACCACAACGCATGGAAGCCCTATCTATGAACCATAGAGTAGTATCCCGCCAGGTCAGTAACCAAACATTGTCATACTCACAGTGCAAGAGGAGGGAAGAATCTACCCCCAAGACACTCACCATATAATTTCCAAGGACCGTTTGCTCAGAGGACAAGAAATCCAACTCTGAGTACGTGCCTAGAAACGACAAAAACATGGGCGCCCTCTAGGGGGTGACACGACTGTGTGCATCAACGCAATTTCAAGATGTGGGTTGTGAGTATAACAATGACCTATTTGTCCTTAAGTGTGAGTCTGTGCGATTTGTATACATTTTTCAAAGTAACTCGTGAAAATCAATAAGGACCATTCGTGGTTCTTGAACATACACGATCTATTCAATTTAAAACAATTATTCCACAAATGCTTGTTGTGTTTTCACAAAATTCATTAAAATCAGCTTAAAGATCATCCTGAAAACAACAAGTCAAAACAGGTCAGGAAATTCATGATTCGAAAGTGGAAGTCCACCACGTTTGTCAAGAGAACAATCAAAATCACAAAACCCAAGAAACCTCTCAGTCATGGAGATAATTTAAGAAGAAGGCGTTTTCTTTATCAAAATCAAAAAATATTTTTACAACATAGAACCTTCATCCACAGATATCACGACTTTGCTAGGGGTCACACTCTTGATTATGCAGTAGAACCACTCTATTCACGAGCCTTCTTCCAAAGGAGATCTCTCACACAATACCACAACCGTAGTCAACGCATACGCCTGTCTTATTTTCCACAACCCATGATAGAGTATGCCACAAGGCTAGATCAAATTTTACAATAGAGTCTTAATAGTCCTATTTTTTTTAGCACTCTGGAAACCTATTTTAGCGCTTTGGGTCACTGTTTTAGCACTTTCATAAAGCAATGCTTCCGAGCACTGTTTTAGCGCTTTCATCAAACGACACTTTCATCATCTTTTTCAGCACTTCCGAGCACTGTTTTAGCGCATCTGTCAAGATAGCACTTTCATCACTTTTTCCAATGCTTCTGAGCACTATTTTAGCGCTTCTGTCAAAATAGTGTTTCCATCGCCTATTTCAGTGCTTTAGAACTCTGTTCTAGCGCTTCTATGAAATAGCACCTTTGTACTCTATTTTAGCACTTCCAAAATAGAGAGTTCCAAAATCATACCGGTCAATCTATCTGTCTTTTATCCACAATTTTTACCAGAACAAAAGTTTTTTTATTATCAGAATCATTTTCTAGAAACCGAAATCAGATAGGTTTATACAAATTTCCAAATTTATCAACTGAAACAAGATCTTGCAAATCAGAAGTGTCAAAATCAAATACACAATCAATTACTACACTAAAGTTTCATCGTCAGGATATCATCATCCTTTATCATGAAACAAAGTATAGTAATCCAATTTTTAACCTAGTCTTATCAATAAGATCAATCGTCTTATTCAACTTTGTTAAAAATTCAATTGACATTTTTCTAGCATAGAAGATCAACATTTCGGAAGAAAGAGAAAAAAATTGTATGCCAATCTTCACTAGGTCCCAAAAATAGAGACTCTTAGAGCAAGAACTTGAAACATCCCAAACAATGGTAGAAGAAAATCCTTGGAATAGTCTGCACCAAAATGATAAAAATGAAATAACTCTAGAGGATATTTAAACAGCCCAACAAGATCCCAAATTCCATAAATTTATGGAAAAGATTTTAGAACAAGACATGGAGAAATATCTCTTGATGTTGGTTGAAACAGGGCTAAACTTCCCAAGAACTTGGATGTAAATCGTCTGAAGGAAACCACCTAGAACAAGTGAGATTGAAATATCGCAACCCACACAAGCAATAGATCTAGTTGTTGCTTTAACATCCCAAATACAAATGTTACAACAACAGATATAGGATATGACAAAAGGGAGTACCAAAAGGTATGCAATACAAGAAATTTGTCCTTATCCTTTCGACGCAACAGTTGGCCTGATACCTTTTCCTAGACACTGTGAATTCCCAAAGTATGACAAGTACAATGGAAGAACGGATCCAATCGATCATATTCGGGAATTCAAAACAATGAGCCTTGAGTTTGCCCAAGAGGAAACTTACTTAATGAGATTATTCCCAAGAAGCTTCGGAGGATCATGTATGGAATTGTTTTCAAAATTACAACCAGGTATCAGGACTTTTGAGGAACTTGTCAATAGGTTCATCTCCCAGTATTCTTTTAACATCCAACACAATGTTACAATAAAGGATCTTTATAGCCTAAAACAAAAAAAGGGGAGACATTCTTGTCTTTTCTACAAAGATGGCGACGATTGTTTGCCAAATATCCTCGATCCATTCCTGAGGAAGAAAAGATGGAGTTATTCATTGACAACTTGACGGAGGAAATTAGTTATAGACTTGAATTGCAATGTCCTCCCACATTCAAAAAAGTAATAGAAAACAGTCTTAAAATTGAAGAAGCGCTAGTCAAAAGAGGAGTTATCAAGCATTTCAACGATAAAAAAAATAACACAAATAACTCCTCTAATCAATACTCAAGCAGTGATAAGCCAAAAATTTTGTAAAAGAATCGAAACACGACTACCAATGAAACAACAAATGATTCCCAAAATGTCAAACCGGTTTTTAACTCGACAACATCTACGTCAAAGAATCAAAACAATGATCAAATTGTCAAGTCGAATGTCATACAAAGCAACAAGATCGCAAAAAAACAATCATATCAAAAACCATCAAATCGGCTTAGGTTCACACCTTTGGGCCAAACGATGGAATCAACAATTAAAGAATTAGTCATCAGTGGCCTTATCACTACACGGGAAGCTAGATTCTAGGATCCAAAGGTCAAACCACCATGGTGGAATGATGCAGATTACTGCAACTTCCATAACAACAAATACCACAAAACCAACGATTGTATAGAGTTAAAACACGCGGTACAAGATTTGATTGACAACAACAAAATATATTTGGAGGGACCTCAAAACAATAATGATCATTCAACCTTCAAGGACCCTTTGCCAAACTATGACAAAGGAGCATCATCCTCTATGAATAACAAAGGCAAGAACATCAATCATGTCTATGACAAAACAATCCTTTGTCTTTCTGAAGTAGAGAGTGATCATATAGTTGGTCATAACATTAACGAACATGAAAACAACGACACTACCCCTTTGGATTTTCTCCCAAGCATACAAAACTCTGAAAATCAAATAAACGTCTTAAAAATTAGAGACCGCTAGGACTATCAACCAGCAAATGTAATGACTAGGGGGAAATCCAAGGTAGTTTTAAATGAAGTTGGGTCTAAAAATGCATATCCACCTCCATCTCATTACAAAATTTTCAATCAGATTCAAAACATTCCAGCACAGATATCAATACTAGAACTCCTCAAACTATCTCCATCACATAAGGAGGTTCTAGAACAAGCATTAGTTGCCACTACAGTACCAAAAAATCTAGATGTTTTCCAATTCCAAGCTATGGTGGGGCATTTGGCTACCCCACATTGTCTATCATTCTCTAAATAGGATGATGTCTCACTCAACCATCCCCATAACACCGCACTCCATATCGAATTCTTGATCAACAATCATCATGTCAAAAGATTCTTAATAGATGGGGGAGCTGGTTTGAACATTTGCACTCTAAAGTTAATCCATGCACTAGGGTATTCCGATGATGCTATTGATTCCCGAAGGAAAATGACCATAAAAGCATATGATGAGGAAGAGAGATCTTCAAAGGGACTAATCGTGTTACCAATTCAAGTGGGACC
Source organism: Sequoiadendron giganteum (assembly GCA_007115665.2). Lineage (NCBI taxonomy): Eukaryota > Viridiplantae > Streptophyta > Pinopsida > Cupressales > Cupressaceae > Sequoiadendron > Sequoiadendron giganteum. The sequence goes on along the minus strand of CM021101.1, from coordinate 611,008 downwards.
GATGATGAAACACATAGCATGTCAAGTACCAGAAAAAGAGTTGACATACAACATACTCTTAGGACGTCCCTAGATCCATGAAATGTAGGCAGTACCTTCCACATATCACCAATGCTTAAAGTTCCCTATAAATGGACAAGAGGTGACTGTATCTACCGATTATAATCATCATCGGCATTGTGACACACTTAGGAACTCTCAAGATACCTTTGTGCCTCACAATCGAGAAGCATCCAATTCAAAGTCATCAAATGAAGAAAAACGTCCAAATATCATCACCAAATGGGTAGAGAAGAAGGATAAAGAAAAAGATACAAATCTTGTTGACACTCAAAAAATAGAAAATTTAGATCCCCAAACTTCTCTATCACAGAAATCTCAAGAGCAAGTCTAGTTGACAGACAAGGAAATGGGGCAATATTCTATGGAGCAATTGCTTAATCTTTCATAGTTAATGCCATCTCCTAAGACATATGGCTAACCATCAATGATCAAACATCAAACATCACTACCTGTCACATCTTTAGAAGAAAGGTTTGTAAAAGTCGGTACCATAGAGGATGAATCGGAAAATAAAGAAATCCTTGATTGGTTATACAAGGATGAAGAACCATCAACATCAAATAGCAGTATCAAGAATGTCAATATCAATACAGGAAAATATGGCAAAGGGAAAGCTATCCTAGAAAAAATGGGTTACAAGGGACAAGGACCTATTGGTTTAAGAAAGGAAGGAATAATTGAGCCTATTTAGCTCCTCACTCTCCAATCAAAAGAGAAAAAAGGACTGGGATACTCTGAAGAAGAAAAATAGGAAATGACAAGGAAGGTTGTAGAAAGAATCCTTCACCTTAGAGATAGCTCTGAAACATATTCAAATGAATATGAGTGGAATCTGTGTTCTTATTTATCTTACACCGATATTCAAATTGATGTAATACAAAAATATGCACCTACACGTGAGGAGGGACAAGGCTCTGGGTCTAGACCATTCGTAGAAGTATCACTAAATATTGATGACTCAAGTGGGGATGAACAAACATCAAGTGAACTAGACCATCTTGAAGAAGGTACCATCATTGACCTCAATATTCCAATAAAAAACTATGACGAAATGGTTGTCCAAACTCTTACATCCATCAACCTAAATGATTCTGATGAACTCATGCCATTAATCCATCCAGAACTTATTGACTGGGAAAATGTCGAACCTCTGATTGTACCAATATTTATAGATGATGATGCCATCACAAATTTCCTATGCCATGACGAACCTAGTATGATTTCTATCTATAATAATCATAACAATGCGAATCGGCAGGAGGGTGTCAAATCTTCCAGTTGCAAAAGTAAAAATAGGGATAATGGATCTAATGGTGAAAACCATTCTATGACAGCATTAGATCTAGAAAAAGATAAAATAAAGAACATATCTAACGGTGAAAACCTCTTTGAGGCACTGAAATATGGGAGATTTGACACTCTTCCATAACATTATCATGAGCGGTCATCAGTCTTGGTAGAACCAACACAGTCTGTTAACATCGACACTGAAGAAAAAGAAAAAATCCTACATCTGGCAGAATCCATAACAGATCAAGAGAGACCAGAATTCATCAAGTTCTTTATGGAAAGAAACATCAACTTTGCTTGGTCATATTCCGATATGCCAGGCTTGGATCCAAATCTGCTCATGCATCATTTATCTTTGCCTACAGGAATCAAGCCTGTCAAGAAAAAATTGAGAAAAATGCATCCCCATATCACATTGATGGTAAAGACAGAGCTAAAGAAATTGTTGGAGGTAGGATTCATAAGGTCTATAGACTACGCCAAGTGGATATCAAACATTGTACCTATTTCAAAGCCAGACAACAACATCAGGATATGTACGGATTTCAGGGACCTGAATAAAGCATGCCCGAAGGATGATTTTCCATTACCAAATATAGACATCATTATGGACTTAACAGCAGGGCATGCCATGTTTTCAATCATGGATGGTTTCTCTGGGTACAATCAAATAAAAATAGCTCCATAAGATCAGGAGAAGACGGATTTTACATGTCCATGGGGAACCTTTTGCTAGAACATCATGCCATTTGGTCTGAAAAACGCAGGAGCCACCTATTAAAGAGAAATGACAACAATATTTCATGATATGATGCACACCTTCATGGAGGATTACATGGATGACATCTTGGAAAAATCTAGTACTAGGGAAGGACATCTGCATATCCTAGGCAAAATCTTCACACGACTAGAAAAATTCAATGTAAGGCTAAACCCCAAGAAGTGTGTCTTTGGGGTCACATCAGCAAAACTCTTGGGGTACATTATCTCAAAAAAGGAATTGAGGTAGATCTAGTGAAGGTCAAGGAAATAATGGAGATGCCACCTCCTAATAATATCAGTCAACTCAAATCACTACAGGGAAGGCTCCAATCAATCAGGAGATTTATCTCCTAGCTGGCAGGCAGAAGTCATCCATTCAATCATCTGTTGCATAAAAATGTTGTTTTCAAATGGGATAATGGGTGTGAAACAATGTTCAATCAAATAAAATAGTACCTAATGTCACCACCCATTCTCATGCTGCCAACAGAAGAAAGACCTCTGATATTGTACATTGCAACGACAGATATCTCTTTAGGGGCACTATTAGCACAAGAGGATTATGAAGGAAAAGAACACGCCATCTACTATATCAGTAGAACGTTAAATGGCTATAAAATAAACTATAATTTCATAGAGAAGTCTTTTTTGGTGGTGTTGTTTTCTACTCAACAGCTAAGACACTATATGTTGACTCATACAATCAAGCTAATAGAAAAGATCGACCCCTTAAAATATCTACTCAGTAAGGTTGCCTTAACAGGTAGACTGGCAAAGTGGGTCGTGCTATTAAGTGAATTTGACATTCAATAGGTGGAGAGAAAATAAATCAAGGTTCAAGAAATCATTGAAAAGTTAGCCGAGGCTCCTCTACCAGATGATTAACCTATGACAATGGAGATTCCAGATGTAGACATTCTAACGATGATGCCACAACAATGGGTATTATATTTTGATGGATCATACACACAGTGAGGATCTAGAGTAGGGATTTTGTTCATCTCTCCCCAGGGACACACCATTCCAAAATCATACAAACTGATTTTTCAATGTACAAATAATATGGCAAAATATGAAGCATTGATCATTGGATTCAAAATAGCAATTCAATGGAAGATCACAGACTTACAAGTATATGGGGACTCTCAACTAGTCATTTATCAAGTGAATGACGAGTATCAAACAGAAGATTAAAATTTGATTCCCTACAAGCAGCAAATAGATGATCTAAAATAGTTCTATGTCAATATCAAGTTTGATCAAATTCCAAGGGTGGAGAACAAAGTTGCGGATGCTATGGCCACAATTGCTTCATTATTACAATTTCCAGAGAAACGTGGTTGTTATGAGTTTATGGTAAAACAAGTATCATTTCCTTCCTATAATAATTTGGAGTCCAATACCATATACCATCTAGAAACCATTGAAACCTCCATCTATAAAAAAACCTATCCTTACCTGTAAGACAATATTCTAACTCCCGATCTTTCCAAGAACCAAAAATGAAACTTCATTTGCCAATCTACTCGACATATCTTAATCGCAGACATCCTTTATCATCAAGGTCTTGATGGTACCTTACTCTGATGTCTAGAACATGATGAATCTGAAACAGCCCTATGAGAGGTTCATGAGGGTATTTGTGGCACTCATTCGAGTGGGATAACTCTAGCCAAGAAACTCCTCTTTTTGGGATATTATTGGCCATACATGGAGAAAGAATCTTATCAATTTGTCAAAAAATGTCAAAAGTGTCAAATTCACAATAATCTGATTCATGCACTGGCTCAAGAAATGCATCCCTTTACATCAACATGGCCCTTTTGTCAATGGGAACTGGATCTGATAGGAAAGATACATCCCTTTTCATCCAATGGACACAAGTTCATTATCATAGCTACAAAATATTTCACAAAATGGATAGAAGCAGTGCCTCTTACAACCATCATATGGCATCCCTCAATCCATTATCACTAATAATGGATGACCTTTCAAGAATCAATATGTCCAAGAACTATGTGAAAATTTCCATATCCAACATCATTTTTCAACACCGTCCTATCCTCAAGGAAATGGCTAAGTAGAGGCCTCTAATAGAATGATTCTAAAAATTCTAAAGAAGACGGTTAATGATGTTGGACATGATTGGCATGTTCAACTCAATCCTGCACTATGGGCCTATAGAACAAGTATCAAAACACCAACGTGAGCTATACCATATGCCTTGGTGTATGGATCAGAGGCCATATACCCATCGAAGTAGAGATTCCATCCCTTCGTGTATCACTCAGAGGAATCATTTCAGATGAAGACTATAGGGTATCTAGGCTACAGGAATTGGAATTGTTGGATGAGCGTCGTCAACAAGTTGTTAATCATCTAATGGCTTATCAATAGAGAATGTCAAGGAGTTACAACCATAGGGTAAAACCGAGGGTCGTTCAGGTTGGTGATTTGGTTCTAAAAGAGAACCCTAGGAATCAGCAGGATAGGGAGAAGAAAGGGAAATTTGAGCCTAACTGGCTTGGTCCTTTTGTCATCATATCAATATACGGATTAGGAGCATATCAACTATCAACGTCCGAAGGAGACTTGTTTGATGAACCTATCAACAGTATCCATCTCAAAAAGTTCTATACCTAAATTCCTAGTGCACGGGTCAAACTTCTGAAAATGGTTTCCTTGATGAAAACCTGGCAAATAGGCATCTTAGAAACACAAAAAGAAAAAAAAGAAAAAAAAAAGAAAGAAAAAGAGAAAAATGAGAAAAATAAACAAAGCAAAGGAGTGTAATCAAAACATATGGTGAAAACCTGGAAACAGTCGTCATATGTGATTCTAAATTAGTTTTCCCATCTATTTTGAAACATAACAAGATCATTAATCTAGAAGTCATGACCATTTCATATCATGTCATTAGTCTTGCCATCATTGCATCCATTATCAAATCATTTCACATAATTCATGTCTCACTCCAAGCTTAGGGGCAACATTTGGATATCACTACGGGCAACAAAAACATCGATTTCACCAAAAGGGTAAACAACAGTATGACAGGAAAATGAAAACAAAGGTCAAACCACAACATCAATCACCATCGGGAGGGTATCAAACATCTGTATCATATCAAAAATCCAAAAAAAAAAACATGTCAAAAAGTCAGTCTAGAAAAACAAAACCAAAATCATAGGTTTGTGTCAGTCGAACTACGTGGTCTTTGCATGTGTAACATAGGCAAGGCTAATCTTTGATCAGCCCTCGAGACCCCTAGGATAAGTTAGTAGGTTAGGTCTTTGGTCAAAATCTAGAAAATCACATAAACACCACAAAATCAGGATGGATGATCTACAATCTGAATAATGATTGAAACACTCTAAGTAAAAAAATTAAAAAAATGGATAAATTGTATTTTTTTTATTATCATTTCTTTGGAGTAACTCGATGATGTATTACACTAGAGAAACAAGGAAAAGAATGATATTTTTATTGTCTGTTATCTTTAAGTTGATCATATAAATGTGTGAATTGTCGGGGGATGTGCTATGCAAATGTATCACCGATGACATTCAGAATTCACACACTAAAATGATTAATCTTTGCCTGTTTACGCAAATGCTCAGGTCATCTCAGTTCAATTATACCTAGATGCTTGTTTTTCTTACAATATCAAAAAAACATGAAAGTAGTACTCAGGTCGTCATTAGTCTAACACATACCATTAACGCTTGTACTCACTTTCAACATCCAATAAAAGCTCTATGATGATACCAAACACAAAGTACTGTTAAAATGACAATGTTGCATATAGCTGCATGTTAAAATTAGACTGCATTCATCAAAAATTCATTATCTGCAGAGTATTTGTTGCATAAGGGATTCCAATTAATGATTATCTTTTCTACATATATGACTGAGTATACTTGACATAAATCCAAAAATCATCAAAAACATATAAAATTCATCATTTCATCATTAAGTTTTCATCATTCATCATTCAGACATTTTAACATCAAATAGTTATGCATTTATCATACCATATTTATCATCATTATATCATAAATAAATACATCATTTTTCATCCATATCATTAAATTTTTATCATTTGATCAAATACATCATTATTATCATTATGTTATCATTCATCATACATCATCATTTTTATCATCATCACATTTAAAATAAAATGCATTCATCATTTAGAACATCATCATTTATTATTATTATCATCAACATAACATAAATACAAGTCATATCATTATTATTCATACATCATAGATCATCATTTAGAAATTCATACATTACATCATACATCCAAATATCATACAGTCTGCATATTCATTTCTATCATTTTTATCATCATCACATTTAAAATAAAATGCATTTATCATAGCATCATTACATTGAAATAAAAGCATTCATATAGAAAATCATAAAGATACATCATCACATAATCAATGCATCCATCACATGGAAATCATAAACCATCATGAGATCAAATCAACGGCATCTCATATATATATCATCAATGTCAAGTATATAATGAAGTTTGAAATAAAGATACATTATCCAAAAATGAGCTAATTCGAAGTATACATCATGTCTCAAAAAGAATATCTCGAAATCACAATAGCATCTATGATATGCTACTGCCAGAATGTGCAGGCCCAATGGGACGAGTACTACTACCACCCTCGGAAGGACTAGGATATTTTGAATCTCCTTGAGGAGGCTGTGTCACACCCTCACTGACTTTCTGGGTGCGAGTCCGATCGGATCTCGACAGGGCATAACTGACTCTGCTATTAATAGGCACTGCATCATGGTATCTACCCCTGTAGAAATCTACCTCTTGATTGACTCGTAGAACCTCTCTCATATAATCTGCCATGGAGGTATCGTCGAGTACTCTCTGGAGTGTCTCGGTCATCTCCTATGCCTTCTCGGCAATTTTTTGGGCACTGTCTCGCTTGGCTATGAGGGTGGCAACCTGAGCCTGAACAACGGCCAACTATCCATGTACCTACGCTAGTGCCTATGCATGGGCCTGAGCCTGGGTCTGCATCTAATTTTGCATTTGAAAGAACAAACCTTGAGCCTGTACCAACTGTCCCTATAGCATTTGTACCTATGTCTGAAGAACTGCAATCTGTCTCTCATAATCAATTGGTGGTACTGCCACTGCTTGCCTCTTGTGAGAACTACTAGATGAAGGACCAACACTGACTGGTCCAGCCCCTCTGCCACATCCACTACCACCATCACTGTCATCCTGACTATTATTATCATCACTTCCACTCTCAGTGCTACTGCCTAATGGAGTATCACCCCCACTATCCTCTGAACCCTCGGCAACATCCTCCTCCACGGGTAACGGTGTTGGCTCATCAGGGATAGTGATGCGAGGATGTGGAGTCAATGCAAAAAAGGCTACATACTCCTCTGTCATAGGTGCCTCGGAAATATCCCAGGTAGATATGATAGAGGAGTATATCATCCCTCAACCAACCTCATGAGAATCATATACTACAATCTCCCCCATAAATGGAATACAAAAAATCCACCACACATCCTCGGGTGTGATAGTCATCTCACCAGTGGGCAGATGGAAAGTGTTATGGTCACTATGCCACCACTCGGCCAAAGCAGTAAGGAGACCCCGATTAATCCTAATCTGGGGCATGTCAAGTAAACTAGTGAGACCACATCAACCTATAATCTAGATCTCATCTAGAGTCGGATGAGGTATCAAATCGGTGGTCCAAGGAAATCGCTCTCGCATTTGAAGAGTACCCAGATACTCCTATCATCATAAAAAAAAATCTACAATCAGTGCACTATGTCAGGAAATCAAAGGTCATTCTACTATCAGGTCTAATCAAATTTTGGTATAAATTTTTGATCAAAATTCATGAACAAACATCAACAAATCTCACCTATCATGAGGTTCATCACAACATTATCTAATCTCACCTATCATGAGGTTTATCATATATTAATCATTTTCTCGCCTATCATGAGGATCATCACAAATAGGATTTCTTCTCGCCTATCATGAGAGTAAGTCTTATTTAAATCAACTAAATCAAACATCAGGAATTTGGATTAATCAATCATACCAAACCGAAGAATGGACATGATCGGAATTGGCGAAATTAGAATTAACCTAAGTCAAAATCTACAATTCTGACATGGATGTGCTAAAATAGGCATCCAAAGCGCTAAAACTCAAAAGTGCTACTTTATTAATCGGATGTGCTAAAACAAGTTTTCGAAGCGCTACTTCAGCACTTCAATGCGCTAAAGTAGACACCCGAAGCGCCACTCTAACCAAAGAGTTGTTTTACCACATCAATGCGCTGAAATGGTTCATCAATGCGCCAATTTACCAAAGCGCTATAATAGACCATAGATGTGCTATTTTACCAAATCAAAGTGCTAGAATATTCTATGCGTTAAAATCTGGCATCGATGCACTAAAACTAACTACCTAAGCGCTTAATCATGAAAGCGCTATACTATCCTATGAAAGCGCTAGAGAAAATAACGCAAACCTTAAATCTCAAAGCGCTAAAACAGCTAATGGAAGTGCTACACTAGAGTGTAAAGTGCTACGTGACCTTGATGCACTAAACTAGGAAAAACACGCAAAAAACATTAAAATGCATTAAAAAAAAAATCATGAAAAACAAGGTGGATTATGGGTACATACTGGAGGTCCATAGGCGGTCAGTCGCTAGTGACACTGCACGTGCTCGAAATGATGAGTGTGGTAGGGGATATGCATCTTGCTCCAACTAGCTCAAAATTCTTTATCACAGGAATTTAAAAGTCACAAAGTGCAAATGACTTTGAAAAAGACCTTTTGGACCTTATATAACTTTTGAAAAGGGATTTTTGTGGGTTTTTATTTTATTTTTATTAATTTTATCCATGGAATTAATTGAAATTTAACCACGGGCTATATTTTCTTCATCAATGTTGGGAGAAATTATTTTTTTCATCAAATCATCATAAAAATTCAAAAATTCTAAAAATCATCAAATCATTAATTTATCTCCTGAGGGGGCATATTATCGGAAATCATCTGAAAATCAATATCTGGGGCATGTCTGGGGCACATTGAATTTTGATCATCGATAATGGTAGTAGCAACAAAATTTTCTTTGAAGCAAGGCATAAATACATCACTTCAAAGAGGGAAAAAATGTATACACCTAAAATTGGTCTAGAGAATTCCGATTAAATATCCTATTTCCTCTATTGTTTGAATAAATAAAAATATTTATTTATATAGTTCACGTTCACATCCACATTTAAATTCTTCTAATATCTCATCTTAATTAAATAAACAAAATTAATTACTTTGTTTGATTTAATTATCATTTCCCTATTTTATTCTATCACATCAATCTTAAATTAATTAAATAAAGATTAAACACTTTATTGATTAATTGCCATAATCTTCTGTTTAATTTAATAAACAACTTCTATAGTTTGTTTTATTAAATTATTTATCCCTCTTTGGCTAATTTAAATAAATCAAAAATATTTAAATAAAGGCATAAGGAATATTCCTCTATATTTCCTCAAAATCAAATTAGATATCCTATGTCTAATTTAAGTCAAAATCATGTCAAAATTAATTGATTGAAACTTCAAGGGAAGAATTGGAGACAAATTCCAAATTTATCTCTCAATCCTCCTCCATCAATCTTTCCTCTTCTCTTGCCTAGTGTTTTCATGCGTAGAGACAATCTCCAAATTTCTCTCAATCTCCTCCATCTTTCACCATTCAATCCTCCAGATTGAATCCAAGCCTCTCTTTGCCATTCCTGTGCATTTCTACAACCAAGAAATCTATAAATAAAGCCTCATTCAACCAAGAAAAGGATTCAGATAGTCTAACTTATACACTCTTACTCTGTAGGAATTCAAGCATCCAACATCCAGCATTCAAGCTTTCACAATCATGGCTACCTCCTGTGGCTTCTTTTATCAGCTTTCATGTCAATCCATACTAATTTAGTTTCTTTTATCATCTAGTATTATCACATTTAGTTCCATATCATTGCATCAGCATCATTTTGTTCTTTAGATTGTCATTTTAATAGTTAATAGTGTTATTTAAACCTGAGAGCACATAGCTTAATAAATCTTTAAAGATAGGAGACAATGAGATGATTTCAATTGGTTATTAGCTTAATCTTTGATGAAATGTTTCATTAAGAAGTGTTATAGTGCTTTACACCTTATTCACACTTATAGCAGGAAGGGTCTTGGGTTAGAATTTCTCTTTTGGCCCTGATAATCATTCTGAAAAGCAGGCTTATTAGGTTGGTTTTGCTAATAAGTGGCTTGATAAGGTTTATGTTCATGACCTACTTGCTTTTTAATTCTCACCACATCATTCCCGAAGGCCTTGAGTATAATTTTAATCTCTTGAATTTCTTGGTTTTGGGTTGGAGCAGCAATTTGTTGTGTTGTGGTCTGATAACCTATTGCTGGGATAGCAGGAACATTAGCTAAGCGAGGCAAAGCAGTAGGAGTAGGTGGTTGTGTTTCAGGAAACAACGGCATAGGGGGTCTAGGGGATATATCTCCAACTTGGATGAGATAATTCTCAACTCTAATGGTGATATCATAAGCATCAGGGAGCGTATGCCCACCCATAGATTGGGTCATGACTGAGATATTACTATTCAAATCTTTTAAGTAAAACAGAAAAGCGTGAGCTGGTAAAGGCCTTACCATTGCAGGAATTTTGGCCCAAGTTCTCTGAAAATGATGATTGAAATCCGCCAATTGTTCTAGAAAGGATAGATTATCAGATTTATCAACAAAAAATTGGTAGAGACTATTACCTAGTGCATCCCATGTTGCAATCTAGTTGGTTGCGAGGCCTTTGAACCATTGTAATGCTTTCCCTTTGAGTGATGCATCCAAGAGCCTTAACGTGATGTTTTCTTGCATGATGTTGTGAACCAAACATAAGGTAGACACATCACGAATGTTCTCCACCAGTGTAGTGTGATCTTCTCCAGTGAAGAATGGTAGGCTTCTAAGGGCTACAACTGGGATGTCGTCATGTTGAGCAATGTCCAATGGACTGCCTCCATTAAAAGGTGCAAATGGATGTTGCCTTGGCACTGCCATTGGCAGTATCTATGATATTGGAACTGGTACTCCCAGTGCTAAAACCAAAGAGCTGAAAATAGGAGGTGTTGATTTTGACCTCGCTAGCGTCTCAAATAGCCTCCTTATGGTTCTGCCAACTCTTCATGGTAGGGAAAATTGTCGGTATTGGAAAGTTGCAACACTTGATCTGGTTTGTACCTTTCTCATGCGTGCGCTGCACTAGGTCTGCATGAAAAAATCAGAATTCGGAGTCGCTAGGTATATTGAACAAGCCTCCAAAAGGCTAAGAAACCTGCTGCATACACCAAACAAAAAAAATATAGAAATTAAACTTCTTTGAAACTAAGTTTCAAAGTCCCATCAAGCATGTCAAAAATTGTTAGCAATCGGATATGCATCCCGTCAGATTTGCAAAAATCAAACTATCTATTGAAACATTGAAACGCCTTCCAGACCTGGGTAATCTATAAGGAAAGAGAATCTCCAGAGCGAGTTGGTTCTCCATGTGATGATCCTATTCTAAAAATATTTCTTGGGAAAAGGATAGAGAGAAAACAGAATCTTAAAACCTATGATTTTGAAATTATTTTCAATATTAGATGGTGAACTAATGACTATTCTGGATTTTCCTCACAAACAGTGCTCAAAAACCAACACAAATTTCACAACCTCTCAAGAACAATTTTACATAAGTATTTTGCATGAAGGACTATTTTAAAACATGACATGCAACCCATATCCTTGCACTTTTTGGCATCAAACTACAGCCTTAGGACATAACAAGCACTCCCTAAACAGAAATCACAAGATAAACATCAACTGTAACTGCAAACAGATACAAAACGATAAGTAGGAATGCTTTTTTTTTATTCACTATAGGAGTATGCCAAAAATAATCTCAACTGAGTACAAAATAGTTTCAAGCTCAAAAATGTGTAAGAGCAAAAATAGACTAAACTAGAAAACCGTAAGTTTTCTCCAAAGATATGTCTCAAACCCTAATCTGAGCTCTTGACAAAAGCTCAAGGAAAAGGTCCCAAAAACTATGCAACAAGTCAGCATAAAAGTGGAAAGTCGCACTTTCTACATGCATCAATTATCGGGCTCCTAAAAATAGCAAAAAACTGCTTTTAAAGCAAGGAAAACACCTTATCTCTCCAACTAAAAACTCCAATCTAACCAAGAAGAAAAGTCAATGCCCAACTGCTAAAAATAGCAAGAAAACAAAGAAATTTATAAATTATTGCTTTGTTTCTGCTTTACAACATTCAGTTTTATAATTACTCTATTTTTGCAATTAAAGATTTCAAAATCTTTTGCAAACAATACCTTATATCTCCATTACAACAATTGATTGTTCTTTGAAAAAAAACATAAAAATATACAAAGCATATTATTCCCTCTTATCAATATCTTTAATTGATTTCTTAAAAATCAATTAAAAAAGGGCTAAGGCACCAAAATAAATTACCTTAGTTTATATTTCAAAAAACACACCCCATCCTATTTGATTGATTTCTAAAAAAATCAATAATTAAAACAATAAACTTAAGGCTCTATGAAAATAAGGTGTGTATTAAAATATCTTAGGTATCGATGCATAAGGGCGACCTAAACACCTTGGATTAGCCACCATGATACATTTCGACTTAGGCAATTATCACTCATAAAACTAAAGCAAAATATCACCTAAATCAAAATAGGGTTGGGGTAAACCCTAAAGAACAAAGCTCCACAAATGCCCTAAAATTCGCATCATTTCACTTTATGTCTTTTGAGAGAAAAATTTATGCAAGAGCCACCACCACGAACTAGGGTTTGATAGTTTGGGGTGCTTGGACAATCTAGATTTATCTTCAGCTTGGTCGATTCATCCATACATAGGCTTGGTAAGTTGCTTCTGAAACTATTTTGTGGCTTTCCTCTTCGCTTCGAAGGCAAAAATGGCCTTCAAGGCCACACCTAGAATTTTGTTTTCTGACCCATTTTTTTTTGTCTTTGTTCTCTATTTCGCTCCTTCTATATGAGGCACCATTTTGTGAGAACCTGAGCCCGGTTTGGAAGCTATGAGTTGAGCTCATTTAGAGCTGGTTAGGGCCATGGATCCTCTTTAGGTGAGCATAGTAAACTCTCTCCTCCATCATGTCGCCTTCTCTTTTTTATTCTTCAAAAGCTAACAAGTTTCACATACTCCAGCAAGATATTGTATTCATTCATAAATTTAAAGGCCATCCACAAGCCGTGCCATGTTCATGCCTTTGATAATGATATTATGAAGAAATCTGCATTTATTAACTTGTTTTCCTGATTCCTTGTACTCAGATTTCAATCTTCTATGAAGCAAAACTTGAAAAGCTCTCCTCATTTTTTCCTGAAAGAGTAACTGAAACTCACACTAGGCCTGACCCATGCATTATCAGGCATTTCTATTTTAAAATTTAGAAACCCATGTGGGTAACCTGGAAAGTGAACTGTCTCCATTTTATTTATTTAAAACCCCATATGGGTATTTTGTAAACTACACTATTTGTGTTTTATTTTTAAAACCCCCATATGGGTAAACTGAAAAACATGGAAAATCTGCATTTCCTTATGAAACCCCATGTGGGTAATTTTGTATATGAAGAAAATATGTATTTGAGCAAAAATTTGCATGTGGGTATTTTAGTATTTCTATGTTTCACTCAAAACCCCAAAATGGGTACTTGTCAACTATGAAGAAAATACATTTTAAATTGAAATCTTCAAATGAGCCTCCTGTATTTTTTAAAACATTGCATTCTTACCAAAACCCAATCTATATTGTTAAAAAACATGCTCATGTAGAATTCTGGAAACCATGGTAAACTTGTATTCGAATCCAAACCGTCATGTGGGTATTCTTGAAACAATGAAACTTGAAGAAGACCAAACTTTATTGATGTTGTTCCAGCTTGCATCCGTAAAGCTCCTTCATGCTTTGCTATATTTTGCTTATTCTGGAAACAAACTCTTCACATCCTTACCTGTCATTGCATACCCTTAGTTTCTATACCTAGCACTCTCCATGCATAATGCACATGTAGACTTGGAACTTTTACAGACACTCCCATTTTGTATTCTGTCAAAACTCAAGATGGGTACCTACTAGAAATTGTAGAATTTATATTTTAAAATGACCACACTTCAGAGAAAAACACATGGGTAATTGTGAATTCCTATGCGCACTCCATTTACTTTCCAGTTCGTCTCCTCACCTCTCAAGGCATAACCTCATAACTTTGCATTGTTCACTATCATTGTGAAGAGATAGAGCACTATTGTTCTGTTGTGCATATTTTGCACACATGCCCTACAGTGGGCAGGGACCCTCTTTTTTCAATCCCGACGGGCTGCTTTGCTCCCATCTCATTTTGTGTGCCCCTTTTTCGGTGTCCTATTTGGTCAATGTGCCCTTCAAAGTCTCATTTTTGGCTGACCATATTTTTCCCCTAAAATAAAAAATGGCTAAGTCTTGGGTTTTTCGGGCTTTGCCTCCCCGCTTGCTCAATTCGCTTTTTCCTTCATTTTTATCTTTGGGAATAGATTTCCTATGGATTTGGGGGTTTTTTTGGTGCCTAAGCAAACTTCCAAGGTTTCATTAAGTTTTAGGAAGTTTTGAAATTTTCAAAACAGCATTTCCAGAATGGCATTTCGGCCCCACATCTCCGAAACGTCCAAGCCCTCCTCCGATTTGAAAATGGACTTCAACCCAGATGCCAAAATTGGATCTTATCCTCCTTGGATGTTTCAAATTCCAAATTTGTAGTCGGGAGATACCATCCAAAGTTCCATGCTTTGTTCACCGTTTTCAAAACAGCATTTCCAGAACAACATTCTGGCCTCACGTCTCTGGAACATCCAAGCGCTCCTTCGATTTGAAAATGAACTTTGACCCAGATGCCAAAATTGGATCTTATCCTCCCTGGGATTTTCAAATTCCAAAATTGAAGCTAGGAGATACCATCCATAGTTCCATGCTCTGTTCACCGTTTTCAAAACAGCATTTCCAGAATGGCATTCCGGCCTCTTGTCTCTAGAACGTCCAAGCGCTCCTCTAATTTGAAAATGGACTTTGACCCAAATGTCAAAATTGGATCTATCCTTCGTGAACCTTTCAAATTCCAAATTTTCAGCCGGTAGATACCATCCGGAGTTCCATGCTCTATTCATCGTTTTCAAAACAACATTTCTAGAACGGCATTCCGGCCACATGTCTCTGGAACGTCCAAGCGCTCCTCTGATTTGAAAACAGACTTCGACCTAGATGGTAAAATTGGATCTTATCCTCCTTGGACCTTTCAAAATCCAAATTTGTATCTGGGAGATACCATCCGGAGTTCCATACTATATTCATCGTTTTCAAAACAACATTTCCAGAATGGCATTCCGGCCTCACGTCTCTGAAATGTCTAAGCGCTCCTCCAATTTGAAAATGGACTTCAACCCAGATGCCAAAATTGGATCTTATCCTCCCTGGACCTTTCAAATTCCAAATTTTCAGTCAAGAGATACCATCTGAAGCTCCATGCTCTGTTCACCGTTTTCAAAACAACATTTCCAGAACGGCATTTTGGCCTCTTGTCTCCAGAACGTCCAAACGCTCCTCCAATTTGAAAATGAACTTCAACCCAAATGCCAAAATTGGATCTTATCCTCCTTGTACCTTTCAAATTCCAAATTTGAAGTCGGGAGATACCATCTAGATTCCATGCTCTATTCACCATTTTCAAAACAGCATTTTCAGAATGATATTTCGGCCTCACATCTCCGGAACGTCCAAGCACTCCTCCGATTTGAAAACGGACTTCGACCCAGATGGTAAAATTGGATCTTATCCTCCTTGGACCTTTCAAATTTCAAATTTGTAGTTGGTAAATACCATCCAGAGTTCCATGCTCTGTTCACCGTTTTCAAAACAACATTTCCAGAACGGCATTCCAGCCTCACATTTTCGGAATGTCCAAGCGCTCCTCCGATTTGAAAATGGACTTTGACCCAAATGGTAAAATTGGATCTTATCCTCCCTAGACCTTTCAAATTCCAAATTTTCAGCCAGGAGATACCATCCAGAGTTCCATGCTTTGTTCACCATTTTCGAAATAGCATTTCCAAAACGACATTCCGGCCTCCCGTCTCCAGAACATCCAAGCGCTCCTCCGATTTGAAAATGGACTCCGAACCAGATGGTAAAATTGGATCTTATCCTCCTTGGACCTTTCAAATTCCAAATTTGTAGCCGGGAGATACCATCCGGGGTTCCATGCTCTATTCTTCGTTTCAAAATAGCATTCCAGTCTCTCGGTCTCGGAACGTTCAAACGCTCTCCAGTAAACTATTAATGGAAATTCACACTAAATATTATTATATTTTTATGATGCATGGGTGAATATAACAAGGATTTTTTAAATTTTGATTAACATTTTCCTTGATTTGTGTATGAAATCACTTATGACACTTCATGCATGCAGGTTTCAAGAAGCCTACCGCGGGTCTGTCGAGAGACCTATTGAGAAAGTTGAACAAGGAAAAGCATGTGGCTCTTATCACCACTCATCTTATGCCCACCTCTCCTTATGGTGTGCATCAATAGAGCTGGCATCAAAAGAAGGCCTATGCCAAGGAAGTCAATGACAAAATGCAAGGGGGCTTGTCCTACTTTTCACCAGATGATGATGATCTTTCGGGGTTGTCCACCCAAATGAAGGGCAACCAATCCATTGATTCCAATCATCGACACACCCATTTGATCCAATGAAGAATGTTGCAATTTCATCAGGAGAAGGCAACTTTCAGGCAGTTTCAGCTACAATAAAAGGGAAATCAGCTAGAAGACAAAACTGTTATAGTGACTAGCCACTACAAGACATAATAGGGAAAAGATAGATGTATTTTAAATTGTTGAATATTGTGGGGTAGGTGAAGCCCCAATGTAATTGAATTTGGGCCACACAATGTAACTCAATCATAGCCATTCATTTGGGCTTCGAAAAACTATAAATAGGGGTCTTCCCCTCATTTGTAAGGGTTGGAGGGTTGTTGTAAAAACATTCTGCAGCAATAAAAAGCAGCATTACATGATCTATGGGTGTTACTTTTGATTTTTCTCATTATGTGTGCATGGTTCTACCTTCCAAGTTAGTTTTAGTTGTTATTTTCTTGAATGGAAGTGGTAATGGTGATTGTTGTTTTAGTATTTGATGAATTTCCAGCCCATACTTTTGGCACTTGTTGATGACAAATTGTTGTGCAAAGTTAGCCTGGGCTTCTTAATTTGATCGTTGCAACTTAGTTCACTTGCATGTTCATGATGTGTGTATGCAAACTGAAAATATGTAGTCTTTAGAAGATTGCACTGGTTTTGTGTAACTGTAGGATCCTCTTGGCCAAGCAAAACCCAATTTAGGGAGTTTGTCTACTATAGTAGCCTCCATGATCACTGTTCATTAGTAGTTTCAGATCCAAGAACCTTCTCTATTCCCTGCCCTTTTTCCTTTTTTTTAATAAATAACCTTAGGCAAGGTTCATTGCACATTGAAAAGCTAAATCTAATGTTGAAATGGAGTTCCAGACTACTATTTGAACTTGCAACAAACACTCAGCAACTCTCCCATCTTAAGAACTCCATTTGTTGATCCAACTTCCCCACTTTGTAACTCATCTGTAAGTCTACCTTGTGATTCCAGCAAATCACATAAATCAACTGATATATTACAAGCACTATCATGACCTAACATCTGAGAGACCTTGGGATAGTGTTCTGCAATTTGATTGTGGAAGATTGTCTTTCAAGAGAGGTAATGCACCTACGCATTACCTATGTTGTGAAGTTCATAAAAACACCATCAACATGTTCCAAAATAGAAAATATGAAACAACACTATAAAGTGAACAGTCTTAAAACAACAAAATAGTATTTAAAACAGCAGTTCAAACCTTTTGAAAAACATGATAGATTGATAATTTTAACTAAAACAAGTTGTCCAATTATCATTCATTTGCAATTCTCACTTCCATATCTTGATCTGATTGTTATAAATACATGGTAGTTCGATTACTTGTTCAGTTGTAAGCTCAGAAGAGCATGACTATTGCATCTTCCTTTCATTCTCGGCCCTCTTATAGCATATAAGGGTAGCATGTCGGGCTCTACCCTTGTGGGAGCTTGTTTTTCCCCACATGCTTGGTCTTCAAAAGCTAAATAGCTACATGGCTTTTCCTATACTTGCACAAGGAAACAAACAGTGTTAGCACAAAAAAAAAAAAAAGAATGATCATATTTTCTCTCTCTTTCAATTCATGTTTTTTCTCTTCCCATTATATGTTTCTTTGCACTGTAAGGATTGAAATATATCTCTATTAGTACAACATGTAGTGTTATTCATATCCTGAGATCTTAATTGACACCCTTCTCAAACTCTTGCAGGTACGTTCAGGAGCAGAAGCATTTGGGAGCGGAAAACAGAAAAGGAGCCAACTTCGAAAGACCAACTGAAGACCCACTCAGGCAATGAAGGATATTTCTAATGTTATATGCTTTCTATTTCCAATTGTATATTTACTTTCCTATTATAAATGGAAACGGCTAAAACCACGGCTTGTGTGGATGTTTAATTTTGCTCCTTCATTTCCATTATGAAAGAAAAGCATTAAAATGCAAGATTGTACCAACATTTGTATTCTCACAAGTAAATGACTTATGTAAAAAATGAATCACTTCATGAAATAAATGAAAGCATTCTTCTTTATCATTCGTATACTCAGTTTTGTTTTCCATTTGATTTATGTAAAAACCTGAATGATACTTAGAAACTTAGTTTTCTCAAAACACCTGCACAACTGTCACTTGATGAAATAAAATGAAGTGTGAAACAACACTCAACATATTCATAAATAATCGCATCTTCACCTTAAAATATAACAGTATTTAAATCAGCTACACCATTTGAGTTTTAGCGAAAAATTGGTAACATTTTGGTGATTTCCGCTAGATGCTTGTTAGCTAAGCATAGATCAGTTGCCTTTGAAAAATCCATTGGGCATGGAGTCAAAAACTGTCCCTTCATAAACTCAGAAAAAATTGAAACAGCAACTCCAAAATAGCAACAAAACAAAACAAACAAAGATGAAAGCAAACTAACAGGCCCTGATGGCCAACAGAACAATGCGTAGCAGCGCTTAGGGAAAGAAAACTACTGAAAAGGAATGTGTGTAATGCACTTATTTGTAACAACTACTCTTTTTATTTACAGGATAGAACTTATCTCAGAGGCAATGTTTGAGGTGGATCCCATTAACTGGGATTGACAACACCTCTCCAGTCAGCTTTGAAAGTTGGAAAGCGTTGTGCTCCTTGCACTTCATGATCATATAAGGCTCATCCCAAATTGCATTGAACTTGGAATGTCATCAAGGTCTGTTCTTATATTCATTCCATTTGAAGACCAGATCACCAATGATGAATTCTCGTGGTCTTGCCTTCTTATCAAAAGAGCTCTTCATCTGAGCTTGATGTATTTCAAGTTGTTTTAAAGCTTCCCTTCTAGTTTCCTCAAGCTCTACCAGTTGTGCAAAATGCACTTCAAGAGGTTTCTCATTCAATAATTCCAGTTCTTTCACATAACTTAAAGTTGGCAGATCAATAAAAATGGGTAACTTAGCTTCTTTACCATAAGCAAGTACATAAGGAGAACAACCAATGGCCCTTTAAGGTGTCACTTTTTCAGCCCAAAGGGCTAACTTAAGCTTTTCGTGCCATGTTCGTTGGTTGTCCTCGATAGTCTTCTTGATTATCCGGATCAGATTCTTATTTGTAGATTTTTCCTGCTCATTTCCCTACGGATAATAGTTAGAAGATGTATTCAAATAAATGTTATTTCTAACTGACCAATCAGAAATTATTAAACCAATGAAGGCCAAACCATTTTCAGAAATTATAGAATCTGGAGTGTCAAATCTTGACACTAAGTCTTGATAAAAATTAAGCACAAAAGTCTCATTTGCTTCTTTTAAAGCAACTGCCTCAGTCCATTTAGTAAATTAATTTGTGGTTGTCAGTATCCAATTATGAACCGCACTTGAAGGTGGGTTGATTGGCCCTATAAAATCTAAGCCCCACTTAGCAAAGGGCTGCTCCACTTGAATCAGATGCAGAGGTAACGCTGCAATTTTTTGTTTTCCTAAAAACAAAGCACACTTTTCACATTTTTGAACCTAAGCAATGGCATCTTTGAACAAATTTGGCCAATAATAACCAGCTCGCATAATTTTCAAGGTTGTTGTTCTTGCAAAAAAGTGGCCTCCTGAAGGCCCATCATGAAATTCTGCTAAAAGCTTATCAACTCAATCAGGTTCAATGCATCTTAATAAAACACCTTGAAAATATCATCTATATATAATGCCATCAATAATTGCAAAAGGGATAGACTGTAATCTGTAATACCTCATTTTCGCTCTGTCTAGATCTTTGGGACACTCGCCAGTTTGCAAATAAAGCATCATTTGCTACACCCAGGTAGCAGCAAGAACTAAAATAGTAGCTACATCATCATTGTTTAGCACTGTACCAACTTTTTTAGTCTCCTCTAAGCTGCTGCCCACTGTGTTTTCTGCAATTTGTTCACACAAACCCTTACCTCTAATGAGTTTGGTTATTTTAATATCTATGTCAAACTCCATGACCTTGGTTATCCAACCAACACGCTTATCATTAATTTCACGGTTCAACAAGAAATCTTTAATAGTTGAATGCACAACCAACAAATGAATCTTGTTGTTTGACAACATATCTCTGAATTTTTTTAAACTTCTTACACTAAAAAACACATTCTTCTTGAAAAAGGAATACTTTACCTCATAATCATGTAGTACTTGGCTGAAAAAGGCCACAGGTTACTCCAAACCTTCATCATTTTGCTGGAAAAGCATAGCAGAAATAGTATCAACTCCTCCAAATGCATAAAGAATGAAATATTTGTCATACTTTGTATTAATGAGGGTAGGGGAAGTTGTGAGAGCTTCTTTGATTTGATCAAAGCTCCTTTTACCTTCCTTGGTCCAGGCAAAAGGAATATTCTTTTTCAGCATAAGAGTGAGAGGTTGCAGCAAAGTTGTGATATTTGGTATGAACCTCCTCACAAAATTTATTCTTCCAAGAATGCTTTGCAAGCCTTTCTTGTGAGCTGGCAATGGTAATTCGAGAATTGCAAAAATCCTTTTAGAATCTATGGAAATACCCTACTTTGAAATAATGTGTCCAAGGAGTTTACCTTCGTGTTGAGAAAAAATACACTTCTTTGGATTGAGAGACACTCTAAACTCCCTGCATCTCTGAAAAATATGTTCTAAATGATCAAGATGTTCATTAGCATTTCTTGAAAAAACAATAATATCATCTAAATATACCTAAACTATCTTGTCCATGAGGCCTTGAAAAGCCATATTCGTCACTCGCTGAAAATTTGCTCCAGTGTTGGATAAGCCGAAAAGCATCCTTTTGTAGGCCATTCTGCCCCAATTAATCGTGAATGTTGTTTTGAATTGGTCATGCTATTTTACTAGAATCTAGTTATAACCTGAGTAACCATCTAGCAAATAAAATATGTCAGAGCCATAAACCACTTGCAAAATTTGCTCCATGGAAGGGAGTTGGTAGTGGTCATTTAGTGACACTCTATTTAAATCTCAGAAATCAACACATAATCTGATCTCCCGAATTTTCTTCCTAATTGGAACTAGGTTTGACACCCAAGAAGTATATTTGATGGGAAAAATGATGCCAATTTCAACTAATTTATTTAGCTCGGCTTTCATAAGGTGTTCTAATTTCGGATTGAGAGGCCTTTGTTTCTGCCTTACTATTTTTACAGCAGACTCTAATTCACTAGTATGCTGGGCTAATTCTGGGTCAAACCCCTTCAAATCCTTATACTCCCAAGCAAAAATATCACTAAATTTCTAACATAACATAATAAATTCCTGTTGTTCCTCTTTATTACATACATTTCCCATCTTGATAAGCTTACCTTTGAAGATTTTTACTGCTTCATAGTGTTCCTCTTTAACAGTTAGGCTACACTTGTCTTTCCTCATCTGGTCATCTAAGTTGAATGCAGATTCCAAAGTCACCAAACCCCTTGGTAGCTTGTTGGTCCTCAACTGTACAATCTGATTGTCATACTGCTGCTACCACTTTTGTGGTTTCCATCTGCAAACTTAGCTTTAGCAATTAAAAAATTTACAATTTGCTCATCGTTGTCAAAAACCTGCCAACTCACATTATTGTCAAGAACAGAAGGTCTGACGACTATCTTTACATATTGACGCGCCTCTACTTTGTGAATTTTGTTTGGAATATCAAACTAAGCCCCTATAGAAGCAACCTTATCTGCATGCTTATATTCATTTCTAGGAACTGAACAGATATTAAATCCTCTATTAAATCCCATACACGATGCTTATATTTCTTAAGCAAGTGATTTTTTGTATCATTTAGATTTCTAACCTGATTTACGATTAACTCATAATCACCATAAACACACAATCATTTAATACCTCTTTTTTGGGCCCATTCTAAGCCATGTACAAGTGCCTCGTATTTAGTTGTATTATTTGTACAGCTGAATGTAAATCTAAAAGTAGAATATAATTTTTCTCCCTCTAGCGAAATCAGCATGGCCCCGCCTCCAGCACCTACACTGCTCCTTGAACTGTCAAAATAAAGTTTCCAAAGTTCATTTTCCTACCCTGCAAGTTGTACTTCCCTTTTAATCAAATTAGGCATATCAGAATCAGGTTCACGAATCATCTAAACTCCTAATCCTACCTCATCTGTATGCTAGAAGGGATCAAGCTCGTGATCCTCAGCTACCCATTCATTTAGATTTATATTATCTACATGGGTGTTGTGGTCTGATGTCATGGTTTGCTCTTCCAGTACAAGGGTGACGCAGAGGTTAGCATTTATAGAGCTTAGAACGTATGGTTCAATGTGGTATTTGGCTAAAGGCTTAGACTTTATGGTTACCTTTGTACCATACCTTGTTCTAAAAAATAGGTGAGACCAATCAGATGACAAGAAACCCCCCAACTTGGCTGTAAAATCCCTTGATAGGAAAATGGAAAAGTGTGGTGGCAAATTGATCACGTGTATATCTTGATGAATCACAAAACTAGGGGATGCATGCAAGGTAAGGGCTAAATTTTTTACTATACCAGCAGTTCTAATAGTAGACCCATCTAACTGAACTACACCCTTTTGAGGGTTGGGTTCATAAACAAGACCTAACGCATCAGCTAACTTTTTAGGCATAACAGAGCTACTCACGCCAGAATCAACCATGCAGTCATGCACTAATTTATCCCCAATGATCAGAGTCAAATAAAACAAGGGAGGCTTTACCTCCTTACCTTTATGCTCGCTTTTACCTTTCGAACTATTAGTGAACACGGCTTTGGTAGCACCTTGATTATTATCATTAGAAATAGACAACTCAGCTAAAGCATTTTTTAGCAAACTTTTCTAACTTGGGATGTGCAAAGCATCTAATACAGACATGCTTATAGTAGTCTTTTTGAGGTGTTTAACAATATTAAAATAAGTAGCATTTACCTTCTACTGGGTTTTTGTGATAGCAGCATCATTCTGCTTCTACAGGGGCTGCAAATGTGTCTTTGACTGCTCTTTGCCAGGTATCTCTTGGCCCTTTTGTAAAAAATGCACCTTGGATTGTGTTGCAGCATTAGTATTGGGTGTAGAAATAGGTTGCTTATCTTTCATAGGTTGTTGTTGTGAACTTCCATCTTATTTTCCTAGGTCCATTGCTCTCTTTTTCGATCTTGTGTTGGTTGTGACAAGAGAAATTTGTTGATCCTGGCCATTTACGCCATAGAACTCAGAACTCTTCCAATTTGGAAAAGTGACCTCAAAACCTTCTTATTGTTCCAGGCCCTGATTTGAAACACTTTATGAGCTTGCATAACTATTTTGAACCATTAAGGCCTGATTTCTCATGCCATTATCACATGCTAATTGGTTATGGGGCTGGTTGCATGGATAGCACCAATCACAATCCTGGGTGATATTGTTCTAAGGTACGAGCTCCTTTGATGAACTGGTTGTGTTTGGGTTATATGGTTGGAAGGGTTTTGGGTTAAAATTTCTCATCTGGCCCTGATAATCATTCTGAAAAATAGGCCTATTAGGTCGGTTCTGCTGATAAGAGGCTTGATAAGGTTTATGTTCATTAACTACTTGCTTCTTAATGCTCACCAGATCATTCCCGAAGGTCTTGAGTATACTTTTAATCTCCTAAATTTCTTGGTTTTGTTTTGGAGCTGCAATTTGTTGTGTTGTGGTCTAATAACATATTGTTGGGATAGCGGGAACATTAGCTAAGGGAGGCAAAGCAGTAGGAGTAAGTGGTTGTGTTTCAAGAAATAATGACATAGGGGGTCTAGGGGCTATATCTCCAACTTGGATGAGATAATTCTTAACTCTAATGGCGATATCATAAGCATCAGGGAGCTTATGCCCACCCATAGATTGGATCATGAGTGAAATGTTACTGTTCAAAGCTTTTAAGTAAAATAAAAAATCATGAGCAGGTAAAGGCCTTACTGTTGCAGGAATTCTGGCCTAAGTTCTCTGAAAACGGTGATTGAAATCTTCCAAGTTTTCGTGTGGTGCTCTCTAAATTGTGCTCAACTGTCCTAGCAGGGACAAATTATCATATTTATCAACAAAAAAATGGTAGAGACCATTACCTAGTGCATCCCATGTTGCAATCAAGTTGGTTGTGAGGCCTTTGAACCATTGTAATGCTTTCCCTTTGAGCGATGCAACCAGGAGCCTTAACGCGATGTTTTCTTGTGTGATGTTGTGAACCAAACATAAGGTAGACACATCATAAATGTCCTCCACTGGTGTTGTGTGATCTTCTCCAGTGAAGAATGGCAGGCTTCTAAGGGCTGCAACTGGGATGTCGTCATGTTGACCAATGTCCAATGGACTACCTCCATTAAAAGTTGCAAATGGATGTTGCCTTGGCACTACCATTGGCAGTATCTGTGATATTGGAACTAGTACTCTTGGTGATAAAACCAGAGAGTTGAAAATAGGAGGTGTTGATTTTGACTTCGCTAGCATCTCAAACAGCCTCCTTGTTGTTCTGCCAACTCTTCGTGATGGGGACAACTGTCGGTATCGGAAAGGTGCAGCACTTGATATGGTTTGTACCTTTCTCATGCATGGGCTGCACTAGGTCTACATGAAAAAGATCAGAAGTCAGAGTCACCAGGTATATTGAACAAGCCTCCAAAAGGCTGAGATACCTACTCCATACACCAAACAACAAATTTTTAGAAATTAAACTTCTCTGAAACTGATTTCTAGAGTCCCACTGGGCGTGCCAAAAACTGTTAGCAATTGGATATGCACCCCATTGGATTTACAAAAATCAGACTATTTGTTGCAGCATTGAAACTCCTTCTAGACGTGGGTAATCTATAAGGAAAGAGAATCTCCAAAGTGAGCTAGTTCTCCGTATGGTGATCCTATTCTAAAAATCTTTCTTTGGAAAAGGATAGAGAGAAAACAAAATCTTAAAACCTATGATTTTGAAATGATTTTCAATATTAGATGGTGAACTAATGACTATTATGGATTTTCCTCACAAACAGTGATCAAAAACCAACACAAATTTCACAACCTCTCAAGAACAATTTTACATAAGTATTTTAGATAAAGGTTTGTTTTAAAACATGACATGCAACCCATATCCTTGCACTTTTCTACATCAAACTACAACCTTAGGACATAACAAGCACTCCCTAAATAGAAATCACAAGATAAACATCAACTGTAACTGCAAACAGATACAAAACGATAGGTAGGAATGCTATTTTTTTTTATTCGCTGTAGGAGTATGCCAAAAATAATCTCAACAGAGTACAAAACAGTTTCAAGCTCAAAAATGTGTAAGAGAAAAAACAAACTAAACTAGAAAACCCTAAGTTTTCTCCAAAGATATATGTCTCAAACCCTAATCTGAGCTCTTGAAAAAAGCTCAACGAAAAAGTCCCAAAAACTATGCAACAAGTCAACATAAAAGTGGAAAGTCACACTTTTTACATGCATCAACTATCAGGATTCTAAAAATAGCAAAAAACTGCTTTTAAAGCAAGGAAAACACCTTATCTCTCCAACTGAAAACTTCAATTTGACCAAGACAAAACTTCAATGCCCAACTGCTAAAAATAGCAAGAAAACAAAGCAATTTATAAAGTATTGCTTTGTTTCTGCTTTACAACATGCAGTTTTATAATTACTCTATTTTTGCAATTAAAGATTTCAAAATATTTTGCAAACAATACCTTATATCTCCATTACAACAATTGATTTTTCTTTAGAAAAAATCATAAAAATATACAAAGCATATTATTCCCTCTTATCAATATCTTTAATTGATTTCTTAAAAAACAATTGAAAAAGGGCTAAGGCACCAAAATAAATTACCTTAGTTTATATTTCAAAACACACACCCCATCCTATTGATTGATTTCTAAAAAAATCAATAATTAAAACAATAAACTTAAGGCTCTATGAAAATAAGGCATGTATTAAAATGTCTTAGGTATCGATGCATAAGGCGACCTAAACACCTTGGATCAACCACCATGATACATTTCAACTTAGGCAATTATCATTCATAAAACTAAAGAAAAATATCACCTAAATCGAAATAGGGTTGGGGTAAACCCTAAAGAACAAAACTCAACGAATGCCCTAAAATTCGCATCATTTCACTTTATGTCTTTTGAGAGAAAACTTTTTACAAGAGTCACCGCCATGAACTAGGGTTTGATAGTTTGGGCTGCTTGGAGACTTCAGATTTATCTTCAGCTTGGTTGACTCATCCATACACAGGCTTGGTAAGTTGCTTCTGAAACTATTTTGTGGATTTCCTCTTCACTTCGAAGGCAAAAATGGCCTTCAAGGCCACAGCTAGAATGTTTTTTTCTGATTCATTTTGTTCTATCTTTGTTCTCTATTTCCCTCCTTCTATATGAGGCACCATTTTGTGATAACTTGAGCCCTATTTGGAAGCTATGAGTTGATCTCATTGAGAGTTGGCCGCGGCCATGGATCCTCTTCAGGTGAGCATAGTAAACTCTCACTCCTCCATCATGTCGCCTTATCTTTTTTATTCTTTCGAAGCTAACAAGTTTCACATACTACAACAAGATATTGTATTCATTCATAAATTTAAAGGCCATCCACAAGCCATGCCATGTTTATGACTTTGATAATGATATTATGAAGAAATCTGCATTTATTAACTTGTTTTCCTGATTCCTTGTACTCATATTTCAATCTTCTATGAAGAAAAACTTGAAAATCTCTCCTCATTTTTTCCTGAAAGAGTAACTAAAACTCACACTGGGTTCAACCCATGCATTATCAGGCATTTCTATTTTACAATGTAGAAACCTATGTGGGTAACCTGGAAAGTGAATTGTCTGCATTTTATTTCTCTAAAACTCCATATGGGTATTCTGGAAACCACACTATTTGTGTTTTATTTTTATAACCCCCATATGGGTAAACTGAAAAACATGGCAAATTTGCATTTCCTTATGAAACCCCATGTGGGTAATTTTGTATATGAAGAAAATCTGTATTTGAGCAAAAAATTGTATGTGGGTATTTTAGTAGTTCTATGTTTCACTCAAAACCCCAAAATGGGTACTTGTCAACTATGAAGAAAATACATTTTAAATTGAAATCTTTAGATGAGCCTCCTGTATTTTTGAAAACATTGCATTCTTACCAAAACCCAATCTATATTGTTAAAAAACATGCTCATGTAGAATTCTGGAAACCATGGTAAACTTGTATTTGAATCCAAACTATCATGTGGGTATTCCTAAAACAATGAAACTTGAAGAAGACCAGACTTTATTCATGTTGTTCCAGCTTGCATCTATAAAACTCCTTCATGCTTTGATATATTCCACTTATTCTGGCAACAAACTCTTCACTTCCTCACCTGTCATTACATATCCTTAGTTTCTATACCTAGCACTCTCCATGCATAATGCACATGTAGACTTGGAACTCTTATAGATACTCCCATTTTGTATTCTATCAAAACCCAAGATGGGTACCTGCTGGAAATTGTAGAATTTGTATTTTAAAATAACCACACTTCAGAGAAAAACACATGGGTAATTGTGAATTCCTATGCACACTTCATTTACTTTCCAGTTCATCTCATCACCTCTCAAGGCATAACCTCATAACTTTGCACTGTTCACTATCATTGTTAAGAGATAGAGCACTATTGTTCCAAAATAGAAAATATGAAACAACACTATAAAGTGAATAGTCTTAAAATAGAAAAACAGTATTTAAAAGAGTAGCTCAAACCTTTCAGAAAACATGATAGATTGATAATTTTAACTAAAAAAAGTTGTCCAATTATCATTCATTTGCAATTATCACTTCCATATGTTGATATGATTGTTATAAATGCATGGTATTTCGATTACTTATTCAGTTGTAAGCTCAGAAGAGCATGACTATTGCATCTTCCTTTCATTCTCGACCCTCTTATAGCATATAAGGGTAGCATGTCGGGTTCTACCCTTGTGGGAGCCCATTTTCCCCCACATGCTTGGTCTTCAAAAGATAAAAAACTACATGGCTTTTCCTATACCTGCACAAGGAAACAAACAATGTTAGCACAAAAAAAACCATAGAATGATCATGTTTTCTCTCTCTTTTAGTTCATGCTTTTGCTCTTTCCATTATCTGTTTCTTTTCACTATAAGGATTGAAATATATCTCTGTTAGTATGGCACATAGTGCTATTCATATCCTGAGCTCTTAATTGACACCCTTCTCAAGCTCTTGTAGGTACATTCGGGAGCGAAAGCATTCAGGAGTGGAAAACTGAAAAGGAGCCAACTTTGAAAGACCAACTGAAGACCCACTCAGGAAATGAAGGATATGTCTAACGTTATCTGCTTTCTATTTCCAGTTGTATATTTACTTTCCTGTTATAAATGGAAATGGCGAAAACCATGGCTTGTCTGGATGTTTAATTTTTTTCCTTCATTTCCATTCTGAAAGAAAAGCATTAAAATGCATGACTGTACTAGCATTTGTGTTCTCGCAATCAAATGACTTATGTAAAAAATGCATCACTTCATTGAATAAATGAAAGCATTATGCTTTATCATTTGTATACTTAGTTTTGTTTTCCATTTGATTTATGTAAAAACATGAATGATACTTAGAAACTCAATTTTCTCAAAACACTTGCACAACTATCACTTGATGAAATAAAATGAAGTGTGAAACAACACTCAGCATATTCAGAAATAACCGCATCTTCACCTTAAAATATAATAGTATTTAAATCAGCTCCACCATTTGAGTTGTAGTGAAAAATTGGTAACAGTTATATCAAGAGAGATGAAGATATAGGCAAGTTTGATGCTAGGAGTGATGAAGGAATCTTTTTGGGTTACTCTGCTAAGAGCAAGGCCTATCAGTGCTATAATAGAAGATATAGTAAAATGGTTGAAAGTGCAAATGTCAGAGTTGATGAGGACACTACTAGATCATCCAGATATTATGGATATGATTCAGATGACCAACATGATAGTACTGATAATGGAAAGAATGCTTAAGAGAGTCTAGAAGGAGAAGCTAGTGGAAGTGCAGAAGAAAGAATAGAAGAACCAGAAGTTTGAGAGAATCCTAAAGTTCTGAGGTATGTAAAGCTAAATCATTTTAAAGATCAAATTATAGGAGATAAGTACAAAGGTGTGTAGACTAGAAGAAGAATTATAGAAGATTATTATTTTATTTCCAAGACTAAGCCCAACAATATCAATGAAGCATGTAAAGATGAATATTGGATGGAAGCAATGAAGGAAGAACTAATGCAAATAGAGAAAAATGATACATGGATTATTGTTCCCAGACCTTAAGATAAATATGTGTTTGGAACCAAATGGGTCTTTTGGAATAAGTTGAATGAACAAGGTGAAGTGGTCAGGAATAAAGCAAGACTGGTATGTAAAGGGTACTCATAGATGGAAGGTATTGATTTGGAAGAAACCTTTGCCCCTATTGCTAGAATTGAATCTGTAAGATTGTTTCTTGCTTATGTTGCTTTTAAGAACTACAAAGTCTATCAAATGGATGTAAAGTCAACATTCCTAAATGGTGAGCTATAAGAAGAAGTATATGTTGAAAAACCAGATGGATTTCAACTGAGTGATAAAGGAGATATGGTTTTTCTATTGAAGAAAGCATTGTATAGATTCAAGAAGTCCCCTAGAGCCTAGTATGCTAGACTAGATAAATACTTGTTGAAGCTTGGATTCAATAAAGGTACTACTGACAGTAATCTATATTTTAATATGGATTAGGATGAAGATTTGATTATTGAATTCTTTGTTGATAACATCATTTTTGAAGGTAATGATGACTTATGTATTAAGTTTGTTGATGAAATGAAAAGTGAGTTTGAGATTTCAATGTTTGGAGAGTTGAAATTCTTTTTAGGATTGCAAATTACTCATTTAGATAATGGAATCTTTATATCTGAGTCCAAATATGTAAGAGAGTTACTGAAAATTTTTGGCATGGAAGACTCAAATCTAGTTGGTACACCCATGGTAACCAGATGCAAGTTAACACACAATGATGATTCTCCTAAGGCAAATCAAAAAAGATACAGGTTAATGATCGGTGGATTACTTTATTTGACTCAGACCAAACTAGACATCATAAATTTTGTGTGTATGGTTGCTAGATATCAAGCCGATCCAAAGGAATCCCATGTGACTATTGTGAAGAGGATTTTCATATACTTGAAAGGGACAGTTGGTTTTCATGTTTGGTATCCTAAAGATGATGATCTTACCTTGAGTGCCTTTACTGATGTAGATTGGGAAAGAGATGTGGATGATAGGAAAAGTACTAGTGGTGGTGCCTTCTTCTTGGGGAAGAAGTTGGTGCCTTGGTTAACTAAAAAGAAGAATTCTATTTCCTTATCTACTGTTGAGGTAGAATATATTGTTGCTGCAAACAATTGAACTCAAGTAATATGGATGAAGCAGATGTTGAGAGATATTAGAATTGAGTATGATGAGCATATTGCTATATTTTGTGATAATTCAAGTGTCATAAACATTTCCAAGAATCTGGTGTTGCATTCAAAGATAAAACATATATCTATCAAATATCACTTTTTGAGAGACAAAGTGAGTGATAAAGAATTCAAACTGGAGTATGTGCCTACTAAGGAATAGATTGCAGACATCTTTACTAAGCCATTTCCTAAGGATACTTTTGAGTATCTCAAAGGGAAGTTAGGGGTGATTTCCCTTCCTAATCAGAACTAAGATGCAAGTCTTTGCATCATTTTGTGCATTCATAGTCATGTCTTGATTCGGATTGATGTTGTGGTGACTGCTACTTAGAGGGAGTAGTCAGATGATTTAGATATGTGGTTCAGAGCATGTGTACCTTTTCCATTGATGTCAAAGGGGGGGAAGATTAATATGAAAAACTTTGTAAGAACTAAGGGGGAGAAGAACAATATGAATGTGTTAGTTTTGTTGATGGTATTTTTCACATCATGTGTTGCCATCAATGCCAAAGGGGGAGATTGTTGGATGTTGTGGTTGTGTTTCTGATATGTGGTTGTCATATATTTCAACATTATTATCATTGATGTCTTGAAGGATGTATATGTCGAGGATATTGAGAAAATTATATTAAATATGTTGAAGATTATTTGTGAAGCTGTAAAGTTTAGTATGGTGGAAAGTTCATTATGTTGGTATTCAAAAGTTGTACTTTAAAGGGTTTGTTTTTGAGCCTATCTAGTTTATACTCTGGAAGTTTTAGAGGTGAGCATCAAGATTGGAGCAATTTGTGAGTTATGTGTTCCTCAAGTTATTCTATTACTGTAGCTAGTGTTTCTAGAAGAATGTAATTCTGGTCATTTGAGTTGTTGTGTATTCTCATGTGATGTTCGTTGATGTTTCTAGATCATGCTCAATATTTTTTACACATCCGTGTTGATTGATGTTCTCGTGATTAAATATTTTTCCTTTGTGTGTTCGGGTTTTCATGTTCTTGGTCGACATGGTGGTTGTAGCGTGTTGTGGATCCATGTGGATTAATTTTTGAATGATTGGCATGTTTGAGGATGTTGTTTTAGGTCTTCATTATGTTGTGACCAACTTCTCTTGGTGCGCATTGAGATTTGTTCATGAATTGGGCTAACAATTTATATTCATTCATTCTTTTATTTTTGGCCGACAAAGTTGGTGATGTGATTCCATGAAGCGGATATATAAGAACGATTGTTTCTTCATTTTGAAGTGTGTGAGAAGTGTGTATGTGAAATGTGTGAATAGAGATCAGATCATTCGATTGCAAAGTAGAGTGTGAAGAAGTTTGAGCAAAGTGTGAGGAATTGGTTATGTGCCTAATCAGAACTATCATCAGGCTTTTGAAGAAGCTAATTTCTCAGTTCAACCTCTTCAGATGGATTTAATCTAAAATTTTTATGTAAGACAGTGTGTCTTCTTTGAGCAGTGAGCTCTAGGTAGTATGCTTGAATGCATGTGCATTCCTTATTCATTTTCTTTTTACTTTTAATAGGGTATAAATTGTGGATTAACCTCCACCATGGTTTTTCCCCTAACAAGGTTTCCACGTAAAATCTTGGTGTTATGTGTGCTTTTGATGTGTTGTCGATTCATGCTTTCACTGTTATTTATCAAATCTAAGATTAAAGGTTAATAAGGTTAAATAAGTTTTAAATTATATGACAACTGATTCACCCCCCCCCCCCCTCTCAATTTTCTATTCTTGTTTTTCCAAAGCATTTATTCTTGTGGATGGACTTGATCTGATAAAAAAAAAATCTTTAAATTCAATAGATCATATTTGGCATTCCTTTTCTGATATGTTGATATTGCACTTATGCTAGTTGGTGATTTTTGGTGTAAATAAAGTTTTGTACCTAGTTAATTCATTACTAGGGGACTTATTTACATGTTAAGTTTACTTAGGTCTTAGGAAGGAATCTTTCTAGAAGTTGTTTGTTGTCAATAGTTGTTATCTTATCTTTTGACTTGTAACACATGTGAACCTAGGTAAGTGTGATAAGTTATCTTAGGTCATATGATTAAGAAACTTGTCATAATCCTATGACATTTTGTATCTCACCTTGGCTATATAACCAAGGGTTTATACTACATTTTTCATATCAATTGAATCATATTTACATATACATATTCTCTCTCTTGTGATTTTCATTTGGCCTCAAGATCTTGGCAGCCATAGCCAATTCTAATATGGTATCAAAGTAGGTTAGGTGCCATTGGATAGTCCTTTTCTAAAGAGAGATGGTAAATATTGAAAATTTTAGTATGCTCTTCTCTTGCATCATATGATGATCTGGAGAATCAGAAAAACTTGATAGAAATAATAGATTTGGGGGGTTCCATTTTTGTCTCTTTATTGTAGGTTCAAATTGGAGCTTTGGGTGCAAATCTAAGCTCACCATTACATCTGGAAGGTTCGAGAAAGTCATTTTTTTCTTTTTTTTCGTTCAAATCAGACACACGAGGCCAAATCTATGAGGGTTTGAAGTTGAAGAGTGGTTACTAGATCCAGAAGATAGCTGCAATTTTGGAGCATTTTGGGTCAAATCCGACCCTGCCATTGCATCTAGAAAGACCAAAAACTCTAAGATCGACTGTCAATTCATCGAATTTGGAGCAGTTGTCCGTTGAAGAAAAAAATTGCCCAAGGAGCCATATGGCCCCCCAAGTCATCATTATTGCCAGGGTACAATTTTTCCAAAAATAAAAATAAAAAATTTCAATTGAAATTTTTTGAAATTTAAAAAAAAAAATCATTTTGAACCCAATTAAATATTTGTGAAAAGTTTGTTTTTAAATAAAAATTTAAAAAAAAAACAAACAGAAAAATTTATTTTCTGCAGTCAAGAGTATGGAGATTCTCTCTATAAAGAGTGCCATAGGGGTCTACCCATTGGGCCCGACCTCAGCCATGTAGCCTCATAAATCAATCGAATATTTTTTCAAGAAAAAACCTGAGCAGAGTATTAAAAACACTGGCGTTGAAATTCAAATCGGCGGGCTATATAGAAAATCTAGCTCTTCAAAAATCCGATGGACTATTTAATTGGCAACAACAAATATTCTCAAAAGATTTTCCGAACCAGGAGTATTCCAGACATTTATAAGAGATTCTACTACAAATTCCCTACATATTCTATCGGCCAGCATATTCTATTTGCAGGGCGAATATTCTATTTGACAGTTGCACGAACATCAAATTTAAGCCCTATTTCATTGATGTCAACACCACATTAGCACTCCTAAAAAAAATTCCCTTCTCTTCAATTGCAACTTTTTAGTTTTGTAGCTGATTTTCAAATGCAGATATCTCACTCATTTTGACTCATTTTTTCAAGCAATTTTTTTTATTTGGGGTAAAATTTCACGCTCTTCACAATGATGCAGTCAAATTTTGGTTTTAGTGTCTATTTTTTCTATAAATTATATATTCTCACAGGTTTTTCTACGTTGTCCTCATTTTGAGAACTTCAGGAGTTCATATCTTGCTCCTACAGTAATATTTTTGGGTGATTTTTTTTTTGATATTGCATTTTTTTGGTGTACTTTCCAGTGGTGTAATTAGTTTAATTTCATCCACTATAAAATTTTTACTCTGAGCCTATGGCCTATTTTTGGAATTTGTAAGCACCAAGATCAAAAACCACTTTGTTATTTTTGGCAAGTGGCAACTATAAACGCATTAAGTATAAAGTGCCAAATTAGATATTGCTTGGTGGGGTTTCATGATTGAGTAAATTGGGGGGGTAATCTTGTAGTGGTTGGTTGCATTATTTTTCTTGGTTTGTGTTCTTGCAATGGGGAAATATCAAATTGAACACCTAACTCCACATAATTATGCTACATCAAGAAAATCAATTTGGAACTCATGGGAAAAGGTCTAATAGGCTATCTAAAGGAAACCATTTCTCAACCTACTAATGCTTCAGAATTGGCAAGATGGGAGATTAATCATGAAAAAACACTTGGATGCATGTGTTCATTAGTCTCATTTGATTTACAATTTTATATTGAATCATGTAAAACACCTAAAGAGGCTTGGGAGGCTTTTGAAAATTTGTATGGTAAAATAGATAAGATTAGGGGATAACAAATTGATAATGATTTGATGAATCTTGATCTTAAATTTTTTGACCACATCCAAGACTACATATCCAAAGTTAAGCAACTAAGAAAATGGTTAAAATAATGCAACATTGATAAACATGATTTACAATTGTTTTTGAATGTGTTATCCAAGCTTGGTCCTAAGTATTCAATGTTTGTTTTTGGCTTTCATACCCATCGAATCTCTATGGGAGCATCATATGTTGATCCTTTAAAGTTTGATGACTTTGTAAATCGCCTAATCCAAGAGGAAGCTAAGTTAATGAACATGGGTCTAATCAAGTCTTCCAAATCACAAGCATTGTTCGCTAGTGAGTCTAAGGTACAAAAAGAATCAAGGAATCTTGATAAGAAGAAAAAGAAGAAAAAGAAG
Source organism: Sequoiadendron giganteum (assembly GCA_007115665.2). NCBI lineage: Eukaryota > Viridiplantae > Streptophyta > Pinopsida > Cupressales > Cupressaceae > Sequoiadendron > Sequoiadendron giganteum. The sequence continues at coordinate 575,061 of CM021101.1, read as the reverse complement.
AAGCCACATAAAGAATCAGAAAAACGAGAATCATCTAAGAAGGAGAGGCCTACTTGTGCATATTTCAAGAAGGATGTACATGAAGAAAACTATTTTTATAAGAAGGATATTGATGAGTTAAAAAATATTCTCAAAAGGAATTGCATTGATTTGCCTTCTAGAATATCTAAATCACCTCCTTCTTCTTCAAAACAATCTAACAAGGACAAAGGTCAAGCATATATATTAGGATGTAAAGGACATTCTCTTTGTGATCTTTCAATTCATGGATTAGGGAGATGGCTTCTAGATTCAGGAGCATCTCATCATATGGCATCTTCACAGTGTATATTCTCTTCTTTTTAGACTTGTACTACATCTCCTATTTTGATGGGAAATAATACATACATGAGTGTAATTGGGAAGGGTTCTATTAATTTTGAGAACAACACTTTTTAGGATGTCTTGTGTGTTCTTCATTTGATGAAAAATATTCTTTCCATATTTTAGATTACACATGGTGGAGATGGGAAGACTATGGAGTTCACTCTTGATTTAATCATCATTCGAGAATTGGAGAGTCGAGAGATCCTTGCTACTAGGATGGATGTGTTGGAAGAATGAAGAAGATCACATCTCTTGATATAGTTTTTTTTGTCATTGATTTCACCATGATATGTGAGCTACAACTACTAGACTCAAAGTCATATTAATCTGGTATTTTGAACCGGTAATGCAAGATCATCCTCTGGTATTTTTCTCTGGATTCCCCTCCGATAAATAGTCGCTACTTTAGTTTTGGGAAATGGTTTTTTCTGATAGAAGAATGCATGGATAGGAACTCGTGCGCAAAGATGCTTGTGGTTATCACCAATATCATTTTTGCTATTTGGTCTATTACTAGCTGACCTAAGAAGTGGTTGAAGATGAAATGGATTAAATTTTGTTTGTGTAATCCATGCCGACATGTTTTTGTATGCCACATGGTTGAATTGTTTTTAGGAAATTTTGTGTTTATTTGAAGCTGCCCTAGTTTTTACCTATGGACAATCATATATATATATATATATATATATATATATACAGGATGTTTTTGAAGATATGTAGAGTGAGTTGGTGTATAGGAATGTTAGTAGATTATGTGTGGAAGCGAAAGGAGCAAAGAGTGATCTGCTGGCATACAAATTTTTTGAGCTACAAAGGAACCAGATCTACACTTGTGGTGTACTTTCATCTGTTTAATATCTGGCGGTTAACCATTTTTGTTTCTATAATTTCTATAGACAATGAGCCTTCATTTTTGGACAGTGAGCCACCCCTTCTATAATATCTTATAACTGGTTATACTATATTGTGATTTAATCATCATCATTTTTTTTCCCACTCTGAGTTTTCCACATAAAAATCTTGGTGTCTCTATGTTGTGTGCTTCATTTTCAGTTAATGATTATGCTTGTCTTAATTATCATATTCATTGGGTTAATTGGATGGTATTTGTTCAATAAGTTTAAGAATATATTGATTCACACCCCCTCTTGGTATATTGGATATTTAACAATTGGTATTAGAGCTTGGTTCCTCTGGAGAAGTCTAATAGCTTGAGGGAGATCTTGGAGATTGAATAAATGGAGGATAATGCAGAACTTTAGACTACCCTTGAAGATCTTGACAAAGCTGAAAATGAGAATAGAGACCTGAAAGAAAATGTTGAAGAAGTAAATGAATGCATCTGAAAGTTGAAGGAGCAATTAAATAAATTCAAAGAGAGACATAGAGAAGTCAACGACCAATTGAAACAAGCAAATGAAGATGTTACTAGATTAAAGTTTCAAGTGGAAGAAAAGAATAGGATTGAAGAGTGTTTAAATGTAGAAATAAAGAACAAGTTTGATGAATTTTCTAGGCTTGAACAAGAAGTGGTAAATCTGAGAGCAGAACTGGAAAAAGAAAAAGTTTGTGAAGATAGTTTCAAGACAAGCTCTACCAAGCTTGATGAACTGGTTGCATGACAAAAACCCTCTAAAGACAAAGGCATATTGGGATTAGAAGCAGGTGAAATCTCAAAAGCTGTAAATAATCCAAAGATTCAAGATAAAGGGAAGCAGAAAAGAAATCCAAGAAGGAAACCACCTATTAGACAACCTAATGCACAAAGGTACCCATATTTCAATGGCACTTGTTTTTCATGCAACAAGTTTCTTCATAAGGAAATTGAATGCAGAAGTAGGATGAATCAACTCTCTAGTTCTTTACTTGGACAATGCTATGCTTGTAATAATTTTGGACATAGAGCTAGTGAATGCAGAACTTAGATGATGAACTAGTTTAATGGAGGAAGAATGAATCAATCCTTTGCTAGTTATTGCTATACTTGCAACAAATATGGGCATAAAGTGAATCAGTGTATATCATGGATTAATGGAATTCAATCAAATCAAAGAAACATTATGTGCTACAATTGAAACAAACTAGGAAATATTTCAAAGGTATGCAGAAGTAAAAAGGGAAAACAATCTACTCTAGTAAAGAAGAACGAGCCTGCGAAGAAGGTTGACAAAGAAGAAGTTAAGCAGGAATTGAGTAAGATATGGAAAAAGAAAGAAGAATCAGGGACTACTTATGTGTCTATACCCTCATCCGGTGCAGATGATTCCTCCGAGAACTAGACCTAGCATGGTCTTAGGGGAGCTTTAGCAGAAAATTGTTTGAATCCCCTGATTTCGAGTGTGTCAGTCCTTGGCACGAAGTGAGGTTGTAAGAAATGAACAAGCAGAGGTTTTGAAAAATAAACTGGAAGAAAAGGTGCATGTATTATCGTCTATGGAGCATATTAGATTTTTTTCAGCGTAATTGAAGGGTTTTGCCAACTTTTCAAATTTCAAGCACATTAAATGCAAATTAGGGCATCCCATTAATCTATAAAGCGAAATCATAAAGGCATGTCGATCATTTCTGCATTTGAAAGAGGTGAAGAACAACTTGGAGCGATTTGGAGTGAATTAAAGTGTGACTAGTGCAAACCCTACTTTCGGTTATTTGTGAAGAAAAAGGTATTTTTTGAATCTGTGCCATTGTGAGCTTGTGAATTTTTTTTTTTTGAAATCTTTAAAAGCTCGGTAAATAGAGAATGGCAACTCTTGTATTCATAAACACAACAGAAAGACCTAGATTCTCCAGTAGACATGGAAAATATACCGACACACTTGATCCTGATTACTAATGTCATTTCATCCTGAATCATCTTCTTAACTTGTCATCACCTTTCATCCCTTAATTGAATAAATCATTATTTATCTGATTAAGTCATTCTCTCCTATTAATTAAATTAATCAATCTAATTTAATTAACCCTATGTCTCTATTTAATTAAATAATTCATTTTATTTAATTAAATCTCTAAAGTCATCCTGTTAAATTAAATAAATTAAACCTTATTTAATTTAATCTGACATCATCTCCTTTTAATTAAATAAATCAAAATCTTTATTTAATTAAGTATAAGTCATCTTCCTCTCATTTTGATTTAAATTAATCCTCAAATCTAAGTCAAATTGGTCAAATCAACTAATCTCCTATTAAATTAATTAAATCTTGATTAATTCAATCCTAATTTCTTTAGATTTTCCCACTTGCACATGAAAATACATTTAATTGATTTATTAAATCCCTATTTTCTCTCAACATGGCATCTTTAGGGGAATATTCCTCCAAGTTTGAAAATCCCTCCAAGTGGATTTGTCCTTCCAACAAAGCATTCATTTCCTCTTACATGTCCTTGTGCATTGAGCCAAGTGGCATTTAATTCATTCTTTTCTCCCTCCAACATGTCATTTCATAATTTTCAAATTCCACCTAATATCATTTATTGTGCACATTCATCAAAATGTGCTCAAGTTTCCTCCATTCACATCTTGACAAGTGGCACTTGGCCATTAGATGTTGAATGATCCCACATTGCTTCATTTTGCTCATTCCTCCATCTTGTCTTTCTATAAATAGAAAGCTCTTCTTCTCATTTTGACATCCACAACTTAGAGCAAAGTTACTATCTTCACATTTAGAGAAATTTCATCCATTTCCATAAGCATTTCCATTATCATAGCTAAGTTATTGCAGATTTTATCAAGGAATTACATTGTTCTTCCTCACCAAGTGGACCAATCTTCACCAAAATCATCAAACCACACAAATGAGTTAGGAAAGGGAAAATTTACACATAAAATTGGCACCAATTCCCCCATGGGATTGAGATTTTTCATGCTTAAATAGGATTTAATTGTTTTTCATGTTTTGTTCTTCATTTTCCCTATTTTGAGCATTATATATGAATTTCATGGGGAATCTTAGTTCTAACTTGCATATGGATCTAATATTGTGTTTTTTTTAATGTTTGTGTAGGTCTAGGATTGGGGTTCACATTTTAGCACTAGGAGGGAAAATCTAAAAGATTTCATCATGTTTTTTTCAAAAAAAATCATGCTTTTTTGTGTTTTTTGTAGCTTCCAGGAAACTCAACCGCTGACAGTCAAGCGGTGCTATATTACGCCACTCCAACTTTTAAAGTTTGTCACTGGAGTCTTCCTAGCCAAAAAAATCAAATTCCAAACTCAACCATGGGCTGTCTTAATTCCAAACAGCGACACTAGCATAATAGAGTTGCAATCACAGGCTTTGTTTCCCTACAAAGAGTCACTCTCAGTAATTAGTAGTGCTATATAGCGTTGTTGATATTTTCAAACTCCATTGCACCCACGAACTACGTCACTGGGGTGGAGTAAAAAGCTTAAATTCAGTTAATTTTGACATTATCTATTTTGTTTTGGATATTTTGAACCCCTAACCTATTTTTGTCTCTGTATTTCTTGGTTTTAATTAGTTTGCAAGTTGAGGCAAGGAGGGGAAAAAGGGGAGTCTTTCACTATGACATCATCATCTTATTATATTAAGTGTTTTTAAACACTTTGGGAGAACTTATAATCCCTTTCTAAGGATTTGATTAGCTTCATACTTTTAGGACACACTAAATTTTTTTTGGGCTCTAAAAAGAACACTACAAAAGCTTTCATTTTGCTACAAAGGGTTAAAAAGAACTTTAGAAAAACTTACTAGATTTTGTTTAAAGGTAACAATTGAACAAAACAACTTTCATCTTTCATTTTTGTGCTTTAAAAATAATCTAATCATTGCTTTGAGGATTTAAAATGAACATGTGCATCTTTAATTTGTAATCACCTACCCAAAATAATATCATCAAAAAGACGTATGCACTTCTCTCATGCTTTAAAGCGATCTTGAGAATAAAAAGTCTTTTTGGTGATCTCAAGTTGTGTAATTGATTGCCTCCACATTTTAAATTGGGTTTTAAAAATTGAACCAATATTGTGAGTGTGAGTGGAGTATATCGCGAGTGCTCTCTCTTTGTTTCTCAACAAAGATCGATCAAACTATGGATGTACTTGCTTGCTTTTGTGTACCTTTAGAGGGCCTTCTTTGGTGGGAAAAAGTGCTCACCCCAAGGGAATGACCCAAGAAATAATGAGCATAAGCCAAGCTCTTCCAAACTGCTATATAAATGTGTGGTTACGATGAAAATCGTAAACAATGGGAAGCGGTGCATGATAACTCTCCTTGGTATCTTTATGATGCATAAAGCCCTTTTTCTAAGGGTTGGGAGATCTCTCACAAGGATTTTATCATTGCATCCCCTAAAATGGATGCCCTTACTATGAACTTTTGTTTAGAAGCCAAAAATCCCAATATTTGTTGACGTCAGGAGGTCAGACCTCCGGAGCCATCCCACATTCTTACGACTTTTAGTAGAGATGATAAGTATGCCATGGGAGATTCAAGGGTATTGATGCTTGGCTGACCCGATAAATGAGTGCACTGTAAGGGGGAGCCTGTGTGGTCAAGCATATAATCATCCACTAAGAGTAAGCGTAGCTGGATTCGTCCAAGTAGGAACTCAACAGATATTTTCTTTTCAATCCTAGTGTTGTGCAATCTTTGAGTGAGTTAAACACATTGCTTGGATCCAAAATCTTGAAAAGAAAAATTCAACATTCAAATCCTCCAAATTTCAAACCCTTTAGGATGGGAAAATACCTTTGACAAATCCAGGTGTTATTGCTTGCCCTAGGGATTTCATTCTTAGAGGCTCCTAAGCATTTGGACTTACATCATAATTTTCTCATACTAAAGTCAACATTAGGAAAATTTTGCCTTGATTTCTTTGATTTCCACATAATAGACTTTGTGGGATTAGAAGAAGTTAGGAAATTAGACATCTAGTTTGAAACTCTAATCAAGAATTGTTTGTGGTAAAAATAACTCATTAAGCAAAGCTAAGGAACAAGTGAACCCCGCACATGTGCTCTTCCAAATTATTTCTTGAAAGATCAAAATCCAAAAACCAAGGTTCAAAATTCTTAGTCCAAAAGCCCGCGAAGAATGCCTTTCAAGGCTTCACGAGGTAAGAGAAAGGTTGGTTTACAATTTCTACAAGAAATATTCAAGAAACAATCCTAACTTGTATGAGTTTTATTGTCAACAAAATCCAACTCTCTTTGGAAGGTTTGCATTTCTTACATAGGAAGTATCAAGCATGTTCTTCAAAATCGAGGTCTTGTAGGAAGGAATTCTATCTAGGTCTAATCTAGGATCAAATTCATCATTCTCATTCATCACTCAACTATCAAAATCAAAAATCACCTCACTAGCCAACTCTTGAAAATATTGAAAACATCATCCATGCTAGAATTTTTGGATAATCAAAATCATCTTGTTTGGTTAGATATGTGTAGATGAATCCTTCTCCACATATTTGATCAAATTATCAAATCCTTGTGAACAAGTTTACCTCTTGATAAAATCCAACATCTTGAGGTCTAGGAGTTCATTATCCAAAAATCATCTTGTTTGACTAGGGGTGTCTTGATGAATCCTTCCTTACACCTTTAGTCAAATTATCATCTTGTGTATGAATCTACTCTAAGACACCATCCAACCTCTTAGAGTTTACAAGTTCACTATCCAGATCAAATCAAATCAAATCCTAAAGTCTAGTACCTCCTTCAAGTTTTCTCAAGAGTTCAATCATACACATCATCCATTTTCCATTTATCTCATCCCCATCTTTTGATCCTTAATCATCCTAGTTCTTCTCGTTTTTGTGCCTAAAGTCATATCAATCTAAAGAACAACACATTCTTGAAAATTGATCCTTATTTTATGGTGCAAAATAGATCTCAACACAAGAATAATATGGAAATCAACAAAGAAACATCAACTTCAAGTGACCCAAGTCAAAATGCTCCTGAAATGAATCCCATGGGATCAAGCAATCCCCCAAGAAATCTCCCTCTGCCATCACAAAATCCCCAAGAGTAAGGTCAAGTAGAGGATATTACCGACAATTCCTTAGGGATGACACAAGATGAAATCCTTGAGATGGTGCAAAATCTCGAAAATCATCTAATTGTTAATGCCATGATGAGGTTATACCCCTCCCAATACATGCTAGAACTGGAAAAAGAAGGGGCTAAACTCCCTTCTGACTATGACATAATAACCCTCATGGATAAATCTCTCGATATCATGCCTCTAATCACACCCATACCTCCATTAAAAAACATCACTCAAAGCATCCCACAAATCACATCATCCATTGCTCCAACTCTGCCTATCGTTAACAAGGGAATCTCATTGCTTCATGCCCTTCAAGTACATCCCCTTGTGAATAAGCAAGAGTTGGATGCAAACACCATTTTAGGCTAATCCCTCCCAGTAAATCCATTACACCCATATGTTTCACTCACATTCCATGATCTCACCAATCCAACCTCTTTTAATGCAACACTTATCTATCCTCTGGAAATGTAAACCTCTCTCTCTATGGCCTCACAAGGAGAAGGTGATTTCTTTGGAGCAAGGGGAATCCTTGATCCCTCCTCATCATCACTTTTCCAAGGGAATACACCACCATTACCATTGACATCCACATCACCCCTTGGGTTGGGCCTTCCACCTTTACCGATCATCAATCAAAAAAGCAACCCCCCTATCATAAATCAAAGCATCATACCAAATCCTCTCATCTTTCCATCGATATCTCAACAACAGATGGCAACCATCCAAGCAACCCCAATGATCAATACACCCACCATCCCTCAAGTCACTCAAATCATGGTTTCCAAAGGGCCAAGCATCTTAATCACGCCATCCACCACTCAAACCCCGATCATCAACATGACCATTCCTCTCATCACAACAGTCAACACCATTCCCAATCCACCACCACCACTGCCAAAACCCAACATGGAAAATTCATTCAGCATCACGTTGCAAGAAGCATGACAAGCTGTCTATCAAAAGGCACTTCAACAAATCCAAAATCAACAAGTTGCATAGCTAGCTACCTAGCAAGCAAAAACACAATTAGCAGCACAACAAGCTACCCAAGCCCAAGCTTTACTACAATGACAGCAAGCTGCCCAAGCCACATAGGTTGCACAAGTTGCACAAGCAGCCCAGCAAGCGCATGCTCAAGCCCAAGCTCAATATCAAGCTCAACAAGTGCAAGTGCAAGCCCAATACTAGGCGCAGTTGCAAGTAGTCCAGCAACAAGCCTATCAACAAACCTTACAAGAGTATCAAGTACAAGAGCTAGCGACTCAAAAACAAGCCCAACAACAAGCTTTGTTGGCACAACAACAACATGACCAACAACAAGCATTGTTGGCTCAGTAGAAAATGTAGGCATTAATCACATAGCAAAGCTTGCAAAAAACTCCCACCAATGCCCCACCTTTCAATCAAACACCCCAACCCCCTCAAAACACATGCACTCCACCTCTTGATCCGCAAGACAATGTGACAACACAAATCAAATTGATTTTGCAAAAAATGCTTGATCTTCAATCAAAAAAAACAACAATAACACTCAACAATCTATGTCCCTATCCTTTTTATAGAAGCCTTGCAATGGTACCATTCCCAAAGGGATTCAAAATCCCCAAATTTGACAAATATCGTGGGTTAGGAAACCCTGAAGATCACATCAGGGAATTTCAAGTACATTGCATGGAAGTTGCTTACAATGATACATATTTGATGTGGTTGTTTCCTCAAAGCCTGGTTGATCCCACCATGGAGTGGTTCTCTCGTCTGCCTACGGGTATTAAAACCTTCCAAGAAATCATAGATGTATTCCTTATGAATTATGCATTCAACATCGGCACGAATGTTAATCTGGAGGAATTATCGGTGCTCAAATAGGGAAAGGGGGAATCATTCACCCCCTTCCTACAATGATGGTGATCCAAGGCCGATCAGAGCAGGTGGACCATGCCAGAAGAGCAACAAATTTGCACTATCATTTCCAATTTGACAAAAACTTGGTATTTTGTCTAAAGATGCAATTCATCACCACATATGAACAATTGATCCCCAAGGTGCTCAACATCGAAAGGGCCTTTATTTCAAAAGGGGGAACAACTACATATCCTGAACATCAAGATATTCATCCATTTACCAGCTATAATGAGAAACCTCACACATAGGCAAAAAATAGGAATGTCACCAATGATGGAGTGGTCGATGCCAAGGTCATCATCAGTGCTCCAAAGAAGAATTCCCAAAGGTATCATCAACCATATAACAACAATTGCAATAACGTGCAAGCCAATGTAGTAACCCAACAACCACCCCACAATCAGGTCAACAACCTCAATAATCAAGGAGGACCACCTCCGTGAAATAGATATCCCCCCAAAATAAAATTCTCATCCCTTGGGGAATCAATCGAATCTATCATGAAGAATTTGGTCAATGAGAACCTCATCAAAATCCCTACTTATGATAATTACCAAGAGCCCTAGGTGAAACCACCTTGGTATAATGAAAATTTCCTTTGCGATTACCATAAGCTCAAGGGACATACCACAGCCAATTGCATGAAACTAAAAAATATCATCCAAGACCTCATCAATGACAAGATCATAAATGTTGAGCAACCAATTGGAAATCAAGATCTAAAAATTTACATGAATTTGATGCCTGATCACAACCAAGGAAATAAAAAATGGAAGAAAAAATATGGCAATGTGAGCCATGTGTATGAAGGAGTTGTCGCATGCCTTGAGGAAATGGTCACTATTGTTAGCATCAAGGGAGCCAAAGCTGGTTGTGGAGTCACCACACATAGTGGCAAGGTCACCATTATCAGGGCATCACAACCACCTAAGACATCTACCTCAAATTATAAATTTGTTCCTAATGGTTACAATGTCCTTGACCAGTTAAAAAGAACCCCTGCTCAAATATCCATCATGGAGTTACTGAAGATTTCAGTTGCCCATAGAGAAATCCTAGAGCAAGCATTGGCTTCATCTACCATCTTTGCCAACCTTGATATGGAGCAGTTCCAAGCTATGGTCAGAAACATCACCATGTCGAATCTCCTCACATTCTCCAATCAGGATTTCCCCACTTGGCCATCTCACAACTGTGCACTCCACCTTGAAGTCTTGGTTCACAAAACTAAGGTCAAAAGGGTCTTGGTGGATGGGGGTGCAAGCCTCAACATTTTTTCACTCAAGCTTATAAAGAATCTAGGAATTTCTGAAGATTTCATTAAAAGGGTAAGGGTATCACAATCAAGGCTTACGATGATGAAGAAAGAGTGTCTCAGGGCACTATTCAACTCCCTATTCAAGTAGGGCCAGCTATTATGGAAACCACATGTCAAGTGCTTGACCTTGATCTGTCATATAACATGCTCTTGGGGTGCCTATGGATTCATGGGATGCAATTAGTTGCATCAACCTTCCACCAATGTGTCAATTTTTCATACCAAAACCAAGAGGTCACAATCTATGGTGATCCTAAACCCCTCGCCTATTGCAAGAACTTGGAAGACAAGTACTATAAAGTCCCCCAAGTCCCAAAGAATGATGAAGGCCCCTCAACTCCATATATAGATCCATCCAACATAGCCTCCACTTCTGGGACAAAGACACCTACCATCCCTAACATATCCGACATCAAGCTTATAATCCAAGACAATGGGTGTAGGGAATAAAAAATGAAGAAGGGATCCTTCATGGTTGGGGAGTTACCTCAATCCCATAGATCCCATGGATAGCGACAACTCACCAATACAACAACTCAAACCTTTAGGGTGGATCCTTCCCAATTTAGGAGGTGGGGAGATCTATGCTAAGAAGTGGTGGATGAGCGAGACATATCTAGTCCCCTCTATCAAGGAGAAAGACCCGTACTAGCCCTTCCCATGGATGATGCAAATAGAGGACTTCAATTAATGTTGGGTATGGGCTATAACAGAAATGGAAGTCTAGGAAAGAAAAACAATGGCTGACAAAAACCTATTATTGTGGAGAAATGAATGAAAAATCTTGGCCTTGGGTGTACCCCTCTGAGTGTAACCATACATGGTAGAATTCCCTTGGTTAAAGTAGTCAAAACTTCCCCTCAGCTATCGGCAGCCGCCCTCCAGTTACCCATGTCCATAAGCTGATTCATAAATAACTTTACCTTTAACATAACTGATGTGTGTAGTAGTAGTGATGACGAGGATACCATAACTAGATTACCCATGCTTTTTGAAGACTCCTCCCTACTCATGATTAGCACCCTATCTTTTGAGTCTGACCACCAAACCCACAAAATAAACTTGTTCTACCCCCAACTCATCGATTATGACCAACAAGGACCACCGATTCTAGACACATTTGAAAATGATGAGGCACTCTCAGATTTCATGGGATTGAGGGAGATAGTACCATATGGAGATCATAAGGTTGGATTTGACATCACACTAGACACTCAAGCCTATTACGGGAGACGATTGAATCTTTCAGTCGCAAAAGTGAGAAATTGAGAATAATCTCAAGGTCCTTGAGTGAAAACCACACTGTGGCACTCTCTGACCCTAAAACAATAAAAATAAAGGAAGCATCCAATGGCAAAAACCTCTTTGAGGCACTATAGGATGAAGGATTCAATCTTCCCCTCACTGCACTTCATCAAGAAAAATCAGCAATCCTAGCAGAACAATGCAATCCTATCAACCTGGGAGCAAAGGAGCTACCACACATAACCTTCTATGTTGAGTCACTTCTCACAGAATAACAGGAACTCTTGGCTGCATTAGGACTCAAAGAAAAAAAGGTAAATTTTGCATGGACTTATGTTGATATGTCGGGGCTTGATCCTAAGGTGGTAGTTCATCACTTGGTTGTATATCTTGAAGCAAAACTTGTGAGACAAAAATTGAGAAAGATGTATCCTGAAATAGCCTTGTTAGTCAAAATAGAATTGCAAAAGCTCTTGGATGTAGGGTTCATACACCCAATCAACTATCTAGAGTGGGTATCAAACCTGGTATCTATTTCAAAGCCCATTGGGGGCATCCACATCTGCACTGAATTCATAGACTTGAACAAAGCCTATCCCAAGGATGAATTTCCACTACCAAACATTACAATGATAATGGATATTACAGTTAGACACAAGATGCTATCACTAATGGATGGGTTCTCAGGATATAATCAGATCATGATAGCAAAGGAAGACCAGCACAAGATAGCGTTCACATGTTCATGGGGAACCTACTGTTGGAATATGATGCCATTTGGGCTAAAGAATGCAAGAGAAACTTATCAAAGAGCCATGACATTAATCTTTCATGATATGATCCATAAGACTATGGAAGATTATGTATTGGCTAAATCAAGGAAAAGACAGGACCACATATCAGCTCTGAGCTCCATTTTTGATAGGTTGGAAAAGTACAAGGTCCAACTCAACCCAAAGAAGTTTGTCTTCGGAGTGCAATAATTCGAGCTCCTGGGGTATATCATGTCAATGAGATGAATCGAGGTAGATCCCATCTAAGTCAAGGCGATCCTTGAAATGGAAGCACCCAGGACACTAAGTAGCTAAGGGGTCTACAAGGAAGGCTCTAGTCCATCAGCAGATTTATAGCACAACTGGTGGAAAAACAAATCCCATATTCTCATCTACTCCACAAAGGGGTAGCATACAAATGGGATGATAAATGTGACAAAGCGTTTAGAAAAATCAAGGAATACCTACTTACACCGCTAGTTCTAATGCTGCCAATTTCAGGAAAACCATTGATCCTATACATATCAACAACAACAACAAATCTCGACACTCTCTTAGCCCAGCATGATGAAAATGGAAGAAGAGAGCAATATACTACATCAACAAGACCATGGTAGGACATGAGCTAAATTACACACCTATTGAGAAAGCTTGTGTAGCAGTCGTATTTATAGCTCAGAAGTTCAGACACTACATGTTGGCACATTAGATCAAGCTAATCGCAAAAATAGATCTAATCAATTACCTACTTTCTAAAGCAAATCTCGCAAGACGGATAGCTAAGTGGGTTATGATTTTAACAGAGCATGATATTGAATATGTAGAGCATGAGGCCATCAAAGGTCAAGAAATTGTGAATCAGCTGGCAAAGGCTCCTATATATGCAAAAAAACCACTTGTCTCAGAGTTCCCCGATGAATCAATTTTTAGCCTAAGTGTAGCAGACCAAGTTGAAAGATGTATTTTGACGGATCCTACACATGGCATGGGTCAGGAGCAAGAATTTTCTTTATCACTCCCCAAGGAGACTGCATACCCAAATCCTACAATTTGTCATTTCCATGCACAAATAAGATAGTAGAGTATGAAGCTCTTGTCATAGGGCTGAGGATTGTGATGCAGTGGCAGATTATGGCTCTCAAGGTATATGGAGACTCGCAGCTCATAATCAATCAAGTAAACAATGAATATCAGAAAAAGGATGATAAACTGACTCCATACAAGAAATTGGTGGAGAGCCTTAAGGATTCATTCATTAATATTACATTAGAACAACTACCCAAAGCAAACAATAGAGTAGCGGACGCAATGGCTATAATTGGATCACTCTTGGAAATCTCACACAACATCCCAAAATAGGAATTCCTTATAGAGCAGCTTCTTGTACCGGCATTTGAGGTACCAGAGTCTAAATTTGTGTGTGAACTCATTGGTCCTGGTGATCCCTGGTACCATAACATTTACACCTACTTAAGAATAAGAGTCCTCCCTGCCGACATAACCCCGAACCTTAACGAGCCTTCATCAAGAAGTCAACCTACTTTGTCATCCTAGGAGAAACCCTCTACCGTAGGAGCATTGAAGGGACCCTATTATGCTACCTAAATATTGAAGAAGACCTTATTTCTTTAATCAAGGTGCATAACAACATTTGTGGTCGCACTCAAGCGGTATGACCTTGGCTAAGAAACTACTGAGAACAAGATATTATTGGACTACAATGGAAAGACGCACATGACTTTTTTAGAAGATGTTTTCAGTGTCAGTAGCATGGGGACCTCATCCATGCACCAGCTCAAGAGCTTCATCCCATTATTACACCTTGGCCCTTTTCATAGTGGGGGCTCGATCTCATTGGTAAAATCACCCCCACATCATCTAATGGCCATAAATTCATCATCACCACCACAAAGTACTTCACACAGTGGGTTGAAGCCATTCCCATGACCTACATGATTAGAAAGCAGATATCCAAGTTCATCTTGACCTACCTTATTTGTCGATACAGTGTCCCTTAAGACATTACCTCAGATAATGGGACACCTTTCAAAAATCAGGATGTTCATGACCTTTGCCAAAAATTCAACATCCAACATCGCTTTTCCACTACGTATTACCCCTAAGGTAATTGCCAAGTAGAAGCCACCAATAAAACCATTCTAAAAATCCTTAAGAAAACAGTCAATGACGTTGGTCGTGACTGGCATCTGCAGCTAAATCCTACCTTATGGACTTATCGCACCAGCATTCACACACCAACAAGTGCCATCCCCTTCTCCCTATTCTATAGAGCAGAATTCATCCTCCCCATTGAGATCGAGCTCTTGTGCTTGAGGATATCACTGCAAGATCTTATATTATAGATGAGGAATATTGGGTTTCACGACTAAATGAGCTGGAACTATTAGATGAGTGGTGCATGGATTCCCTAAACCACTTGCAAGTCTATCAGAACCACCTCAAGTGAAGTTACAACAAGAAAATCAAGAGGCGGACCTTCCAATTTGGTGAGCTAGTACTAAAGGAGAATCAAAAGAATGTGCCAAATTCATAAAGCAAGGGTAAGTTTGAGCCCAACTGGTTGGGACCTTTCATCATCACAACAAGCTACAAGTCAGGGGCATATCAACTATCAATACCTAAAGGGGAACCTCTGCAGGAGCCCATGAACAACTCCCATCTCAAAAAAAATAATGCCTGATCTTTTAAGGGTAAAACCAAAAATACAAATATATATATATATATAAAAATCCAAAAAATCAAAAAAATGATTAAAAACAATAAATAAATAAATTGCCCTCTAGTGAAAACCACTTCGGTGGCGCTTTGGACGTACCTTGGTGAAAACCTGGAAAATAGGTACCAAGTGTAAATAAAGCACTCTCCATCCACCAGGATCTTCACGACTTATTTTGAACACTCACTTATCCATCGTAGTTCATTAATCTTCCATCCATCCATCTACGTCGATACCATAGCTTGATCTCGTGTTCATGTCATGTTCCACCCTAGTACTACTTGGCACATTCCTAAGGTCAGTTTGTCTTGCCTTTATCAAAGTATTCTATCACACCACGCTGGGGGCATGTTCTTGTACTTGCAACGGATCAGATTCATGTATATTTTTGTGATCTTCCTTAAAATCCATCAAAAATCCAAAAACATCAGAAAACCCAAAATCCAAAAACATCAAAATCATATCAAAATCTCAAAAATCTAAAAATCATATAAGTGGAGTCATCCTATTGAACAACATTGTCTCTGAGCTTGAACGTAGGCAATTTTGATCCTTGATCATCCCCCAAGACATTTTTTTTGGTCAGTCCTTTAAGCATCCGTCGCAAATAATCGGACAACCCGTTTGTCCATCTCATCAGTAATCAAGTCTGTTTCATTCAAATATGTGGTATTTGTGTGTATAATGTGGGCAAGGCTAATCTATTTATCAGCTCCTGAAACCCCTAGGATAGGTCTTTAAGTTAGACTCTTGTTCAGAATCTCAAAATCCCAAAAACAGCCTCAAAACATTCAAAAAATCCAAAATGGTGCATCCATCTCATCTCACTTTCACCCGCAATAATCATCCACTCATAATAAATCATCATCACTTTCATCCTTTGGTAAGTCACTCATAAGCAAGTCTAGCAAGTTCAAAAGTGAACACCTAATCGTCAAAGTCTCAAGTCTAGGTCAGTAAGTTAGCAAGTTAATCAACTTGGAGTATCAATAGCTTATCATCCAATCAAATCTCATCATCACCTGATAACATGTCCTAGGATGGATCCTTCCTACAATGGATATCAACATCAGGCATCATTGTAGTTTAGTATTGGCTAGCGATATGAAGAACATTAGCTTGTTTGTTTACTTTATTTGGTCTTTTTGACTTATCTTATTTTGCACTCATTCCAATGACCTCTCGACGATATCTAAACAAAAATATTTAGAGAGAAAGGAATGGGGCAATGATAATTATCTTTTTACCCATTGTTCTTGTTGGATATTCTTGTAAAATGACTTGGTCATGTGTGCTTTGTTTAGTTTGTAGGGAAGGTGTTTTAGATGTCTTGTTGACCACATAGGAAGGCTTGCTTTTCTATGTTTGGTCTGAGATGTTTAGAATATCTGAATTACATCCTGAATAAGGTTATGTATGTCAAGTATGAATAGGAATACTCCTATTTGATTGTCGAGTCAAAGTCCATCACACTAGGTACAACGACATCCTGGTTCTTAATATCTTGATGCATTGTACCTACGTGTGTTATCAAACATAAAGTAAATAGCCCTTTTAAAATCCCAACTCTTCGTTTCATTATCATCTTCATCATAGGATAAGCTTGTTGGATCTTCTTTCTTTTGTCTTCTTTCCATACTAACATGGTTTCATTACAGTTACTCAAAAAAAAAAAATTTACTAAAATGCATCCGCCCTACATCCACCAATCATTAGCATAATGCATATCTTGTAGGAAATATAGATGCATATCATTTCATCATTAATATAGAATCATTTACATTCCATTATAGATATTATCACATAGGCATTATTAAGTTATGTATAGCATAAACTATCATAGGTGTCATCATGTACATCATATCATAATAAACTCATTACACATAATAGTTATTTGCATTCCATTTCACATTATCATTTACATATCATTATCATCATTATTATATTTCCATTCCATTTCTTAAAACATCATCTCATAAATCATCTTGAATAACGATGTTCCTTACATCATTTGCATCCATAAATTGATACAAAATAGGAATCATTGCATCACATAATCATCATCATAACATATCATAGGGAGCCATTGTATACCATCTCATAAAGGTCACCATCTCATAATCATGTGCATTACATCATCATTGCATATTATCATATCCTTAAAGATCATTAATCATCATACAACATTGGTTCATAACGTAACATCACATTCATTACATAAAACCATTGCATATCATATATCATAAATACCATGTATCATCTCACATTCATATTACATAAAGGCATAACATCGGCATTTCATATATCATCCATAAATGCATAAGAAAAGAAAAGAAAAGAAAAATGTCACCTGCATATCATTGCATACATGTCATAAACACATCACATAATTCATTTAGGACATAATATAGAAAAACCATTTTTCATATCATGATTGTATCCATACATTGTCACCATAAAAGGCATAGAAAAATTACAAAAAGAAATGCATCCATAATCATTGCATCATATCATAACACATAGGAAATTAAATGCATCCATCCATCGCAAATAAAATAGGACATCTCATATATATAAAGTGAGTAACTATCAAGGTACAAAATCAGGATCAAATGCGTATGATACAATAGGGGCAATAACAAATCGGAGCCCATGAATCAAAAATAAATATTGTTTATGATCAAAATGAGCAACTAGCCATGTTGGCTACTACCCTCTCCAACCTCTCTCTCGGCATGATCCTCCGGTGGCCTCATCCTTGTCTGTTGCGAGTACTCTGGCACCCGACCTACTGGTGGCACTACCTGTCTATAGTGGAGCCTATAATACTCTGCCTCTCTGATGGCCTCCCGATATGCCCAAATGGATATTGTTCAGCCCTGGGATGCAAAGTATGAGCTCTTGAACTATCGCCTCTAACCTATCTCCTAGTCCCACTCAGAACAGACCTGATCTCTCTCTATCATTAGTGCTAGGACCTATTGCCTAGCTTGATCCCTCTCAGCTGTCAAAACATGTACCTATGCCTACAACTATTGGATCAAGGCATCTCGGTGATCTGGCTATCGAGGTTGTTGCTAAGGGACCTCTCTCTCCCCGTCTTTGGGTGGGGTCTACTATCTGGGTGGTGTATGTACCCGAGGTGATGTTTTTGTTGAAGTGAAAAGACACTAAGAGGGGGGGGTGAATCAGTGTTATTAATTTCTTTTCCAATTTTAACTGAAACTGAAATAAACCAGATGTAAGCTCTCATTTATCAATGATAAACTCATTCATGTATTGAATGCAATCACATAAACTGAAATGAGAATAGTAAACCATAGCAATTTAAAGAATTAAAGCACTGAATCAAATGCACCACAGATACTCAAATAGACACAAGATATTCCAAGTGGAAAACCCTCCTGGGGTAAAAAAACCACTCCTGAACCTACTGCCTTTTTCAGGCTTTCATTTCAATAATCATTTTTGACAATGCCTCATAGGCTGATTTCTGAGCACCAACCCCTCTTTTTAGAGATGCCAATCTCAAGGAGCACCAACCCCTCTTTTTAGGAACACCAATCTCAATGAGCACCAACCCCTTTTCTATTTTTCAATAGAACATACAATGATACAGAGGGTCTCTTTGTTTCCCTGATTTTTGGTAAGTGCCTCTTGACAGACAATGCGTAGAATTCTCAAATGTCAATAGTGACACTTCAGAGTTCCACCCATTATCAAGCCTTAAGACAGCTTGAGGAAAATCTTGTTACAGTCTCAATACAACTTCTCATCAAACTGTATTACCAGTGGTGTGTACAACTTTCTTTTTCTCAAACTCTATTTCATACATTTTTCATGATACTGTTCAAAAACTGTTAACCCACTGTATTTTCCTATCTTTCAGCTCAAGAAAGAATCAAATGCTATATCACATACAAAAGCCCTTAATTTTTGCACTTCTGTTTTCTTTTGAATTTTTAGGTTTTTTAGTAATGATCAAGCCCTAATCTCTTTGTTTTCCTCTTTTTACATTTTACATCATTACTTTCCATGAAAGCTTACAACAGTTTCTCGTTTTTCACTTTCAAATAATTACTCAACGATGATTATCAGGTTACCATGTTACTTGCAAGAAAAAGTTCCAAATGTTACCGTGATCATGAGGGAAGGATCAATCTGAATAAGGTCTTCTGACAAGAATACTCAAGTATTGTGCAAATTTAGAAGGCAGACTGGAAAACTATCCTCTCAAGCAGCCTGCATAAACAGTGCTTTAACCAAACAACATCAATGCATGCATGTAATTTTCAAATAATGGCCATGAAAAAATTGCTACAAAAAGAAGTAACTGAAAGAACAATGGTTCCATAACCGAAAACATGCATTTAAGAGAAATTACCAAAGATTTAGCTGAGGATCTGAAGAGTTTTGAATAATTTATCATTACCCACAAACTGAAATCACTATCCCTTTAAAACTGTCATGATAACCTGAGAATAGTGATGGAGTTGTCACAAAAGATTTTACCAGATTTGCAGCTAAGCTAAGCAAACCATGCCTCATTTCTATTTTGAGCTTTCACTCGATGCCAAAAACCTGACAAGAGAAATGACCATGGTAATGGTCTTTCAAGCTTCCCCATTTGCTATCCAAGAGTTGCAGAAAACCAGTCAATTACATAGTGAAACGGCTGAGAGAGTGATTCCATGGTAGCAGCCAGACTAGGGTTTGAAACCCTTCGTACAAGAGAAGCGAAAATATGACCTAGACTTCCAAAATAGTCAATTGATTTCCTTTACACAAAATGATAATCGTTTGGAGTCTAAAAGGATAGTAATTAATAAGCCAAAAATTCATTATACCATTTGAAATCTGCTTCCTTGTCACTTAACCGTGGTCTCCCTTTAGACTACCTGTGGTATAGTGGTAGTTGCCATGCATACCACTAACCATTTCCACCACACTACCATCGTTACCTTTCTGACTACTCGTGGTATAGTGGTAGCTGCCATGCACACCGCTAACTATTTCCACCGCACTACTACGGTTACCTTTTTGGCTACCCATGGTATAGCGGTAGCTCTCTTGCTTCCCGCTAGCCACTTCCACCACACTACCATGATTACTATCTTAACTGCCAGTGGTACCACAGTAAGACATTTGCGGCCTTACCAAAGACAAGCTTTATACCAGCTGTTGGCTTTTAAGCCTAGTGAATTTGCCAACATTAGACCCGAATACAATGTAATATGCATTCCCATAGAGTGCTAAACAATATTTCCATTACCAAAAGATATCCAATAATTATCAAAGCCAATTTGCCACCTTTATTATGTCCAATGACATGTGAGGTAATGAAGACAAATTTTGCATGTTAAATTCACAATGCCATTTCACATACCATAAACCATTATCAGTTGATTAAGGAAACTCGATGGGGTTTTCTTCAAACTGAAAAGAAACCTGCATCTCATAACTCAAGCACCAAGAACCAGAGATCATTACCTAAAGAACAATGAATTTGTAATCAGAATACCTCAACCAAGATCTGCACATGGATTCAAGCTATCAGTGCCACCAAGATATCAAAAGTGAAGTAAATATGTCAATCAGAAAAGTAGATCAACTGAGTAAGTAACCATCAAGATGCTAGAGCAACACATATTGTCATCAAGGACAAATTAACACAATAGAGATTCAACAAACTCCCCCTTTGTCCTTGATGGAAAAAATTGAGCCACCAAGCCAAAAATATAGTATTGGAACCGAATGAACTGAATGAACCGAATGCTCATAATTCTCCCCCTTTTTTGTCACAAGGATAAAGGGAAGTCAACAAAGATTAACCAGAATCAACAGTGGAATTACATGAAGCTGTAGATGTAACAATTGAGCAAAAAAGTATGAGTTGTGGGAAGAGTTAACCAGCTCCCCCTATCACCAGGATAGACTGATTAAGATAACAAAGATTGAGAGACAACTCCCATCTAGACCTAAGGCTTTCAAAAACATCTTTAGCCATCAGTTTTGTAAAAATTTCAGCAACCTGTGCTTGTGTAGGAACATATTGCACAGAAACCTCATTAGCCAGCACCTTTTCATGAAGAAAATGAAACTTAATAGCAATGTATTTAGTGTGAGAGTGCATTACAGGATTTAGGAATACACTAGTATTGTCACACAGAATATAAATAGGTTTAGTAATTTCAATACCCATGTCAGATAATGTCTGTGACATCCATATTACCTGAGTACATCAAGAAGTGGCAGCAATATATTCTACTTCGGCAGTAGAGAGTGAAATAGATTCTTGTTTTTTTCTTTGCCAGGCCACTAAACGATCACCAAGAAAGAAATTAGCACCACTGGTGCTTTTCCTATCATCCAGAAAACCATCCCAGTCAGAATTAGTATATGCCACTAATGAAAAATCATTGCTTTTGGGATACCATAGTCCATAGTCAATTGTGCCTTGTACATATTTAAAAATCCTTCTAACAGCATTAATGTGAGATTCCTTAGGAGATGACTGAAATCGAGCAACCATGCAAACAACTTGCATAATGTCAGGTCTTGAGGTTGTTAGATACAATAGGTTGCCTATCATTGACCTATAGTAAGTTGGGTTGATAGTAGGAGAATCATCAACCTTGCTGAGTTTACAGTCGGTAGCCATTGGATTGCTAACTAGATGACATTCATCCATTTGAAATTTTTGTAACATTTCTCTAGCATATCTTGTTTGAGATAGAAAGATACCAGATTCATGTTGAGAGATTTGAAGACCTAAAAAGAAGGACAATTCTCCCAACATAGACATTTCGAACTCAGATTCCATAATTTGTGAGAATTTTTGACTCAAAGTAATGTTGTTGCAACCAAAGATAGTATCATCAACATAAATTTCAACAACTATAATATCAGACCCTTCAAGTTTAACATAAATATTTATGTCTACTCCTCCTCTAATAAAACCTTTTGACAATAAGTGACTGTCCAATCTGGAGTACCAAGCTCTATGAGCTTTTTTTAGGCCATATAAAGCCCTTTTCAGCCTGTAGACATGATTGGGTTTATTTTTGCAAGTAAACCCTTCAGGTTGTTTTATGTAAACTTCTTCATCCAAATACCCATTCAA
This sequence comes from Sequoiadendron giganteum, assembly GCA_007115665.2. Lineage (NCBI taxonomy): Eukaryota > Viridiplantae > Streptophyta > Pinopsida > Cupressales > Cupressaceae > Sequoiadendron > Sequoiadendron giganteum. The sequence goes on along the minus strand of CM021101.1, from coordinate 552,575 downwards.
AAAGGCACTTTTAACATCCATTTGATATACAGTAAAGTTCTTGAAAATAGAATATGCCAAGAAAATTCTAATTCATTCAAGTCTAGCTAATGGTGCAAAGGTTTCACCGAAGTCAATACCTTCCTATTGAGCATATCCTTTGCAGACATATTTAGCCTTGTTGCAAACAACATGGCCATTTTCTTCATGTTTATTTCTAAAAATGCACTTACCTCCTATAAAATTTTTGTCATTTGATCTTGGGACTAGCTCCCAAGTCTATTTTTTCTTAATTTGATCAATTTCATCCTGCATTGCATTAAACCAACATTCATTAGTTAGAGCTTCATCAAAAAAAATTGGCTCAAACTAAGTTATTAAACAAAAAGCAATAAGCTCAGCTATGTGAGATTTTTCATCATAGTTAACTATTATTTTCCTTGTTTGAACTCCTGTTGATTTATCTCCTATAATCAAATCTTTAGGATGGTTTCTAGCAAAAAATTTTGAAGGAGTTTTAGTTACACATTTTTCAGAGCTGGTTTCAGCATCTTTAGATTTTGTTTCAGGCTTTAAATTTTCAAAGCCTTCAAAATTTATATCAAGTTCAAATTTGTCTTCCTCATCATCCTGCATAGGTTCAACATCTAAAAGAAGATTTTCATCAAATTTGACATTGACAAATTCCACAATTTTATTCAGCCTATTGTTAAAGAATTTAAAGGCTTTGATGTGAGTAGAGTATCCTGAAAAGATACCTTCATCTGTCTTAGATTGAAAACTCCCTAAGTTATCATCATCTCTCTTGATAAAACATTTGCAGCCAAATATTCTGAAATATTTAATTGAGGCAGATTTACCATATCACAATTCATATGGAGTAAAATTTGATTTCACTCTGATCTGGACTCTATTCAAAATGTAGACAGTTGTATGAACAGCTTCTTTCCAGTACATGTTTGGCAGATTTTCTTCATTCAACATAGTCCTTTCCATTTCTTTTACAGTCATGTTCTTTCTCTCAAATACCCTATTTTGTTGAGGTGTTCTAGCAGCAGCATACTGTCTTTTTATGTCATGTCTTTCACAATAGTCAATGAATTCTTGTGAGGTGAATTTACCACCTTTGTCAGATCTTAGACATTTCAATTTTAAATCTGAATCTCTTTCTACCATTTTTCTAAAAAAATTAAAACTTTCAAAATCTTCTTATTTATTCTTGAGAAAGGTAACCCATACCATACAAGAGTAGTCATCAAAAAATAGCATGAAATATTTCTCACCATTGATGGATCTAGTCCTTGTAGGACCACATAAGTCAGTATGAACAATTTGCAGAGGTTTAGTAGATGAATTTTCCTTGGATTTAAATATTACCTTAGTTTTCTTTCCTTTGAGACATTCTTTACATACTGCATTATCAAGCTTTTTCAAAATAGGCAAACCTCTTACATTCTGATTTTTACTAATTCTAACCATATTGTCAAAATTAATATGACCTAGTCTCTTGTGCCACAACCATCTTTCTTCAACATGACTCATTAAGCACATACCTTGATTGTTTTCATTTCCATAAGTGCCAAGTAAATTGTAGACATTTCCCTTAGTCCTTCTTCCAGTAGCAATAGCTTTTCCAATCTTATTTTTGATTTCACACCCCTGTGAAGTGAATAGGACATGATAGCCACTATCACAGATTTGACTAACACTCAAAAGGTTATGTTTTAATCCTTCTACATAATACACATTGTAAATAGGAGTGTCTTCATTCAGAAAAAGAGAACCTCTACCTGTGATTTGAATTCCAGAGTTGTCTCCAAACTTTACATATCCACCTACATAGTCTTCTAGATTAGTAATTTTTTCTTTGTCACCAGTCATGTGGTTTGAACAGCCATTGTCTAGGACCCATAAGTCTTTTTTCTTGGAGTGTAAGGCAGTTTGAACTAACATGGCCTACTTTATGTTGTTGACAGCTTTGGGTTTCCAGACCCGTATAGTTTTATGTTGTTTATTCTGTTGATCAGCATTACATTGCTTAATAGAATGACCCAAAGACTTGCATGTGAAACACCTAATCAGTCTTGCAAGGCTATGATTCTATCTAACACCAAATCTAGGAGTTCTAGGACTTATAAATCTGCAAGAGTTCACCTTGTGACCAAATTTGTTGCAAAAGTAACAATATCCATAAAAGAAAGGGTGGGAATTATAAGCCATTTTGTTGCTCCTAAAAGGACGAGCATGAGCCTTATCAAAATCAAGATGTTTGAGTTCAGTACTTTTGTTTCCAGCAATAACATTGTCCTTTGCACTATTATTTGAACATTCACCTTTCACAAAACCAATACCAGTTTTGTCGTTGTTCAGTTTCTATTTACTAAGCATGTCATTCAGTTTAAGAGTGCTTTCATATTTCTCAATGGTCTTTCTGAGATCTGCAATCTCATGTTCAAGTTTTTGAATTTCTTAATCTGTAAAGCTTATGCCAATACAAAGACAGTCTTCAACTCTTTTGGATTCTTCAAGTTGAGTTTTTAATGATACTATCTCAAGATTTATGAGTTGCTCCTGTGAAATATCTTGAGCAGTAATTTGCTCTTGAGCATGTATTTGTTTTTTAAATTTCCTTAGCTCTATTAGAGAACATTTCAGTTCTCCTTCATAATCCACTTTTCCATCTTTAGCATCATTGTTGTTAGTTTCATCTTGCTAAATAATTTCAGCCATGAATAGATTTTCATCCTCATCATCTAAAGATTCTTCAGATTCAGAGTTTGTTTCATTTTTGCTGAACAGATTTTTCTTCTTTTTGAAATTGAATTTATGTTTGGGTCTGTAAGCCTTTTTCTCGACAAGTTTTTCATATTTTTCCGTTATCACTATTTGTGTCACCATAAGGGCACTTTGTAGAAAAGTGGCCTATTTTTCCACAATTAAAGCATTTGAATGGAATTTTTTCCTTATACTTTCCAGAACCCTTTTTTGAGTTTCCTCACAAAGTGGGATTCTTTAGAATCAGAAAGTTTTGATTTAGTGACCTCATCCCTTTCTTTCCTTTCAACATTAAATGTTGTTTCTTTTGTAGAGGTGTTGCTTTTACTGATCCTCATTTCATAGGCAGTCAGAGTGCCTTGTAGGCTATCAAGGGTAAGTTGGGAAAAATATTTCTTCTCTTCTAGAGTAGCAACCTTAGCTTCAAATTTTGTTGGCAAGGTTTTGATGACCTTAGTTACAACATCAAATTCCTTAACTTCTTCTCCCAGACCCTTCATGGAATTTACTATTTAATCAACTCTCAGAAAGTAGTCAGCTACTTTCTCATCATCCCTCATTTTTAAATCTTAAAAATGGTGTTTTAAAGTGGGGACTTTAGAAAGTTTTACCTTTTCTTTTCCTTGATAGATAGTTTCAAGTTTAACCTAGATTTCCATAGCAAAGTTGCAGTGCATGACTTTTATAAAGAGATCTTTAGTTAGTGCACACTAAAGAGCATGTTTTGATCTTGCATTGGTTTCATAGCTCTTCTTTTCATCAAAATTAGTAGGCAGAGTAGCTAGTACAGTGTACCCAGACAGTACTATGCTCCAGCCATTGAGGTCAATAGAAGTTAAATAAGTCTCCATTCTAATTTTCTAGAATACATCATCAGTTCCATCAAATAATGGAGCTCTAGTCATGGAAGTACCTTCATTAGCTTGAGACATTTTGAATAGACTCCAAGGCCAGAATCAATCTTAGGTTGGAAAGACCTATCAGAGGACCCTAGGCTCTAATACCAATTGTTGGAGTGAAAATACACTAAGAGGGGGGGGTGAATCGGTGTTATTAACTTCTTTACCAATTTTAACTGAAACTAAAATAAACCAGATGTATGCTCTCATTTATCAATGATAAACTCATTCATGTATTGAATGCAATCACATAAACTGAAATGAGAATAGTAAACCATAGAAATTTAAAGCATTAAAGCACTTAATCAAATGCACCAAAGATACTCAAATAGACACAAGATATGCCGAGTGGAAAACCCTCTTGGGGTAGAAAAACCACTCCTAAACCTACTGCCTTTTTCAGGCTTTCATTTCAATAATCATTTTTGACAATGCCTCATAGGCTGATTTCTGAGCACCAACCCCTCTTTTTAGAGATACCAATCTCAAGGAGCACCAACCCCTCTTTTTCAAGACACCAATCTCAAGGAGCACCAACCCCTTTTTTTTTTTTCAATAGAACATACAATGATACAGAGATTCTTTATGTTTCCCTAATTTTTGTCAAGTGCCTCTTGACAGACAATGTGTAGAATTCTCAAATGTCAATAGTGACACTTCAGAGTTCCACCCATTATCAAGCCTTAACAAAGCTAGAGGAAAATCTTGTTATAGTCTCAATACAACTTCTCATCAAACTGTATTACTAGTGGTGTGTACAACTTTCTTTTTCTCACACTCTATTTCATACATTTTTCATGATACTATTCAAAAATTGTTAACCCACTGTATTTTCCTATCTTTCAGCTCAAGAAAGAATCAAACGCTATATCACATACAAAATCCCTTAATTTTTGTACTGTTGTTTTCTTTTGACTTTTTAGGTTTTTTAGTAATGATCAAGCCCTAATCTCTCTGTTTTCCTCTTTTTACATTTTACATCATTACTTTCCATGAAAGCTTACAACAGTTGCTCATTTTTCACTTTCAAAGAACTACTCAAAGATGATTATCAGGTTACCATGTTACTTGCGAGAAACAATGTCAGATGTTATCGTGATCATGAGGGAAGGATCAATCTGAATAAGGTCTTCTGATAGGAATACTCAAGTATTGTGCAAATTTAGAAGGCAGACTGGAAAATTGTCCTCTCAAGTAGCCTGCACAAATAGTGCTTTAACCAAAAACCATCAATGCATGCATGTAATTTTTAAATAATGGCCACTGAAAAATTGCTACAAAAAGAAGTAATTGGAAGAACAATGCTTCCATAACTGAAAACATGCATTTAAGAGTAGTTACCAAAGATTTAGCTAAGGATCTGAAGAGTTTCAAAGAATTTATCATTACCCACAAACTGAAATCACTATCCCTTTAAAACTGTCATGATAACCTAAGAATAGTGATGGAGTTGTTGTCATAAAAGATTTTACCAAATTTTCAGCTAAGCCGCGCAACCTATGCCTCATTTCTATTTCGAGCTTTCACCCGATGCCAAAAACCTAACAAGAGAAACAACCATGGTGATGGTCTTTCAAGCTTCCCCATTCATTGTCCAAGAGTTCCAGAAAACTAGTTGATTACACAGTGAAATGGCCAAGAGAGTGATTCCATGGTGGCGGCTAGACTAGAGTTCCAAACCCTTCGTACAAGAGAAGCAAAAATATGACCTAGACTTCCAAAACAGTCAATCGATTTCCTTTACACAAAATGATAATCATTTGGAGTCTAAAAGGATAGTATTCAATAAGTCAAAAATTCATTATACCATTTGACATCCGCTTCCTTACTGCTCAACCACGGTCTCCCTTCGGACTACCCGTGGTATAGTGGTAGCTGCCATGCATACCACTAACTATTTCCACCGCACTACCCCAGTTACCTTTCTGACTACCCGCAGTATAGTGGTAGTTTCCATGCATACCACTAATCATTCCACCGCACTACTGCAATTACCTTTCTGGTTACCCACGATATAGCGGTAACTCTCTTGCATTCTGCTAGCCACTTCCACCATGGTTATTGGCTTAACTGCCAGTGGTACCATGATAAGACATTCACGACCTTACCAAAGACAAGCTTTATACCAGCTGTCGGCTTTTAAGCCTTGTGAATTTTCCAACATTACACCCGAATACAATGTAATATGCATTCCCATAGAGTGCTAAACAATATTTCCAATACCAAAAGATATCCAATAATTATCAAAGCTGATTTGCCACCTTTATTATGTCCAATGACATGTGAGGTAATGAAGACAAATTTTGCATGATAAATTCACAATGCCATTTCACATACCATAAACCATTATAAGTTGATTAAGGAAACCCGATAGGGTTTTCTTAAAACTAAAAAGCAACCTGCATCTCATAACTCAAGCACCAAGAACCAGAGATCATTACCTGAAGAATAATGAGCCTATAACCATAATACCTCAACCAAGATCTGCACATGGATTCAAGATATCAATGCCACCAAGATATCAAAAGTGAAGTAAATATACCAATCAGAAAAGTAGATCAACTGAGTAAGTAACCATCAAGATGTCAGAGCAACACATATTGTCATCAAGGACAAATTAGCTTAATAGAGATTCAACAATTTGTTGTGCCTGAACCCGAGGTGGTGTCTGATGTGGCTGGTGTGGAGGTGTCCCACATCCTCCCCTGTCTCCATCCCCCTACCCTTGGTTGGCTAACTTGCCTCTCGGCCTCCATCATGGGACTGTCGCACCTGGATCTATGAGCCTCATGGGTGGTCTAAACCAATCTCGATAAGCCTATGTGATGTAATACAAAAACTCAAACAAAGAAAATTCCTGCAGCATCAAAACTCTAGCACACAGTTCTCACCCAAATGAAATAAAGTTACTCCTGATAGCTACGGATGGTTGTGGATCACTATTTGTTCAAGACAATTCATTACCTTCATAGACCTCTTTCATTTTACATATAACCATCATCTTTCCTCCATTCGGCTTCATCACTAACCATTCTTCTCTGCAGGGAATGAATGCCACTGTGGAGGGATGGAATTCCCTGACAACTTACAGCTGTCATGCCACTGTTCGTCCCTCAATAAGGAAGGTCGAGCTTTTGCCAAGTTGTGGTCGCGGCTGCTCCAGGAGAAGATGGTAAGGTTTGCTGGCTGTCAATAAAGCACAAGACTATTCCCAAAGAAACCAAACCATGAGCAGTACCTCCATTAGTGTCTCCATTTTATTCAAACAACTGGTGCAATCCTTTCCACTGAACTGTACCCATGGTATTGCAAAGCCAACAAACCAGAGACAAAAAAGAACTATGCAAATCAACAGGAAACAGAGTTACACAAAAACACATTCATTCATATGCAAAAACTTTAACATAGCTAGAGAGCCTGATTTCTTCCTCTCACTGCTCTCCTCTCATCTGTTTCTTTCTTCTATTCGCACTCTTCTCTTCTTCTTTTCCCCTCATGCAGTTACATGCTTTCTTTCCTTAATAGCGATGTGAGGGTGGTTAGATAACCATTCCCTACCCGATTGTATCCATTCGGTTACAATATTTCTAATTTCATTTGGAAATATCTATTTACATTCTTAACCATTTTTTTCATTGTCCCCCAAAATGTTCACTAAAATATTACAATAAACTAAGACTTGAGGTGCTCTCACACCATTGTGTCACCCCCGCATCACCCTATCCCTTATCATATGGCCACAAGCTAGCCACCAACTATCTAAATGCTACGACTACCTTGTCTGTTGGGATAGGTCTGCCCCATGTAGTCTCCCTCATAGTACAAGAAAAGATGGCCATGTACTGGTCATCGGGCCTGTCCTATACATCTCCAAATTGTCTAGCCACTTTATCTAGAAAATACCTCTCAATCATGGTGTGCTCTCGGCCCTACATCAATCTATCCTACCAAGCAAAAAAGAATTGTTGTACATCATCCATCCATGGACCCATGCCAAGCCAAGGCCTCCAGGTAAAATTTGTCACCTCATCAATAACTCGTCACTACTAGGAGATACCACCTACCCCTGTGTGAGTAGATGTGATATGAGCCCCTCCATATCACTAGATGATCAGATCATCTAGCTCTAGATAAACTGGTGTAGCCTGAGGGTGAAGCACTGTAATGTGCTCCTAGGCCCAAACGTGTAGCAATGTAACACCGGCCCCAATGGCCCTACTATCTAGGCAGGTGAGCTCATGCAAATCTCTATAAAGTGAGGCCAGCATCACTGGACCCCATGCAAGGCACTCTCTATGAAAGAGCATCCACTCCCATGTCAATCCCTAACCCAGATTGAAATATCAGCCCCGTCTATCCGATGCCACAAGACTTGATATGATCACCGCAACAATAAGTCTAAAGGTGGGCACTATGCCCCTGTACCTCTCTAGATCAATGTGGCCCTCATAAAATTCAATCGCCTCAAGCCCCATACCCTCATAACAGGTGTCCCTCCTGGTATCTATATCATAAATAAATCTCTCACCATGGATGGGTAGTTGTAGGATGCGCCAGACATCCTCTAGAGTGACCGTGGCCTCGCCAATAGGAAGGTGGAAGGAGGATGTCTCATTGTTCCATCGCTCTACAAAGTCTGTCATCATCCACAAACTATTCTGAATAGGACAAACATAAGTGACATACCAAAGACCAATGGCACCTAGCTGCTCCTAGAGAAACTCATTTAACCCATCTAATCTTCTGAGCATCAGGCATCTATGCTCCCAATAATGTAGTATCTCGAGGTCTACCTACGCAAGAGAGGTCACTGTGTCAAGTTTCAAAAAAAATCGAGCCCTCAAAATAAGTTCCCGCAATTCAAATAGAAAATGCAACGTTGTTTGCAATTGTGACACATTATGCAAACTCCAAATTTGTGTTGTCATGGCACAGTTTGACCGCGTCCCTAGGTCCTAAACTCCAAAGAGGCTCACTGCAGTGCACTTCGCACATGCGGCTGACTCTAGACCTAAACCCTAATTTCTAAACTATATCGTGGTGTTGCTCTTCACACATGCGACATGATTAGAGGTCGTGCGATGTCAATTTTGCATTTGCAGCAGCACTATATAGCATTGCTTGACTCTTTTTTGACTTTGACCCTATTTATTACATGAAAAAAATCAAAATCACAAGTTAGGGAAGGGGTACATACCACGGGTCCTACACCAGTTGGTTGTTGGTGCACTCGTACTCGCTCTGACACATGTCGTGGAAGCAATCTTTGTGTCATCTCTATCAAAGCTCATAGCTCAAAATTCAAATATATCTAAAGACTAAGTGTAAAAATGTTTCGAAAACGACCCCTTGGGGTCTATTTAAGCCAAAAAATTAGGGTTTTTTTGACCTAATTTGGCCATCCAGCTAGGGTTTTGGACCACTGATCTCGTTGTTTCCCAACCGAGGGCCATTTTGCATCATTTTTGGCATTTTGACTCATTTTTTGGCATCCCGGAGCCTTTCTAGACCCGTCAGGCACCTTGTCCTCTTTTTTTGTGAGATCACCCAATAATCAAAAAAAATTCGTCCGATCTCTCGAGGGGGCAATATACTAGCATAATCCTTCTCGCTGGGGCAGTAGTGGGGCATCTAAAAAATAAGAAATTTTTAAATATTTATCATAGCAGTTTATTCTTTGAACCAACGCAACAAGTGCACTGCTTCAAAGAGGGGAAAAATGTAGACATGGAAAATATACCGACACACTTGATCCTGATTACTAACATCATTATATCCTGAATCATCTTCTTAACTTGTCATCACCTTTCATCCCTTAATTGAATAAATCATTATTTATCTGATTAAGTCATTCTCTCCTATTAATTAAATTAATCAATCTAGTTTAATTAACCCTATGTCTCTATTTAATTAAATAATTCATTTTATTTAATTAAATATCTCAAGTCATCTTGTTAAATTAAATAAATTAAACCTTATTTAATTTAATCTAACATCATCTCCTTTTAATTAAATAAATCAAAATCTTTATTTAATTAAGTCTAAGTCATCTTCCTCTCATTTTGATTTAAATTAATCCTCAAATCTAAGTCAAATTGGTCAAATCAACTAATTTCCTATTAAATTAATTAAATCTTGATTAATTCAATCCTAATTTCTCTAGATTTTGCCACTTGCACGTGAAAATACATTTAATTTATTTATTAAATCCCTCTTTTCTCTCAACATGGAATCTTTAGGGGAATCTTCCTCCAAGTTTGAAAATCCCTCCAAGTGGATTTGTCCTTCCAACAAAGCATTCATTTCCTCTTACATGTCCTTGTGCATTGAGCCAAGTGGCATTTAATTCATTCTTTTCTCCCTGCAACATGTCATTTTGCAATTTTCAAATTCCACCTAATATCATTTATTGTGCTCATTCATCAAAATGTGCTCAAGCTTCCTCCATTCACACTTGACAAGTGGTACTTGGCCATTGGATGTTGAATGATCCCACATTGCTTTATTTTTCTCATTCCTCCATCTTGTATTTCTATAAATAGAAAGCTCTTCTTCTCATTTTGACATCCACAACTTAGAGCAAAGTTACTATCTTCACATTTAGAGAAATTTCATCCATTTCCATAAGAATTTCCATTATCATATCTAAGTTATTGCAGATTTTATCAAGGAATTACATTGTTCTTCCTCACCAAGTGGATCAATCTTCATTAAAATCATCAAACCACACAAAGGAGTTGGGAAGGGCCAATTTACATATCAAATTGGCACCAATTCCCTCATGGGATTGAGAGTTTACATGCTTAAATAGGATCTAATTTCTTTTCATGTTTTGTTCTTCATTTTCCCTATTTTGAGCATTTTAGATGAATTTCATGGGGAATCTTACTTCTAACTTGAATATGGATCTAATATTGTGTGTGTTTACTATGTTTGTGTAGGTCTAGGATTGGGGTTCACACCTCCTACAGGAAATACTCGATGAAAGTTTTTGAAGATGACCCTATGGGAGCTTTCTCTTCGGTTCCTCATGGCATCATGCTGACAGAGGATATAAGAAAGTACATTAGGGTTAAGACAAAGGAATTAAATCATACCAAATTGATTGACATGTGGGTGAATTATCTTACTAGAGATGATTTCTTGGTAAAACCTGAGTATTCGAATCTTGTGACAAATAATTTAGATTGTTGAAATAACTTCCCAATTTGTTCCACAATGGATGATCAGTATGTAAAATCGATCCTCAACAGAATGCATGATCAGTTCTTATGGACCCATGAGCCACACTTGATAACTAAGGAAGCAATCAAAGTCATCACCAGACCTGTATGTATGCTAAAAGTGGTGAAAAATGAAGTGGTGATGAATCTCACTAGTGCAACTTATGACAAGAGGGCTATTGTGACAAAACCTATCACTAATCCATCTATGACTTATGCATCCATAATGATTGGTCATAAAATATACTTCACCAATAGAGAAAATTTTGTGTCTACCACACTAATTTATATTGGCTTTGATATGATTGTAAATGGTGCAAACTATGATCTATGTGAGCTCCTCTGACAATAATTGCTTGAGAATTTGAAAATGTCAAAGAAGAAGAAGTACCCTTTCAAGTTTGGATATCTGATTGTTTTCCTATTATTCTACTTTCTCAAAATGCTTCCGAGAAAATTTGAAATAGTGTGTTGGGACCCATCCCAACCGGTTTTGCATCAGATCTTTGATCATATGCATAAGTTGGGTGATGTGAACAACATAGAAAATGCCTTGATAGAATTATTTTTTGTATTTAAGAAAAATATGAATGATAGAGACATAATTCTGAGGAAGATTGTTGAAAAATATAAGAATGAGATCATATTTCATGTATCTTCTGATGAGTGTATGGTAGAAGCGGTTGAACCCCGAACCATCTGGATTTAACCCTTAGGTTATGAGATCATGAAAGATGAAGCTTAAGGTCATGTACAACTCTTATTGAAGATTCCAAAAGATCCAAACAAACCCTAGATTGGAACATATGTAGATAAATCCATGGAAGTCTATTTTGATCACAACAAAGCTTCAAGGAAGAAAATGGTGACTGAAATGATCAGAAAAACTGGTTTCATAGATGAAGAGATAGCTCTAGGAAGATTCATTGGAGGAAAGAAGTCTAAAGAGTCACCTAGTGTAAGGAGGTCCGATAGGATCCCTCTTCCCAAACCAGCTTATGGACTAGCCTCAATAAAGATTGAGCCCCGCACCATGGACAAAGGCAAAGGCCTAACCCCTTCCAGACCTACTACCAGATTAGGAAAGAGAAAAGGTGTTCCTTCGGTAGCCCTTGTTAAACGAGGAAGAAAAGAAAAGGCTACTAGAGAAAATAATATGAGCGTTACTGATGATCAGGAGGAAGAGGAAGAAGATCCAGCTGCAAAGTTGACAAGAAAGATAAGGGTAAGTGTTTCCTCTAGTGAAGGTGCATCGCAAGAAACCAGTGTTGGATCGAAGAAATTCCACTATGTGTCATCCTCAAAGGATGTTGATGAACAGAATGTTAGTAATGCAAAGAATGCTAGAGCTACAGAAGAAGTTTCATTAGACCAAGAAGAATAGAATGCCTCTCCAGTAAGACCCGGTTACCCTCTCAAATTGGATGTTTTGGTGAATAATTTGGTAAATCAAGAAAACATGGTGAAATCCACAACAAAAGTGTATGATTTAGTAGGAAAAAGAAGATGAGGAAACCATAATAATGGATATCATCAAATATGTCATTATATTTAAAGCAAAATGGGACAACATTAAGAGTGATGTAACTGAAAAATTATGGGAAATATTGATGGAGAGAAGAGTAGAGGCGGTTGAGCTAGAAGAGAAAATAAGAAATAAAGCATATAAATAAATTGCATCCTCTTTGTCTCTAAGTGATCTAGAAACTTTGAAGCAGATTTGTGCTAATATGTTCAAGGTAAAGAGTGTTGGTTGATAGATTTTTCACTTCAATTAATACTCTCTAGCTCACACAAATGACAACCTGGCCAACAGAGAGCACTTGAAACTATCATTGCAAGTGACTCAACTATTGGCTAGGTTATCATTTGTGTGGGCCAGAGAGTATTAATTGAAGTGACAAATCTTTCAACCAACAGATTTTTGGTGACTCGGTTGGGGATGCCTTAGATAGTATTTCTTGTTTCAGATACAAAAGATGCATTCCCAGAAAAGAAGGTTGGCGACTCTATTTATCTACACATCCCAGAAAAATGATTCAAGGCCAAGCCAAGCAAGGAAGCCAACTCAGAAATATTACAAATTGGCATGGATGTTAAAAAACATGTATTAGAGATATTATCAACTGAGACATTTTGAAAAAAGGGCTTATCAAGCTACAATAGAAAAATCAAAGGAACCAATATCTTCCAATTTCTCGATTGTTGGGGAATAAGATTCTATGATAACATTGGTGGAGACATCAGTACCTTGGATCTAGAATCAGCAACAAGAAATAAGTTTTCATCATGCTGGAGATAAGAAAAATGAATCTTTTCCAACATGCATGCAGACTAGACCAAGTGAACAATCATTCAGTTCTCATAAAGAAGAGACATGGCTAGATGAACATAAAACTATCTTTATCCCAAATTGGTGCCTAAAAGGTTCAAACAATTACTTTTGTTGTGGTATTGTGGGAGAAGATGGCCATATTACAAAATTTAATGTGAATACATTCACTTGTGATTCTGGCGACATTGAAAGAGGTATGAATGTACCATCATTAGAATCTCTGGATAAAAAGGTTGGGGGAAAGGAAATATTAGAAAAATAAATGCATGTATTAGAAAATAGTTTGATTGAATCAGCTGAAGGCATAAATAATTTATATTCTCAACCCACTTGCTTTCCCAATGAAGATTTTGTCTGTACAAAAGGAAAAGAAATAGTTCCTATCAAATTTGATCCTATGCTTTTAGAATATAATTCCCAAGGGTCACAATTAGCAGCATGCATGGATTTTGATTCAGGTGACGAGTTGGAGGAGGAATCTTTGACTTCTGATGCTCCTTTTCTATGTCCAAATGAAATCATGGTTAACGTGGCATGTAAAAATAATGTCAAAGCGGTGATGAGAATAGGAAGAAATTGGGAAGATCCTAAAAATAAGACTACTTGGGGAAAATTTAATGCACTATACTTGCCGACAAAATTTTGTGAAGACTCAAAGGTTAGAAAAAATCCTCTTTTTGAATTATATGATCCTCAATCAACTGATGAAAACTCATTTTCTTCTCCTAATAAAGATGATCCAAGAAAATATATTTTTGAGAATAGTTCTGAAAATGATTGTTTTGAAATCATGTTGCAAAGAGAGAGGTATTGCTTAGATACTAAATCTGATATTATTGATCATTGTAAACAAATGGAGAATGGTCATAGTGTTGGCATTTTGAATCGATACTTAAAAGATTCTATTGGTGGGCTTTTCCTTGAAAATGAAACTATTTATGGTTCTCCAACTGGTGGAAATGTGAATATCAAATCAATGCTCAAAGAAGACAAGATTTCTGAATTGGTAGGTGAAAAAAATGATAAAATTTCTTCAATAAGATATGATCTAGTGTTTTATAATACTATTAGCAATGATTTGGGTCAAGTGCAATCATACTCGAACCAAGGCATACAATGTGATTTCTTTCAAGAAGATTGGTCTGATTTATCTAAAATAGATTGTGGAGGTATGACTAGTGGCTTTCAAAAGGCCATAGAGATATATGATGAAAAATGGATTTTTGGTTGTGAGCTTATACATAAGGACTGCATGTATATGGTAAGTCACCATTGGGAATACATGTTATTTCTTGGTTTGCAAGTGCTTTGTAGGAGCACACTTCTTTTCTGTGATGGGTCATATTTTTCTCAACCTATCAATGGTTTCGCTTGAGCAACGACAGGCATCCTTGATGTAGGGTCCTTATGACCATGTATGTAATAGAATTTTTTGGTGTGCTTGTAGTGTAGTTTCCTTTCTTTTTTTTCCTTGTTTTTGGTTTTCTTTGGCTCCTTGTGTTCCCCTGCTATCTCTCTCGACTTTGTACCCAATGGACTAGTCTACCCCAATGATTATGGAGCTCTCTACATGTTCTACAAAAATACAATCCCCAATCAGAGCCAATGTTACCCGTTAATTTTTCACTCAAAATTAATTTTTTCCTCCTTAATAAGTGAGTTTTGATGATGTCGCGACCTTGCCAAATTCTCTAACCTTGTCGTGGGGTTCATAAATTTTCAAACTTCCTAATCGCCCAACTTATCTATAGATCTTGCATTTCCAAGCCTTATCCAATGATGTCCCATGTAGTCGGCCTATCAGAGGTTCTCAAGACTTTAGAACTCTCGACTGATGGTTATGAGGTTTTGTTTCATAGCAATGGGGAGACCCAAATGAGATGCATGAATTTCAACGTGTCAGCTCATTTAATGAATTGTGTGGTGCCTTTAAGGAATGTCTTCTCAAATGTTTTGAAATGCCAACTTGAGATTTAATGTAATCTTTAAAATCTTCTATAAAGATAGCTCTTAAATAATGGGGTCAGTGAAATGGATTTAGTAATGGATCGACACTTTTTTCTTGGAAAATAAATGATCACTCTCTACTATCGACGTTAAGTGAACTTGCACATGAAGAAAGGTGGCGACATTTTAAACTCTAGAGTTGTCTCAAGATGGTACTTCCTAGTGATATCAGAGAGTGGGAAGATGAGCCTATTCCTGTCATACAACCAAATTTAAATTGGCCTGATGAAGAGAAACTTGACATCATTTCTGAGTTGTGTTCACTGGCATGGAAGGAGAAAACCAGCTATGCCGAATACAACCGAGTGATTTTTGTTTTAGAAAAAGAAGAAGAATGAGTCGAATTTCATAATTTGGTTATGAAAATGTAGTTAGAACTGTATAGAGTTCCAATACCTCCAATGGTTTAGTTGCATACAAGAATTCATTTTGTGACACGTAATGATAATGTTTATTCTGAAATTGTTTTCATTTCAAAATTCTTCTTGATTCTGGACCATTGTTTTATATTGTAATGATTTCGATGTGCCTATATATAGACCTATGAATTAACAGAAAAGAGGATGGGGGGGTAGATTAGTTTTCTTTTCATGCACTCTTATTGTACATGAGATGAGTCTATGGACTGGGGTTTTGAAAATGAAGAAATAAAGAAGATATTGTGAATCTTTTAATTTCTTAATGTTTTCTTTAGATTGCAATGAGCTATGTTTCTTTGTGGTTACTCATCAATGTTATGTTGCTTTAATGGGTTGAGTATATATTTAATTCTAGAAATTTAAATTTAGATTAAATCATCTTTTGAAAATAATTTGTTGTTTTCACGTTCCCTTGGTATCATTCGTGATTGTGATAAGTGAACTTTGTGTCATTTGTTTGCATTCATTTTTATTCTGAAATCTCTTTTTCACATCTACTATCATGGTTATGGGTAGGTTTCAGTGTACCTTTTCTTCTTTCTGGTGAAAAGCATACCCCATGTTTTATTCATTACAAATCATTTGAAGGTAGTTGTGCCTTGTAAAATAAGTAGAGAGCACTTACAACTATCATTGCAAGTGACTCAATTGTTGGCCAAGTTGTCATTTGTGTGGGCCAGAGAGTATTAATAGAAGTGACAAATCTATCAACCAATAAAGAGAAGAGTTAATACTCTAATAAAAAAATACAAGAAGGAAATCAAAAGGATAAGGAAGGGAACAATAAGTACTAGTAGGAGTACTACAATAAAGTATGGAATGATTGGTGCATCCGGTTCAACACCTTAATCTAGAAAAGAAACCTCTACAAATGTTATGAAAAATCCTCTTTTTGGTGTTGTTGATGAAAATGTACATCTAGATATAAATTATTTGCAAATACCCTTCCGAAAATAGGTAGTGCAGATGTTCTATCAAGAATTAATTCTACTAATGAGGCTCTGGAAAGTGAAAAAAAGGTTGAAGAAAATGTCAAAGCAGAAGTTCCTGATGGTACCCCTCTGGTACACCCTGAAGAATAAGAAAGAGATAAAGCAGAAGAAGGGAAGAGGGAAGAGGCAAAATAAGAATAAATAGAAGAAGAAAAGGAGATGGAAGAAAATAATGCAGAGGAAGAAAAAGCAAAGGAAGAAGAATTTAGATCAGATGATACTACTGGAAAGAATGAAGAAGTGTCCCAGCAGATCGTAGAGTCACAAAAGACCACTGGAGAATCCTCCTCTAGTGATGATGTCTTGAAGGGACTATTGTCTAAGCAGATCAGATTCCAACCGGTAATTCCTGCTGAACTCCTGCAACTTCCAATGAATCAAGGTTATGTGGATATGAGCAAGATTTCTCTTATACATAAAATGGTGTTAGGTGATATATTTCATGCATCTGTAAGAAGAGAAATCTTATAAATGCATCAAAAGGTAACTAAGCTCATTGAAGATGCTATTAAGGCTTTGTAGGATATCACACCTGATACATCTCTCACTCTAGTCAAACCTAAAGCTTCTATTGGACTCCTTCAAGGAGCATGCTACTGGACTTTTTGAGAAAATGAAATAGGATGTGGAAGATAAAATGAATGAGAAAAGGATATTGCTCCTTCATAAAAAATGTGCCTTGGCACATACCAATATAGAGAAGAGCCTTGAATATGTAAAGGCTTATGAATATGAAGCTAATTATGTGTTTTCCTATTGTATAAGGTGGCCTAATGCCACTCAAAGCATAAAATATCTCATGGACTCCATTGAGTCCCAGTTGACCACTATCTCCAGTACCTACAATGTATCTATGGACAGAGATAAATCAACTTGGAATGTTATTTCTACACACAGAGAAAAAAATTTCATGCTATAGAAGCATAAGGAAGGGATAATCAGAAAATTTGGCCTTTTTGGTGACAACGTAAGGATGGAGTATGCTCTGATAGCCAATGCTTTGGCTAATGCTAAAAATTTGGATAAGATCAATCTAACCCTGAATACTGTGGATGAAGCTGAAGAAATTTTTATTGATTTAGAATCCTTGAACAAAATGTTGATATCTTCCAAAAAGAGTTGGGAGAGTGGTAAAGCAACCTGGCAAGGCATTCTTTAGGAACTACAAAGTGCTCCCTTCTTCGGGTAAAAAAAAAATTCTTTTACATTGCTTGGGATAAAATCCTTAGGGGGAGTTTAGTAGTTTGATTCTCTGTGTTGTACATTTAGGACTCAGTGTACATATTATTTTCATAATTTTTTATTGACCTTTGTCCTTGATGTCAAAGGAAAGAAGTGGAAAGAGAAATAGAATATATTTTGTACATAGGATGTATATAAATTCTTTTTGGCACATGTTGCCATCAATGACAAAGGGGGAGATTGTTGGAAGAATGAAGAAGATCACATCTCTTGATATAGTTTTTGTTGTCATTGATGTCACCATGATATATGAGTTGCAACTGCAAGACTCAAAGTCATATTAATCTAGTATTCTGAACCGGTAATGTAGGATCATCCTTCGGTATTTTTCTCTGGATTCCCCTCTGGTAAATAGTTGCTACTTCAATTTTTGGGAAATGGTTTTTGTCTGGTAGAAGAATGCATGGATAGGAACTTGTGCGTATAGATGCTCATGGTTATCACCGGTATTATTTTGTTGATTACATTTTTGCTATTTAGTCTATTGTTGTCTGGCCTAACAACCGGTTGAAGATGAAATGGATTAAATTGTGTTTGTATAATCCATGCTGACATGTTATCGCGTGCCACATAGCTGAATTATTTTTAGGAAATTTTATGTTTATTTGAAGCCGACCTGGTTGTTACCTATGGATAATCAAATATATACAAGATGTTTTTGAAGATACGTAGAGTGAGTTGGTGTATGGGAATTTTTATAGATTATGTGTGGAAGTGAAAGGAGTGAAGAGTGATTTGTTTGCATGCGAATTTCCTGAGCTACGAAGGAACTGAATCTACACTTATGGTGTAATTTCATCAGTTCAATCTCTAGCGGTTAGCCATTTTTCTTTCTACAATTTTGGTAGGTAGTGAATCTTCATTTTGGGATAGTGAGTCTTGGCAATGAGCCACTCCTTCTATAATATCTTATAACTAGTTATACTATATTGTGATTTAATCCTCACCGTGGTTTTTCCCACTCTAGGTTTTCCATGTAAAAATCTTGGTGTCTCTGTGTTATGTGCTTCATTTTTAGTTAATGCATATTCTTGTCTTAATTATCATATTCATTGGGTTAATTGGATGGTATTTATTCAATAAGTTTAAGAATATACTATTTCACCCCCCCTCCTCTCAGTATATTGGATATTTAACAGGATGATCATTCATCTCGGTTGTATACCTTTGCATATTTTTCTTTTGATGGTAACATTATTCCTTCAACTGTTGATCACACTTCTAGTGTGAACCATGATTCAAAGGAGACATTTGGCTTCTTGAACTTGGGATTCCTCACATCAAAACCAGTTCTTGAGCCATGAATTCTATCTCCTCCATCTACTGTTGTGATTGATGATGCTCGTGTTGCTACAAATATGGCTTATTGTGATTCAGTGTAGCAAGATCCTCATTGTCTTTCAGATTTGGATACTTGTGATTTCTTCTTGATAGGTATTTTAGACTTGTTTGTGGAGTCCCATATTGCAGATTTGAGAGACATCATTGATGAAATTAATCTTCTCTTTGATGGATAAGATCCTTCTTCAGTTGTTGTGAGGGAACACTTTGACCCTCTTGTTCAATATCTACATGATCATTCCTTGCAGTTTGATGTGACTATGGATACTTTTGGATAGAATTTGGAGGAGGCTTCTTTATCTTCAAAGGGGGTATCTTTGTCTTCAGATCATGTTCTACATTCATCTCTACTAGATTCTGGATTTCCCTCTTGAGCAGTGTGGCCTAGAATGCCTATTTGGAGTGTGTCAACTTTCAACATCAACATGGAGACACTTGAGAATGCTTCAAAGACATCATATATCATCCATCTTCCTGACATCCTGCATACACCCATGGTTTTGTTTCTTCCTAAGGGGAGGAATGTTACTCGACACTTTTCGATCATCTTCAGCATTCAATGTTAAGCTTCTACCATCACTACAGGAGACTCAACATTGAGGGGGGTTACGTCGTCTCTCTTCTTCTTCTCTCTTATGGGGGGGTATTTTTCCTCACATGGATTTTTGGCCTTCTCATGCATCATTCAAAGAATTTATTTATAGTAATTCATCTCTCTTTTGGGGAGGGATATTGTCCCACTAGGTTTTCTCCATTTCATTGTTTGTGAGAGATTTATTTTGCATTTGTACATGGGTACCTAACATGGCCTAGTATTCGGTACCCATTCTTGCATCTTTGTGTTATTTGCATAATAATCTACTACTCCCTAAGTTGCACTTAAGGGGGGGTGGGTGTAAATAAAGTCTTGTGCCTATTTAATTCATTACTAGGGGACTTATTTGCATGTTAAGATTACTTAGGTCCTGGGAAGGAATCTTTATAGAAGGTTTTAGTTGTAATTATTTTTTATCTTATCTTTTGAATTATAACACATGTGAACCTAGGTAAGTGTGATAAGTTGTCTCTTTTCATATGATTAAGACACTTCTCATAGTCCTATGACATCTTGTATCTCACCTTGTCTATATAACCAAGGGGTTTCTATTATATTTTTCATATCAATTGAATCATATTTGCATATACATATTCTCTCTCTTGTGATTTCCATTTGGCATCAAGACCTTGGAATCCATAGCTAATTCTAACAGAGATTACCAATTGAAAATCAACTCAAATTTCTGCACCATTCTTCTCTTTATTTTCATTCTACTTTGATGGCATATCACTTTTGAGTGGGAGAAATTGGTTCACCCTTATAATATTATTTTTTTAGTCATCATTTATTAACACCTAAACCATGTTAGAGGATCCTACCATACTGTACTCTAGCTTAGATAGCATATCCATTCTAATATTTAGTTGCTTTGTGTCCATTTCACCATCTTTGTTTATTTTTACATATATAGGAGAGAGAATATTAGTAAACATTTCTCTCCATTTCTTGCAAGACATTATTTCTTGCTCATTATCTAATATGGGAGGCATATAAAACTATTCAAATCCTTGAAAATATCTAAATCCTTCCTTATGAGGGCCTTGTACTTATTATGATGGTGAATGATGTGATCTAAAGAATCTGATCTAGAAATAATATCATAAACCAAATTATAATCAAAATTAGGGCCTTTTGCAATAATCCTCAATAGTACAACTCTCGAGGCCCAATTGAATTGAAATCACTTCAACCTAACTCCCGCTTGAGCATGGTTAGTGAATGCATCCTTCAAAATATTCTAACTACCCCAAACCATATCAACTTGACACAAAAAAATTGACAACTTATGCCCCAAAATGTTGTCAACTAGGTCTAACATTTTCTTAACTACTCCCTCCTTAGGTATTCTTGTGTCTTCTCTATATGTATTTTTCTCTCTTAAATCCTTTATTTCAAAGGCCAAAGAATCATTTTTTGTGATCCCTTATCTTCAATAGTTGGTTGTGAAGGAGGCAATAATCCTGTAAGCACATTCAATTGTTCCCGCAATTTAAAATTTGTGGTATTGGCCCTATCCAAGTCTCCTTGCAACTTTTTCACTTCTTCTTCAGTAAACAAAGTTGTGTTGACAATGAGGGAAGCTAGTTGGATGGAACTTGAATCCCCTAGTTTATTTACTATCAAATTTTTAGTGACTTGGGGCTTATTTTTCTCAAGAAAATAGACCATGTATCCAAGGTCTCATGCCTTGGGTTGAATCCTAATTAAAATAAAGAGAAAAAACTTGCTCTTCTAACTATAAAATAGGGTTATCTCCCCTTTGTATCTTGATGGTGTCAAATACAATGGCAAATGACATGTCCCACCTTGGAAAAAGTAGGCATCCAAATCACTCCTTACCAACTCTCTACCTCTTTAAGGATTCATAGACTTTATTTATGCATTCACATTAGTCGATAACTCTACAATTATTTCCTTTTTCTTTTCTTCTCTAAGGATTTTATCTTGCATTTTCTATTACAAATCCTCTCCTTTGTTCTCAAGGATAAAATATTTAAACTCCTTTTTAGTGATGACCTGGTCATCTTACATAAACTCTGAGCAAGCTTGAGCTCTTATGTCATCCACTATTTTCCCTCCAATTTCAAAATTGATAAGAAATTTGGCATCTAAGGGTCTTTCAATTATCACCCTACAGGTGCATTACCTATACTATATCCTAGTATCATCTAGCATTTCATCAGGGCCTATGGGATAATCAACCAAAGGTAATATATTAGGAGCTATCTATTGAAAAGGGGAAATTTTTTGGGGATTTTGTGGTATAACCCCTTGAGAAGTAGAAGGGCCAAGAGCACTTGTTGATGGCATAGGAACATTGGTTAGAAAATTGTTGGCATTATCCAACATTGTCATAGTCCTTATTATGGGGTCCTCAATCTCATAATCTGACCCCTTGAAAGATGGGTCAACTTACTTCCTTTTATTCTTATTAATTTGAATTTTGACCCATAGTGCTCTTTTGTATGTGGCCTCCTTTTATGTGGAGAAATTCTTGATCAAATCTTTAACATTATCAGCCTCATGCAAAAGTGCTACCAACTTGAATCTTTTTCTATGATAATGGATTAAATTCTCTAGGTCACATCTCCTGACCTTGTCCACTCTCATCTTGTAAGGGAACATATTTTTCAACAACAACTCTAATCCCCCCTTGATGTGACTTGGAAGTCTGAAAACATAATTTTTAAAGGGGGGATGGTGTTTTTCTTGTAGTTTTTGAAGTGAGTCTTGTCAGACTCATTCAATTTCTATATGGTCTATAAGAAGTAAAAAATTTTTGGCACATTCCTTGGAAGCACATGTGGAGAAATTGGGGATCCATATACTCTTATCATAGTAGCATCAGAATAAAACAACCACTCACCCCAGTTGTGTTTGATCCCTATCTCTAGGATAAGTTCCTTTGGCCTAAAACATCTTCTCACCTCCTCTAAAAATATCCAGTCCACAGGTTGACCAAAGTTCATGAGAACTTCCTTAACAAAATATTCCTCAAAAATCAAATAATTAGACTTCTCATAGTCCTTGTCCTAGATATAAGTTCATTCCTACACTAATAAAACCCTTTTTTATTTTTTACAAGGACCTAATCTACATACAGGGGACCAAATATCTATCCCACAGAATAAAATGATATGACACATCAAAGAATACCATTTGAAATGGACTATGCTACTATCTTCCTTAATAGAGCTTAAGGATTTGTGGATTTCATCTACAATATATCCAGCATAGTATAGGTCTTATTCACATCCCTACTCCGGATATCGACAGCTAGCACCATTAAATTCACTAGCATCTAAATCTTGCAATATATGCCCAAAAATTGACAGAGTGAGAAAAAAAAATTACAAAATAATCTTCAAAAATATCATAGATAAATAGCTTCAACTCTCTACTGCCAAACCTTCTTAATTCCCTATTTGGCCCTCTAGACCTAAAGCTTGACAATCATTTTACCCTATAGTTGTCTTTGTGCCTTTGATACTCTCTAGTTAGGGCTCCCAAATCTATTAGTAATTAGGAATTACGGTTTAGATTGAAAACCTTGCAAATAAAGTTTCTATTCAAGTGCATCAAGAATTCCCCACCTGTGGTGAACAATGCCCTCTTCTAAAGGTTATGGGCTTTTGAAATTCCTTTGATAAGATCAACATTTATAAAAACAAATTAGCCCCACCAACCTTCCCAACCCTAGTTTCCAAATGTTGCAAATAGGTCTATCAACTAGACACTTTCTAAAGGCATATTTGAAAATGGAAATACCCCTAAACTAGAATAATGGGGCCCCTACAATTCTCATTTTTATCTATAACCCTATCAGCTAGAATTATCGACCATTGTACCATTCTAGGCCTCTTACGTGACCCAAGAAATTTTCCATGATATCATTTTCCAATCCCATTTTCAAACCTCTTGATGTTCCAAACATGATCTCCTTTCTAGGGTTTTAGTGTTTATAAAACTAGGGCTTTTGAAATTTTGCAACTTTGAAGAAGACTTATTTAAAATTTTAAATAATCTCTACCCTTCTAGAGCCCTAGTTTACTTTTTGAGTTTGATAAACTAGAAAACCATACCCCTTTATGCCAAAATACATAGAGCATTGAAGATCCAAGGTTAAGCATTGTTCTACACTTGTCTGTTCTAGATCTACATCCTTCATGGCCATTTCATGTTAAATTACAGATTTACAAGACATTATTCAAGGTATCATTATCCATGTTTCATGTTCCTTGTTTCATGTTTCATATCCTTATTTCATTATCTCCTCATTTGGTTTAATTACCTAAAAGGGGTTTGACCAAGGAAAACCCCTATTCACTAACAATCAATAAGTTTTTCTCCTCTTTACATGTGTGGTTGTGGATCTAGGATCTTGGAGCATGAAGGATCTTTGAAGATTAGGTTACAAGTTTGAAGGAAGTTTTTGGAATTGTCTCGTCACTTGCAAGGTCACGAAAAGACTTCTACAGGTCTGAAATCAAGGTTTTAGATCTAGAAATCGGTTTGGAAGGAAAGAGTAGAGATTGGAGCATAGATCTAAACTTTGAATTCTCAAAAAATAAAAATGGAACTAATACGCTAGAAGTGGTGTATGAGTCCTATGAACATAAATTTCCTTGAGCTCCCTCCAGGTGGTTTTTATTTTTTCTAAGTATCGGCCCATACCCCATACTTTGCATTCTTCAATCTTCTTTTTGCAAAAGCTTTGTTTGACTGCTGCCACGTGTCCACCAAGAACTCTCCACAAGGATTTCTCCCTTCGCTTGTCTAACGGCTCTTGCCATGCTTCCATGTGTCAAAAATTCACATATTTGAAGGCTTCTTCCCTTCACTTTTCTATCAGGCCCCATTTGAGCACCACATAGCATTGATTCGCGTATACTTTTGGCGAACCCCACTGACAACACCATTTGTGAAGGATACCTTCATGTGTCTTCACCATTTAGGTTTTCATCACAAGAGAGGAGGTATGAACCACGAGCTCTAACCTGTCACCACGTGTCTCTTCAGGGACTTCATTGAGGAGAAGTAGGGAGCAAGCAACAAGCCTCGCCAAGATTTTTCGCGTGTTCTAACTACCTTCGTGGATCAGCAACACCCATCAGCACTATGTTATGTTGGGACCACTGCCATCATTTGCAAGGGATGCATCTGGTTTCTAAGTGACCACGTTCCATGTTCAGAATATTTTCTATTGTAGCGGCCATGGGAAATCATTGCTCTGATATCTTCACTCATGATTCAGAATATTTTATGTTATCGGCCCGCCTGGTGGTGGGATATTTTATCTTTAAATATTGCTTCTTTTTTCGAAGAAGGGATTCAGAACTAACAGAAAAATTTGTGGAAAGACACCAGGCCTTTTGTATTGTTTTAGCTTATTGTATAAAATTTGTAGACTGTGCCATTGTTCGGCCTTTATGTTTCTTGACTATTTGATAAAGCTTTATACTGTGTCATTATTGTATTGAGTAATTTGTTCATAGACCTATAATTTCAATATAAGCTTGTTGATTCAGACCATGTCTTCGACTCTTCTTTTTAGTAAATGTATGGAAGTTATTTTATGTAATTAATTAAATTATTCAAGTTTCCATTTTGATTTCTATTATTCTACGACATAGTAGATTGTTGAACGGTGCTTAAATCATATCTAACAGATAGGTTTTTCGTGCTCATATCTAATTCTTGGCGCATCACCTTAGATTAGATTTCATTTTACATTTATTTCCTTCTACCCTTTTCAACCCCCCAATTACAATAGAAGTCGACTTCTTTAAAAACTTGGAGGTCACTCAGTTTAGCACAATAAGTCCCCCCTTTAACTGAGTTTCCCATAAGGTTGTTACCTTGTCAATTTTTGGCATCAAATGTTTTTTTTTTGGCATGCTCGATGGGACTGCTTTAATGTACCTAAATCTAAAGTGGGTCTATGAGCCATGGGCCCATTACTAAATCCCAAACAATGAACGATCTTGGTTTGTTAGTGTCGCCACTAGGAATAGTATAAGTTGGAACCCATATAGTGAACGTTTCACCCCCTTCGCTAGCCATGTTGCCAATTTCTAACAAAAATTATGTGGCGTGGGATGTTGGAAGCCCCCTTATAGCACTAGTAGCACCCACCATTTGGGCCCCTATCTCAATATTTGCTTTAAAAGCTATACCTAAATTTACCAAGGATGACTCAAGAACACCATCCAAACATATGTAAGATGTGGTGGGCGTGTGTTTGGCACATGGAGTTATCAATCAAAATATAGCGCTAAATTTTCTCACGGCCTCTTTCAAAGGCAAGGTGCTAAACTAGTACCACACTCTACAAGCTAACATTGTCGGTACTTGGGATCAGCTCAAAGATCCTTTCTATGAGAGATTTCAAATGATGGAGATCGGTCTTCACTCTACCATCACTTGGTGACCATAAAGTGGGATCCTAATGAAGCCATGACTGACTTCAAAGCCTAGTTTCACACAACTTGGCAAAGAATTTGGGCTTCTATCCGGTCATCGATCGAGTTGGCATTCATGTTCTACCTAAAACCAATCAATGATGATATCTCTATGATGATACAGTCTCTTGGTGGAACCACGCCACCGGATGCGTACAACATCACAGTCAAAGTAGAGAACAACTTAATTGATGTTGAAAAGCCGCCACCTCGGCCTATTATGCTAATATTTCTAGATACATCAATTCTCGCCTAGGAAATAGCATCTACCAGTGCACCTGCTCCTCCCCAATCTATGTATACATATCTAAGTGCATCATAGAACGTTTCTTCCACATCTAATTCTTGAAAAAAAAAGATGAGCGGCATAAAAGAATTATTGTGGGACCTAGAAAATGAAGTAACTACTATCAAGTGCAATTAGGTCACACCTCCAAGACCAACCAACTAAAATTATCAAGGGGAGAGACCCTCCTACTAGCAGAATTAGTACCAAGGAGGTACATGCATGAATCCACAAGCCCAAGTGACTAATCAAATAGTGCTAGTGCCTACTCCACTGGGAGCTATTTAGCCAAGTATGAGCTGAGAACTGACCATGGGGCAAAACAACCTCATCAAAGATATCAATCCCTATTGCTTTCCCTGTGGTTATGCGCATATGCCTCGAAATCATTTGTGTGGGAATTTATAGTAGAAGGTGGTAGAATAGCACATCCAAGGTATAGCGCCAAGTTTAGGAAGTTATACATATGCCTCTCCACAAATGGAAAAAATGGTACTTATTACTCAAATGCAAGGAATGTCCTTAGAATAAGAAAATAAAATAGCTCCCGACCACACCCTCTTTTCATGGATGGAAGGAGAAGAGGCGTTATTCACATACGAGGCATTCACCTCGAAGACCCCACAAGTATAGTACGATTACAACAATCATTCAAAGAGGAGATTCACGGGTGAACTGGTCAGTCCGCAGCCTATAAGTGCCTCCAACCAGACTCCTAGTTCTTCCACAATTTCTTTGCAACCGCGGCTACACAAGAATAATTTCATAACCAGAGCTAAGGAATCAAAGCCTTCAAATCCACCACCATTCAGTGTGGTGGAATAGTTGAAAAACAAAATTGTTAACCTATCCCTTTGGGATATCTTAGCTATTCCGGAGCAAAATTCGTTGTTGCAGAAGGCCCTCCGGGAAGATGCGGCTATTGAATCATCAAAGCAATTGCCCAAAGAAAAGGTTGTTGGCCCATCACCTCCAGCCAAAGTTCTCAAAAATAGTGTAGGAGAGACCTCTATTGAAGTTAAAGAGAAGCCAAAACCCAAGCCCTTTTTCCTAGCTCTTATTGTGGGAAATAAATTATTGCATAATGTCATGATCGACTATGGCGCTAGCACCACAGTAATGCCCAAGCAGATAGTCGAAGCCTTAGGACTTAGCTATGAACCTTTAAAAAGGGGGTTTATGTAGCTTAATGGGAATAAATTTGAAACTATAGGTGTCATCAAAGATCTCCCTGTGACCTTATTCACTTGCCCAAGCATCACAGTTTCACAAGATATTGTGATCATAGATGTTCCTCCCATGTTTAGCCTCTGCCTATCCCAGGAATTCACTTCAAAAATAGGTGGGTATCTTTCTTTGGATTGGTATCACCTAATCTTAAGAACCAAGCACTGAGCTAAAATTAAAATAATGTTTGAATCTTTGCATTCATAACATGTGTCTGGTTAATCCATGATCAACTTTGAGGCTGCTCATACCTCTTTCACTAAAGAAGAAACATATGGTACCAGGCTACTAGAGGATGAGAAGGTAACTGGAGACCGAACCGATCAAAAAGAGGTCCTCTTGAGTGAATACATAGGCACTGATCCTTTTGGTAACTATCATGCTACCGGATTGGGTATCTATGTCATTTATGATGTAGACCAAGAGATCCCAAAGGTGGTAAAGGACCCCACAGTCTATCAAGCCTTAGAGATGTGGACATTGCACTTTGATGGTGCAAGGTGCAAGGTGTAAGGTTGGTGTTGGTGCTAGGATATGTTTGACATCTCCAACCAATGAGAAGAATCTCAAGTCTTTCCACTTTCAGTTCACTTGTTTGAACAATGAAGTTGAATATGAAGACCTGGTGAAGGTTTGAGCCTCATAGAGTGAATGGGTGTCAAGAAAATAATGGTGTTCAGAGAATCTAAACTGATAATTAATCAAGTTCAAAACATCTCTATAGCAAAGAATGTATGCATGTGATCTTATAGACACGGGTTTGGGGACCCAATTGAAGGTTACAAAGCTTTCAATATTCAGGCGGTGCCTAGGGAGCAGAATTCAATTGTAGATTGCATGGCGACAATAGGATCTCAATTTGATCCTATCTCCAACTTGGTCGAGAATATGCACTCTATGTGAGTGATTTTCAGACCCTCCATTCTAGATAATGATCAGATCTGGAAATTATTTGAAAGTGATGAACACATTGCCTCATTGGCTCATTCTTCCAACAATCAGGAGAATTTTCCGATCAGCTTCAATCAAAAATTGAAGAAGCATATGAAGGGAAAATCATTCAGTTAAGATTTAACAAGCTTCCAAAGGACATAGTTACTCTCAAATATTTGTTCGACTGTGATGAAGTAATAAATGATAAGAGGAAGTTTGTAGCAGACAAAAGCGACTATGCGGACCTTCACGCCAGAAATGGAAGAAAGCTAAAGGTCAAAAAAGAAGTTCCACAACATGACAAAGATAGACTCATGCAGTTTTATGAAAAGTATGAAAGAGTAGTGGCATGGTCATATGATGACCTTAGGGGATATGATCGCAACATCATCAAGCATACTGTAGACATCTAAATTTGATCACTTCCACATGGTCAAAATCATCCACTCTATTCATCTATTTCATTAATAGTGATTAAATAATTTATTTAATCATTATTTCATTTTCTGCCTAAGGTTCCTAAAGTATGTAATTGAATAATTTACCTTACACCTTTTCTTCTCTAAATTAAATAAATAATACAATTTGTTTAATTTAGTCATTTGACCTATTTGGATTAAAACCAATTGTTAATCCCTCTTTTTCTCTCTCCTTGTCACATTCTCCATAATCCTCTTCTAATCTAGATTAAATTAATTAATCCATGATTAGTATGTGCACCACTTAATCAATATTAGTGTCACATCCTCCATAATCTCCCACTTGCCTCTAATCTCTCATTAATTATCCTAATCTTGTGTTTGCACAACCTTAATCAAGGTCATTAGCCACATTTAGCATACCTTTTTTAGTCAACCTTTCCACTTGCCTTTCTTGGCCTTGACTCTCTTTCCCATGTGAATTTTTAATTCACATTTATCCATCCTAGGCTCCTTTCTTCCCAATGTGAATTTTTAATTCATATTTTATCCTTCCAAGGTTTACCCTATCCCCATGCAAGTTCTAGAAGACTTGACTTGTCATTTTACATGTGCCAAGGACTTCTAGAACTTTTGACTTGTCACATCACTCACATGTGGAAAATCTCCATCTTTTTGTAAACCCTCTAGTATCCATTAGACTCTCTCAAGCATGTGAATTTTTAATTCACGTTTGTTTCTCCAACCACTTTCCCATTTCCCATGGAGATTTTTGAGAAATTCTAAAATTCCTCAAATGTCTTTTTCATTCTGATTTGGGGACAAGGAGTTCCTTTTTGAGGAAATCTTCTCATCCCCCAAGGTACCTACAAGGTACTTATCCTTCCTCCACATCATGTACCTCTCTTCCACATCATTTCCACATCATCCCACCCTAGGCCATCTTGCATTCCACATGTCAAGATGTGAGGGCTTGTGAGTCCTCAACTCACCATAGCCCTCCATCTTGACCTTGTTGGCTTAATCTCAACCATTTAATTCTCTAAGAGAATTCCAATTATTCTATAAATCCCCCCTCCTTTCTCTCATTTGAAAAATCAATCTTTTGCTATCAAAACTCTTGCAAATTCTCCATTTGAGCTTCTCTTTCCTTTACCATAGTATTTTGAGTTCACCATTACCATGTCTTCACTCATCTTGTATATTTTATTTAACTCACCATCCAAAGAGCACACAAAACATCCAAATATCAAGGGCCAACCAAGGAAGAAGCAACACAAAAAAGGTATAATCACTTATCCATTTGTTATCTTACTTCTTTGCAATTTCTTTCCTTAGGCTAATCTTGAGGTGTACTCTTTATGTTATTTCTTTTATTGTATTAATAGTTTGTTTAGCATCTCATAATAGGACTTAACATTATAGGGATCACACATACAATAGAGCTGAAGGAAGGTGCAAAACCATTCTATCAAAAACAAAGGCCAGTAAATCTGAAGATTGAAGCCTTAATGGCACAAGAGCTAACAAAGCTAATTCAGTCCTAGATCATTTTCTCAATCAAACATACCACATGGGTATCTAACTTGGTTCCAGTCTAAAAGAAGAACAAAGATATCTACCTATGTGTTGATTTTCAGGACCTAAACAGAGCATCTGTAAAGGACCACTACCCACTACCTTCTATGGAGTCAATCTTGCAAAAAGTGGAAGGATTGGAAATGTTTTCTCTATTGGATGAATTTTTGGGTTACAATCAGATCTGAATCAAAGAGGAGGACCGACATAAGACAACGTTCACTACCAAGTGCGGCATGTTTGCATATTCAAAGATTCCTTTTGTCCTTTCAAATGTTGGATCTACTTTCCAGTGAGCAATGGATATTGCTTTCGAAGAACTAATTAAAAATATTATCTTAATCACTTGGATGATCTGGCGGTGTTCTCTAAATCAAAAGATGGCCATTTTGATCATCTAGAGTTGGTTTTCATAAAATTCTAGGAGTTTGGGGTATCCCTAAACTTGAAAAAATGTGTTTTCAGAGTGCCTCAGGGAAAATTATTGGGGCATGTAGTGTCCAAAATGGTATTGCTATTGATCTAGATTGGGTAAAATAAATCAAGGAAATACCCCTGCTAGTCAACAAAAAGGGATTTGAGTTCTTCCTAGGGAAGGTGAATTTTGTGAGCAAGTTCATTTCAGACTTTTCAGGCTTGATAAGGTCAATCACCCTTATGTTGAAAAAGGATCAGCCATTCAAATAGACGAGGGATGCCAGATAAGCCTTTGAAAAGGTCAAAGAAGCCATTATTTCAGTCCTTGTGCTAGTAAATCCTGACCTATCAAAGGATTTTATCATGTATGTGTTTAGTAGTCGATCTAGCATAGCTATTATCCTAACCCAGAAAGATGATGAAGGAAAAGGGGAACATATGACAACCTTCCATTCCTACATTTTGAAAGACTATGATACAAGCTATAAATTTGTTGAAAGACAAGCATTTTCTATTGTCAAAGGTCTCAAGAAATTTTCACACCTTATCTCTTATAGAAAGGTGGTTGTATTTGTAGCACATTCCATTGTGCATGAATACATAATGGAAGGAGAAATCACTAAGAAAAGGGCCAACTAGATAACAGAGATCCTAGAGTATGACATTGATGTCAGGCCTACTAAAACTGTTTGAGTTAAAGGGCTATGTGAATAGCTGGCATCGAACAGTGAAGCACCAATAGAAGAAGAGAAACCCGAAGTAGTCTTGCTCAATGAGCCTAATTCTAAAAGTTGTTGGCTGGTAGATAGAATGAGATTTATGCAGACCAGGAAATATCTGGTAAACTTTTCCTCTTAGAAGAGATGATTTTACAAACTATAGAACAACGGATACGCGTTGATTGAGGGAATTCTCTTCAAGAGGAATTTCAATGGTGTACTCTTGTGGTGTTTAAATCAAGAGTAGTCAAAAAAGATCCTAAAGGAATTCCATAGCAGCCCAACAGGTGGGAACTTCTCCATAAAGACAACCACCATTAAAATTATGAGCATGAGGTATTTTTGGCCCATGTTGTTCAATGACTCATATGCTTTGGACAAGAAATACAAGGAATGCCAATTCTTTGTAGGGAGAAGAAAAAAATTGGCCATGCCGCTCAACCCAATAGTAGGAGATGAGCCTTTTGTGCAATGGGGGTTGGATTTCATCAGAATGATTAACCCCGTGTTGAACATCGGCCACAAGTGGATTCTCATAGCCACCGACTATTTCACCTGGTGGATCGAGGCCATTCCCTTGAAGAATTCAATAGAAGCAGAGATTGTGAATTTCCTTGAGGAAATAATTACAAAGTTTGAGCCGCCTAAGACTATCATCTCCTAAAATGTAAGAGCTTTTATGGGAACTAAGGTATGTTAGTTCGCATTTAAATATGGAATATTCCTAAAAACCTCTTCCAATTATTACCTGCAGGGAAATGGACTGGTTGAGTCGACTAATAAAACCTTAGTCCGACTCATCAAAAGGATTGGTTTGGAACATCAAAAGGAATGGCACCAGAATCTTCGAGCAGCGCTCTGGGCTTACTGCATAACCCCTAAGTAGGTTTTGAATACTTCACTATATGAATTAGTGTACAAGAAGGAGGCACTATTGCCCATCTCTATGGATATTCCAGTGTTTCAATTACTTGAATCTTTAAAGATTGAGAAAAATGGAGCTATGGAGGTGCGCCTAGCAAAACTGATGGAAGTTCAAGAAAAAAGGGGAAAAGCTCTAATAGCCATGTGCAACCGTCAACAGGTGGTTAAAAAATAGTTTGATAGAAATACCTCTGACCAAGGTCTTAAATGCGGAGACTTAGTTCTTAAGCTCAACAAAAGGGCCACAAAACCTAGTCAGCATGGAAAATTTGATAGCCTGTGGGAAGGCCATTTCTGCATCATTAAGTGCAAATAGCACAACATTTTCTAACTCTAAAGCATGGATAAAAAATCATTGGATATTCTCGTTAATGGAATCCACCTTAAATTGTTTAATTAAAGCTTACTATGGTTCTACCCATGTAAAATATGTACTTATTGGATAGTTTTCTTTTTTGTTCTTTCGTTTGGCTTGTATTTACACAGTCCTTGGAGGAATGAAGCAGCTATATGTAGAGAATTGAAATTTAAAATAATTCCTTAGAGGAATGAAGCAACCATATGCAGAGAATTGAAATTTTAAAGCAGTCCTTCATTAAATGAAGCAACCCATATGCAGAATTGACAAAATATTCAGAAAGCGGAAAGAAAGGAAACTCGTGGTGAAAAGTTGCAAAATTAAAAGAGACAGGAGTTCTAAAATATAAGATGTATATTCATTCATGGTATTATATACTTCAAGATTACACGTTCAAAATGGCTTTGGGTCCATGCTTTCAAAATTATATCTAGATATTGTTCAATTTATATATATATGCTATAAAGGCCTTTTCTAGGAATATTTACAAAATAGAGAAAAGTATTGATTATTCAGGCAGGATTATTGTCGACAGCGGCAGGATTGTTGTTATGGGTAGAATTTTCATCATCAGTAGAAGCAGGGACTAGATCAGCAGCATCATCAACAGCACCAATGACGACTGGCAGAGGGAACACAAGGTTCTTAAAGTCTATGTAGCAATCGACATCGTAAAATAGCACCATGTTATAGTAGCACAATAGGAAGTGACATGTACAGGTGATGCTCTAACGGTGCTCGGCTTATGAAAGGACCCAGAACCCACTCAAAAATGTCACCCACAGCACCATGGCATCCTCTTTGATATGCTTAAGAAGGTCAATTGCTAGAGGGAGGCCCAGGTCATATACAAAAAATTTCATGACTTCCCCGAGGCTGCCAAGATACTTCTTCAAAAAAAATTGGAGTGTCAAGCATAGAATCATATATTTTGGTACCTGTATGTCAAAAAGAGAAGCCACAAAATGAGAGTAGATGTTAGTATTCGCTTGATATTTGTCTTTGTATTCAATACAATCCCTTCCCAAAACCCACTTCATGGCCATGATAGCCAGTGAATGCTTAATTTTTGTCATTCTTTTCAATTGTCTACTCCAAATCTCTCTTAGAAATGTTGTCTGAGACTTGTTGCAAACTAGCCTAATGGGATTATTCATGGTACTAATCTCTATGCAACTACCTAAGTCTAGCTCTACGCAAATGCTAATTCTAGCCAATCGCCTATTACTAATTCTTTCAAATTGCTAAGTGTGAATTCGTTGTTGTTAAAAGAGTCTATTTATAGAAATTTAAAGGTACCTGCATGCCATAAGCATGATGCTAATCAAGAGCTAACTCAAAAATCCCACCAAGGGCCAACTCAAAATTCCCACCTAGTTGCACCTGCAGGTATGAATTGTTGCGTGCAAAATTAAGGAACGGTAATTAATTAGTGCAAGTTGGTGGTAGTCCCAAGGAATCATCTATATGGCCAGATCTTGAGGTGTCATGTTGTGGGAATTTTCAAATTCCAAGTCATAATGCAAATCTTTTCAAAGTACTCATTACATCTTTGGCTTAATTATTCCTTTTGGGATGTTAATTTCCAAAGCATGCGAAAGGTTAACAAGCTTTCTATCACCGGCTCAAATTCCCAGGAAAATCATGTCAAAGGACGTGATCACTAATGTCATTATGAATTATTGTCTTTTCAAAAAGGAAAGTAATTTTTTTCGCATGGGCAAGAAATTTGGCGGTACATGTCGAATTTAATGTAAAAAGGCAATCGTTGTCTACCACTTTAAAGAAAAAATCAAAGAAAAAGTTGAGTGTTGCATACAAGAGCTAAACAATGTAGAAATCTTCCTAAGTACACAATAGAATTTGTGAATGCAGAATTACTGAGAAAATCCAAGCATGGTGAAAAATAGCAACAAACTAGCTGAGTGCGGAGAAATAGCTATAGGACATTCACTACTCCAATGTGGATTGAACCCAAAACAAAAGGCAAGAATTCATCTAGGTTTGCATTCAGAGCCTTGCATAGTGTTTTAGGTTCCATTCATACCACACCAATGTGCTTTCTGAAGAAAATCTTGTTAAGAATGGAAGCAACCCAAAGTTCTCAAACAAAAATGCAAGGCGAAGAAATGAAAATTTTGTTTGATGCCATGTGTGTAGTACCCTCCACCTATATCTTTGAAGAAGTCTCTTACGCTTTGCCTGGGATACTAGAGAAGTCAGTGTGCATAAATACAAAGGTCACAGAAAAGAAAAAAAACCACAAAGACCAGAGTTGAATAAAGGAAATATGGGATAACATTCATGATCCAATCCTTGAAAAGAACCCTAAGACTCTTAGGGAGGTGGCCTGGGAAAGGATGAAGAAAAGTAGAAACCCAGATTCTTTGGTGCAGAAGTGTTGGTTCAGTGTGCTTCCACAGTATATGGTCTCATTTGTGCATTACTGTCTGGAGCTAGTTGACAAGGCCATCAAGCATGTTAACCTAGATACCAACACCATTGAGGGTCAGGAGTTGAGAGTTAATATATGCAAAGAGGATATATGGGACATTCTCATCCCTGAGCAAAGCTCCAAAGTGAGTTCAAAATGGAGTCATTCACTCCAACAAGGGGAGACAAAATATGGAAAACCAAATATTTGGCTCTGGATTTTTATAACAAAGAAACCAAAAGTTCCAAGGTAGATCAGAAAAATCCACCACAAATTCCAACAACGCACATAGCTTTCCCTGTGAACCTATAGGATGCCTTCTCAATGATGGCATTTTTCTGTGGCCTGGACACCGATAGATATGTTCAAGAATTTCAACTGGGCTTAGGGTTTTAGGTGCGTAGGAAGCATTCCCTTTTCTGGTATGACTTTGCAGAATTCATTATTGAGGAGATGTTTTGCCAGATAGCAAAATATAGAACACAGCAGAGTTTTAGGTTTCCTTCTTTCCCCGCATATATATTTTTGCATCAGAACCTGATTTCTTCAAAAAACATGTGAGGTTGGCTATTTTTGATGAAAATCAATGAAGAAGGCCAGTTTTTGTATGGACTCCTCTCCTCTCTACAACTTATGACTATTTTGCATTTTCGAATTATTTCTTGACACTGATTCTGCAAGATTTGAGTGAGGATGGCAGTATTTATCGGCTCAACTTGGACCAGATAGATTATATGCAAAACTTCACTCCAAAATGTGACTGGTTTCTCGAAGAATATTTCACATTCATCTGGATGCACGGCTTTACTGAGGAACCATTCCAGCTTCTAGCATGTCTCGCAGATCGGGTGCTGGCCCTCGAAATGTTCTAGCAAGTATCAATTATTGACTTCACTTTTTGTGGAGGAAAATCCAAGAAAGGATTTTTCACCTGCCCACTAAGCTTTATAGCGGTGATTATGGCCGAGAAGCAAACACATGAATTGCTAGAGGCAAAGTTGGATCATTTACAGCTAGTATGGATTTGAGACAAATGGAATTACAACCCCAACAATGACTTACTGAATGAATATGTCAAGGTAACGCACAACCCCCGACCTTATTGGGAGAAGTGACAAAACCCACTGAAGGATGTGGATGACCTATTGGTGGACCTATCTCATATCCCAACCGAGGGCAGTCGGCCTCCATGGCACAAGTTCTACTTTCAGTCGGGGAAATAGGATAAAACTATTGGCAAAATAAGGATAGAAAACTACGAGGGAGGGTGAATTAGTTGTTACAGAAATTAAACTTATTCAACCTCAATCAACCTTTAATCTCAGATCTAATAATTAACAGTGCAAGCATAAATCAACAACACATCAGAAACACATGAACACCAAGATTTTATATGTGGAAACCCTGTTAGGGGAAAAACCACGGTGGATGATAGTCCACAAGATTATACCCTATTA
This sequence comes from Sequoiadendron giganteum, assembly GCA_007115665.2. NCBI lineage: Eukaryota > Viridiplantae > Streptophyta > Pinopsida > Cupressales > Cupressaceae > Sequoiadendron > Sequoiadendron giganteum. The sequence goes on along the minus strand of CM021101.1, from coordinate 515,552 downwards.
GAAGTATAATAAAAAATGAATAAGGAATGCACATGCACTTAGGCACACTAACTAGAGCTCACTGCTCAGAAGAGAAGGCTCACTACCTTACATAAAACAATCAGATTAAATCCATCTGATGCGGTTGAACTGAGAAATTAGCTTCTAAAGAATCCTGATGACAATTCTAGCTAGGCACAGAAACACTTCTTCACCCTTCACTCAATATTCTTCACACTCTGCTCTGAAATTGAATGATCTAATCCTTTTTTCACACATTTTTCATTCACACTTAATATGTTAGAAACCAAGATCAGACATGCAAACCTAAACACCTTCCACAAAAGAGAAAAAACAATGAAAAAGCAGAGCTTTGCATGAAATGAGCAAATTAATAATATTCAAAATTAAGAAATTACAATAAGAGAATTGCTTTATAAAAGAAATGTATGCAACCCTAATGTTGACCTAAAAATAGCTCAACTAAATAAATCTTGCTTATTAATTAAGTAAGCTAATTATTACCTAATAAAAACCTAAGTAAAGTTATGCAAGTGTAATTAAATATTAATTACACTAACACCCCCCCATAAGTGCAACTTAGGGAGACTTAAAAAGCATGCACCTAAAACTAAGATGAATGCAAGAAAGCATGAATGGGTCTTGGAAACAAGGCCTAATCAGGTACCCATGTACAAATGCAATGATGAGGTAGAGCAGGAAAACCCAGTGGGACAAACCCCCCTAAAATGAGATGACATGTTGCAAGGAAGCACTGGAAGAACACTATAGAGTAACACTAGAACAGCAATCTGGAAAGCAAGGAAAGATACTTATGTCTACAAGAAACCATATCAGAAGCATAATGATGCAACAATAGACCTGATGCCATGGAACACTCGAACACTCCAAACTGGAACAACCCTAGAATCCATAAAGCAACAAAAGATGATATGATGATGATAGAATCTAGAAGCCATGAATCTCGATGCCGATGCCAAACTGAGACTAAAAATTTTCCATGGGAACAAGTACCATAAAGACTCGGGAACATTAACCACAAATTTAGTGTCCCTCAAACTAAGATGGATCCGAAATGAATCTGATGTGTCAAACTAAGACAAAAAAGTGGCCAAAAGAAACTAAGAAACCATATTACAATCCATGAGATTTGTCATCAAAATAAGATGAAGATCAAAGTGCATGCACACTCTAATTAGATTATTATGCAAGAAACCCCTTGATGGAACTTTATATCAGCTCATTTATTACAATAACCAATGATGGAAAAAGGAGATAATTCCTAAACATTCAAAAAAAAAAAATAGACCTCAGATCTATGTAAAGGATTGAACCAGCTTTCCAATGCCGCAAGAATGGTAAAAAAAGGATCACCGAGTCAAAAGATATGCCCTCTGAAGTGAAAAACACAAGTTTTGAGTTCAAGGACCTGTAAAATTAAATTGGAGCAACATCAAATAAAAATAGCTTCACCACTGGATTAGTGTCGAAATCAGCTTTCCAACGGTATCTCTTTTGCAAAAAAAGGACATCGTACGCAAAAGTTACGCCCGATTTTGTAAAAGTGCTCCAATTTAGCCAATAAGGCCTCCAGGCAACCCAAGGGGCTAAAACAATTCGGCCCCTAGTCCTGTGCACGACCAAGGGCTGGCATGCAGGGGGCTAGGGTGGAGCCCTTGGTCACCCATGTGACCACAGTGAGTGCTAAGGCCAGCACCAAGGGGCTGGGGCATAGCCCCTGGTCCTCAATAGGACCGCACACACATGTAAAGAAGCCCTCGGGGGCTAAGCTCGGGCCGACGGGGGTTGAAGGGGGAACCACCGGTGGCGACGGTGGGCCGGTGGCCACCTGGTGGCCCCCCGGTGGCCATCGGGTGGTGCCTTCCATTATAACTGGCGATGTGAAAACCAATGTTGTTTTTCGCTTTTTTTTGGATTTTTTTTTTAAATCGTGCCTCAGGGAGCGTGCTGGGGAGGCCGTACGGCCTTCCTAGCAAAAAAAAATTTCCTTCCGAACCAACTTCACCAAAATCGACAAAACGAAGGGCGATCTTAGGGTTTTGGGGTGCTGCGAACGCGATGGCAGTGTCTATTTTGCTCCAAGATGCTCCAAAAAATAGGCTACCTCCAGAGCTTGCAAAAAATCACCAAGCTTGAAACCCTCACAGATTTCTTCAACGATGACCAAAATCAAAAATATAAAAGTCATTCCTTACTTTTTCCAATGCTCTTAATCCATTAGAAATGCCCAATTTGATCTAAGATGCTGCATAAATGAACTCAAAGCATGATACCCTCGAGAAACCCCGAACGAACTCTGCAATGATTTTCTCCAGAATTTGAGAAGGGGTTGCATGTCAAGGATCTGATACCATGTTAGAAACCAAGATCAGACATAAAAACCTAAACACCTTCCACAAAAGAGAAAAACAATGAAAAAGCAAAGCTTTGCATGAAATGTGCAAATTGATAATATTTAGAATTCAGAAATTACAATAAGAGAGTTGCTTTATAAAAGCAATGTATGCAACCCTAATGTTGACCTAAAAATAGCTCAACTAAATAAAGCTTACTTATTAATTAGTTAAACTAATTATTACCTAAGAAAAACCTAAGTAAAGTTATGAAAGTGTAATTAAATATTAATTACACTAACATAATATTCTTTCAACGATCATACTTCAAAATGAGGAAACAATTACTCTTATATATCTGGTACATGAATTTACATTAACAACTCTATCGGCCACAGATAAAAGAATAAATTACAAACTGTCGGCCCAATTCATAAACAAATCTCAATGCGCACCAACCTAAGTCAGACATAGCATAATGAAGACCTAAATGAACATCCTCAAACATGCCAAACAATAAGGATCTGCAACACAATACCACCATCATGTCGGCCAAGAACATGAAAAACTTGAGCACACAAAGGAAAATCCTTAATCACGATCACATCGATCAACGTGAACGTACCAAAATGATAGAGCATGATCTAGAAACATCACTAAACGTCTCAAGAGCATACGCAAAAACTCAATTTACCATAAATGCATTCTCTTCTTCCAGGAACACCTGCTACAACAACAGAATAACTGTAGGAACTCATAAATTCATAACTCACTCCAATCTTCATGTGTACCACTGAAAATTCAAGATAACATACTAGATAGGATCAGCAACAAACCCTTTAATGTGCGACCTCTGATTATCAATGTACACAACTTTCCACCATTCTGATTATCACAACTTTAGAGAGTGCCTACAACATATTTATTCTAATTTTCTCAATATCCTCGACATATACAACCTTCAAAATCATTAACACTAATAGTGTTGACATCAATGACAATCACATATCATCAACACAACTATAGCATCCAAAAATCTCCCCCTTTGGCATTGATGGCAACACAAGATGTGAAAAATACCATCAACACAACTATCTCTTCTCCTCCTTACACTGCTCTTCTTTCATGACTCTTCTCCCCCTTTCTTGACTTTTCTCCCCCTTTCTTCCTCAAGGGTTTTTCACATTACTCTTCTCCCCCTTTGACATCAATGGAAAAGGTACACAAGATCTGAACCACATATCATTTGAATCATCTGACTACTCCCAATGAGTAGCAGCCACCATAAAATCAACCTTAAACAAGATCTCACATTGAGTGCATGGATTGATGCAAAGACTTGCATCCTAGTTCAAATTAGGAGGAGAAATCACCCCTAACTTTCCTCTGAGATACTCAAAATTATCCTTAGGCAATGGTTTAGTGAAGATATCTACAATTTGTTCCTTAGTGGGCACATATTTCAATCTGACTTCTTTATCACTCACTTTGTCTCTGATAAAGTGATACTTGATAGATATATGTTGTGTCTTTGAATGTAACACCAGATTCTTGGAGATGCTTATGGCACTTGAGCTATCACAAAATATAGCAATAGGCTCATTATACTCAATTCTGATATCTCTCAGCATCTGTTTCATCCATAATACTTGACTGCAATTGTTTGCAGCACCAATATATTTTGCGTCAGCAGTAGATAAGGAAATGGAATTCTGATTTTTACTTAGCCAAGACACCAACTTCTTCCCTATGAAGAATGCACCACCACTTGTACTTTTCCTATCATCCACATCACCTTCCTAATCTGCATCTGTAAAGGTATTCAGAGTAAGATCATCACCCTTAGGACACCAAAGACCAAAATCAATTGTTCCTTTTAAGTATCTAAAAATCCTCTTTATTGCAATCACATGTGATTTCTTTAGATCAGCTTGATATCTAGCAACCATGCACACAAAATTCATAATGTCTAGTTTGTTCTAAGTCAAATATAGTAATCCACCAATCATTGACTTGTACCTTGTTTGATTAGCCTTAGGAGAATCATCATTATGTGTTAGCTTGCATCCGGTTACCATGGGTGTACCAACTGGCTTTGAGTCTTCCATGCTAAACTTTTTCTATAACTCTCTTACATATTTGGACTGAGATATGAAAATTCCATCATCTAACTAAGTTATTTGCAATCCTAAAAATAATTTCAGCTCTCCTATCATTGACATCTCAAATTCACTTTTCATTTCATCAACAAACTTCATGCATAAGTCATCATCACCTTCAAAAATAATTTCATCAACAAAGACTTCAATAATCAACTCTTTATCTTGGTCCATCTTGAGATACAAATTGTTGTCAGCAATACCTTTATTGAATCCAAGCTTCAACAAGTGTTTATCCAGTATTTCATACCAGGCTCCAGGGGCTTGTTTGAGTCCATATCGTTATTTCTTCAATCGACAAACCATATCATTTTCATTAGTCAGTTGAATTCCATCTATTTTCCCAACATAAACTTCTTCTTCTAACTCACCATTCAAGAATGTTGACTTCACATCCATTTGATAGACTTTATAATTCTTGAAATTAGCATAAGTAAGAAATAACCTTATAGATTCAATTCTAGCAACAGGGGCAAAGATTTCTTCAAAATCAATACCTTCCATATGTCAGTATCCTTTACATACCAGTCTTGCTTTATTTCTGACCACTTCACCTTGTTCATTCAACTTATTTTGAAAGACCCATTTGGTTCTAATCACATTTTTATCCTAAGGTTTGGGAACGAGAATCCATGTATCATTTTTCTCTATCTACATCAATTCTTCCTTCATTACTTCCATCCAGTATTCATATTTACATGCTTCATTGATATTACTAGGCTCAATTTTGGAAATCAGGCAATATTCTTTTGCAATTCTTCTTCTAGTCTGCACACCTTTGTTCTTGTCTCCTATAATTTGATTCTCAGAGTGATTTAGCTTTACATATCTTGGAAATTTTGGATTCTCTCTAACTTTTGGTTCTTATGTTCTCTGTTTTGCACTTCCACTAGCTTCTCCTTCATGATTCTCTTGATTCACCGAAACAATTTGAACTCGATTATGTGTCTGTGCATTATTTCCATTCGCAGTACTATCTTGTTGGTCATCTATATCATATCCATAGTATCTAGATGATCTTACAGTGTCTTCATCAACTCTGACATTTGCACTTTCAACCATTTTCTTCAATCTTCTATTGTAGCATCCGTATGCCTTGCTCTTAGTAAAGTAACCAAGAAATATTCCTTCATCACTTCTAGCATCAAACTTGCCAATATATTCATCTCTCTTAATATAACATCTACTTCCAAATATTTTGAAATACTTAACAGTAGGCTTATAACCAAACCATAGCTCAAAAGGATTCTTACCAAAATTACATTTAACATTTACCTGGTTGATAGTGTATACAGCAGTGCTTGCAGCCTCTCTCCAGTAGATATGAGGAACATTACCTTCCAACATCATAATTCTAGTAGCATCTAGAATTTTTCTATTCTTTCTTTCAACAACTTTGTTCTGTTGAGGGCTTTGGGGAGTAGATAATTGTATTTTGATTCCATGCTCTTCAGAAAATTTATTGAACTCTCAGGAAGTGAATTCACCACCTTTGTCTGATCTTAAGCATTTGACCTTCAAACCTGTTTCATTTTCTGCCATAGCCTTGAAACATTTGAACTTTTCTATAGCTTCATGTTTTTCTCTCAAGAAAGCAACCCATATCATCCTAGAGTAATCATCAATTATCAACATAAAGTACCTTTCTCCTTATAGACTTCTGATTATGGATGGACCACATAGATCAGTATGAACCAACTTGAGTACTCCATTTGAGTGATGTTGTTTTCTCTGAAAAGAATTTCTTATCTACTTTCCCATCTGACATTCCTTGCATACAGTGTTAGTAGGCTTCACTAACTTAGGTAGATCTCTGACTGCTTGAGTGGAGCTTACTTTGAAAATTTTATCAAAATTCACATGACATGGCCTCCTATGCCATAACCAGCTTACATCAACTTGAGCAATTAAGCAACTTTCACTAGTAGCACTTAAGTAAAAATTGTTACCTCTTGTCTTTGTGCCTAAAGCAATTACATTTCCAAAGCTTCCCAATATCCTACACTTACCATCTTTGAATTGAAGATTGTATCCCTTGTCTACCATTTGTCCAACACTCAACAAATTATGCTTCAATCCTTCAACATAAAGGACACCATTAGTATTGTATTTACCACCAAGAGAAATAGTGTCTCTACCACTAATCACACCAGCATTATTATATCCAAATCTTACAACACCACCGTCATACATTTTCAATCGTGGAAAATTTCTTTTGTCACCAATCATATGATGTGAGCATCTGCTGTCAATCACCCATTCATTCTTTTCATCAATTTTGGCTGCAAGAGCTTTCTCAATAATTTGATTGTTAGCAAATTGAGTGGAGACCGTACCATTTTCCTTGATAGCAATGAATACCCATCCATCTTCATTTCCAATTTCTTTATCAGATTCATCATCAGTAACACCTTCTTCAGCATAATAACATTTCTTTTGAAATCTAGACTTGTCATGTTTGTACTTAGGAACTCTTTCAGGACACCTTGATGCAAAATGACCTATCTTACTACAAGAGAAACATTTAATAGGTAGTTTTACTCTGTACTTACCATGTCCTCTGGATTCTCTTTTCATAATCAATGCTTCCAGCTCTTCTAGCTCTCTTTCTTCATCTTCAATCAGTCTCATCTCATCTTCATATTTGAATGTTTTTTTCTGGAAATCTCTCTCAGATCATATCTTTGTTGGCTTTTCTCGAATACAGTAGCTTTAAATGCAGATTTTTTTTTAGGAGTAAACTCACCAAATTCACTCAACTCAAAGGAAGCTAGTTTACCAATCAGTATGTCTCTTGTTACATTTGTTATTATCTTGAGTTCTTCAATAGCATGAGCTTTTATTTTGTAAGAAGTAGGAACTAACATCAATACTTTAGCCACAATTTCATCTTCATCCATGACTCCACCGGCACATCTAATACCCATGACTAGTTCATTTACCTTTTGCATGAAAGCAACAATGTTTTCATCTTCACTCATCTTCAATTTCTCCCACTTTCCTTTTACTCTAGTTAGCTTAGCAATATTCACTTGAGCATCTCCTTCATACAATGTTTCCAATTTCTTCTAGATCTCATGTGTTGTCTTCAAACCTATCACATTTGTCATCTTTGAATCTGTCAAAGCACTCAATAATGCTTCAATAGCCCTGATGTTGATTTCAGCTTCTTTCATCTCATCAGGAGTTGTAGGACCATTCTGAGTAATATTATATTTTCTATTTGTAATCTACCAAAAGGGTTCACCAATTCACTTCAAATGACACTCCATTCTGATCTTCCACGAAGAGTAATTTGTACCATTGAATTTGGGACTATCCTTCTTGTATGATTCCATCTCGTATCACCTCAAGCTATTAAACTTTTTCAGAGGAACTTGCTCTGATACCAATTGTTGGAAAAACAAGGATAGCCAACTGAGAGGGGGACTAAATCAGTTGTTACAGAAATTAAACTTATTCAAACTTAATCAACCTTTAATCTTAGATCTAATAATTAATAGTGCAAGCATAAATCAAAAACAAATCAGAAACACATGAACACCAAGATTTTATATGTGGAAACCCTGCTAGGGGAAAAACCACAGTGGATGTTAGTCCACAAGATTATACCCTATTAGAAATATAACGAAAAATTAATAAGGAATGCACATGCATTCAGGAACACTACCTAGAGCTCATTGCTCAGAAGGGAAGGCTCACTGCCTTACATAAAACAATCAGATTAAATCCATCTGATGAGGTTGAACTAAGAAATTATCTTCTACAAAAGCCTAGTGAGAGTTCCGATTTAGGCACAAAAACACTTCTTCACACTTCGCTCAATCTTCTTCACACTCTGCTCTGAAATCGAATGATATGATCATTTATTCACACATTTCTCATTCACACTTAATATTCTTCCAATGAGCATACTTCAAATGAGGAAAAAATCTCTCTTATATATTCGCTACATGAATTTACATTAACAACTTTGTCGACCACAGATAAAAGAATAAATTACAAACTGTCGGCCCAATTCATGAACAAATCTCAATGTGCACCAACCTAAGTCGGTCAAATCATAATGAAGACCTAAATGAACATCCTTGAACACACCAAATAATAAAATATTAATCCATAAGGCTCTGTAACACACTACCACCATCATGTCAACCAAGAACATGAAAAACTTGAGCACACAAAGGAAAATCCTCGATCACAATCACACCGATCAACGTGGATGTACCAAAATGATAGAGAATGATCTAGAAACATCACTGAACATCTCAGGAGCATATGCAACAACTCAATTTACCAGAAATGCATTCTCTTCTTCCAGGAACACCTGCTACAGCAACAGAATAACTATAGGAACTCAAAAATTCATAACTCGCTCCAATATTCATGTGTACCACAGAAACTTCTGGACAACATACTAGATAGGCTCAGCAAAAAACCCTTTGATGCACGACCTCTGATTATCAATGTACACAACTTTACACCATTCTAATTATCACAGCTTTATAGACTGCTTGCAACATATTTATTCTAATTTTCTCAATATCCTCAACATATACAGCCTTTAGAATCATCAATGCTAATAGTGTTGACATTAATGACAACCACATATCAGCAACACAACTACAGCATCCAACAAAAACAAAACAGATTGGGGCTACTCTTCACAATAATTTGATAAGAAATTTCATCTAGAGCGAAGAAAATATTAAGGAATTTTGGATTTACCGACAATAAATCCAACACCCTGATGCCTCTTATGAGAGCATAGAGATGGATGACAGGTTCAAAAAATTATGGAACGATAAACATCCTGATTTCAATGAAAGTGATGATGAGGATACCGATCTAGAGGATGCCAAAACACATATTGAGGAAGGAAGGGAGAAGGAAATGGAAGTTTAGACAGCCCTAGTGCAAAAAGCTAAGAAGGTGATGAAGCAATCTATCAAGGTTTCTTCAAACGTGTGGGTGAACATATCATGTGCGAGGGCTTCGCGAACTCGCACTTGGACCACAAAATGAACTAGAACAACCCAATAGCATCAGTTAGAGGCTATAAACATGGAAGAATCACCAACTATCAAACGGCAGTGCATAGGGGAAAATTTTGGTCATGATGATTTGAGCCAAGACCCATTCACTATTAATGGCGAATTGGTCCTCCCTTAACAGGACCCCCCTTTTTTAGTTGATATGGAATGGGTTTTTGGCCTTCTTTCAGTGCCCCAAAGCTTGGTCCTGGAAACTTAACCAAGACCCATTCACCTTTGGTGGAGAATGGATCCTCCCTTAATGAGACCCTAATTTTTGAATTTCATCCTAGCAGGAATTTAATTACCTTTCTTCTTAGATCTAGTGTTGGCCTTAATTCTTTGAATTTCAAGGTTAATCTCCTAATTTAGTATAAATAAGGGGTTAATTCACATTGTTTCATCCTAAGACTTTCAAGCATTCAAGCATTCAAGCATTCAAGAGATCAAGCATTTTAGAACATTTCAAAGGCATTCATAAGGAATTTCAAGGTAGATTCAAAGGTTTATTGTAGTAATTCAAGATCATATCATCATATCAAGGGTTTAATGCATTCATGTGTGTTGATATAAGAAGTTAATGTCTCATTAAGGATCCATTTACAAGCATCATCTTACATCCAAGATCTACATTCTTCATGGACACTACATCACAAGACAAAATCCAAGGTGACATCATTTCATATTTCATGATTTATTTCTTTATTTCATCATTTGGTTTAATTACCTACAAAGGCTTTGACTGAGGAAAACCCTCGCTCACTAATAAATCAACAAGTTTGTTTCCCTTGAGTGTGTAATTGTAGATTTACGGGTTGAAGACCAAGTCGAGAAATATTTGGAGCAAGATTGTCAAAGTTATAAAGTTGCTAAAGTTGTCATTCAAAGTGTGAGATCACGGAAAGAGCTCTATAGAATTAACTACAGGCTTCTAGAACTTGAAAACCGAGATTTCATTAGTGAATAAATCAAAGTACATGATCTTGAAATCAATTTTTGAAACCCTAAAAGGACTCATTTGCCACTGAAGGCGAATGAGTCCTACATATCTCAAAAATAGAAACTTTTAGCAAGGTACACAGATTTTTATGCTCTAAAAACATCCACCATAGTTGCTATAATAGTTAGGTTGCATTTCTTGTTGTTATTAGCATCTTATTTTGCATAATTTGAGGTGTTAAGGGCCTTGAAAAATAAGTGATCCATCTCATTGCTCACAACATTGGGTGGATCCTATTTTCACCTTACACATTATTTGGTGAACCCAACACTTTCAACATTACAATTTTCTAAATTTTGGAGTCTCTCATTGCATTTTAAGTTAAAATATTGCATTCATTACATTTATATTTACATTAAATTAGGTTTTTCTTCTTTTGCATTTAAATATTGCATATCATATAGGGCTTAGATTTGTATTGTTTTGCACTTCTTAAATTTGGAAATTTACAAAAACAAAGCAGTCATTTTTCATCGTATTTAGATCTCATTCAATTTCATTTGATAATCAAAATAAAATTGAATTTCAAACTAGGTCTTGCATTTCACCTTTCTATTACATTTTTGCATTGAAATTCTAGAAAATCTAAAGCTGAATTTGATTACCTACAACCTGGAACTGAAAGATATATCTGAGAACTTGTAAATCATTAAAAAACTATTTTGAAAGGCCTTACTAGGACCCATTTGCCTTTATTGGCAAATAAGTCCCTGATCAAGTCTGATATGTACCTTTTGGTATCTGAAAAGACATTAAATTTGACTCTGAAATCCAAAGAAAGATCCTTGAAAGACCTAATTAGGACCTATTCACCCTTACTGGTGAATGAGTCCTAGTTAGATACAAATCTACAATTTCAGGACATTAAAATCTCATATTGTAGCTTCTATTTGGTGCATTCAACTTGTTGTTTCAGTTTATTGATTTTATGTTTCATCAATTTCATTGCATTTACCTTAAATTCCTTTATTTCAGTGCATTGTTAAAAGTTCAAAATTGCATCAAAAACATTCATTTTCATTTCATTGCATTGTTAATCAGAAAATTACCATGTTTAGATCTGAAATCCTGAAAATTGAAGAATTATTTAGGCAATGTGTGGAATTCCTTGTTCTCTTTGGTTGATGTTTCAAATTGTGTTTTTGGAAATGATCCTAATGACATTGAATTCACTCATGCTCACACACCTCCTAATGCATGTCCCCCTCATGATGTTGACATCATTGGAGAAGATGATGCCAGCATGAATGAATTCATAAATTATTGCCTTAACAATCTTGAGTCCAATGCATCATTTTATCCTTCAATGAAACAACCCACACAACTTGAGATGTTTGATCTTTTACATCCTGAAATTGAGTCACAAGTTGAACCCAAGTACCCTACCCTAGTTGAGCCTAGCACCTCTAAACAAGCGAACATTCAACCATCCTATGTCAACAAAGTGACCAACACATCAATCAACCTTGAAGAGACATATGGAAAAGAATTCATGATCTTACACAAACAAGGATGTGATACAACAACTGAACATAACATTCATCAATTTCTAGAGAAAATACCAACTGAAGAAATCAACGGGATAAGATATCAAGATCCCCCTCACAAAACCAATGCTCCTATAGAATACCTAAGGCTTCGTAGTGATGGTACGAAAGTCTTAGATCCTCCTCCTGATATAGATGTCCTCCTTCCTAAAGAGCAACCCATACCTCCTAAGGATAAGGATAATAATGAAAAGATCATCTTAGGACCTCCTACCCTAATCCCATCTAGAGAAGTTGGTGATTCTAGCAAGTGCAAGAGGCCTTACAAGTTATAGAAACTAAAGTTCCCTTGTCCACCACCTGAAAGTGAAAGGAAACTACAATTGCTTCTAAATAGAGAACTAATAACATTACCACCAATGAAAGACAGGCTCATACTATATTCTAAAGATGCAAATGTTCAACATTGTTGATACCACAGAACTCTTGGACATATTATTCATAAGTGTTGTGCATTTTGTAGACACCTAAATTTGACCACCCCCATATGGTCAAATTCATCCTTGCATTCCTTCATTCTGCGTCCCCAATCCATATTAATTAAATAAGTTATTATTTGGTTAATATCTTGTCTTATTCTAATGTCCCCTAAAGTATTTAATAAATCAATTAAATACTTTATCCCTTTCATCTCGAAATTA
>CM021101.1:379106-500720 GCA_007115665.2 Sequoiadendron giganteum | reverse complement strand
TGATCGATGCACATAACTATTCCATCATAGTTATAGGGTACATTCTCATAGCTAATAGTTTTAGTTTGTTTACATTGGTTGTTGTTATTGCTAGGCCTAAGGTTACCATTGGAAGTGTTGGCACCTTAATCGTGCCTGGGGAAACCATTTTGATATATTTGCAGTTGACCATTAGATGAGGTTGTTTGATTCACATCCACTACTATATCATTTCGATCTATAAGATCTTGGATATGCATTTTTAGACCTTGACACTTATTAGTGGAATGGCCCTTGATTTTGTAGAAGTCACAATATTCATTTTCCCTATGCCAGGAAAGCTTTGTCACAGGGTAGACAATCGAATAGCTCACTTGAAGCCACTTGTTGAAAATGACACTTAAGGGTTCTCCCAAAGGAGTGAATGAGTGTTTATTTTTCCCTTGATTATTTTGATTGGACCTTTGGGGAGGACGAGGTGCCCCATGTGACATAGATATGACATTGGGAGTTGATTGTTGATTAGGGACATATTGACATCTTTGTGAGGTGTTGGCTACTTGGAAATTCTTGGTATCAATGACACCATCATTGATAGAATTCGTATTCTTATTCTAGTACTGAGATCTATCACCTAATGACTTATCTTTATTCGAGCTAAAGATTTTAACTTTTCCCTTAGCAATGAGGGCCCTCTCAATGGTGGTGCCCTTCTCGATGACTTCTAAAAATATGGTAACACAGTGAAGATTAATATTATGTGCCATGTCAGGATGGGAATTTTCAATGAAGATGGTCACCATGTCCTTCTCATTGAGATGGTATTTTATTCGACTAGCCAGGGCACGCCACCTTTGTAGGTATCTTGTGAAGGTTTCTCCCTCATTTTGTTTCTCTTTCAATAGATCTAAGGTATCTATTTCCTTCTCCAAGTTGAAGGAGAAGTGTGCCATGAATTTTTCTAACAGATCTATTAAAGAAGATATCAACCCCTTTTGAAGACCCATGAACTAGTCTAGGGTTATCCCTGTCAGACTTCTAGGGAATAGATGTAGGATATAATTATCATTGTATAGAACTTCTTGGAAATTTGTGCAAAATTATTCTTAGGAAAAGGGACAAGTGATATGGACAGATCAAATGGATAGGGAAAAATCTCATAAAACTTGAAGGACATTTTGGATGTCCCTACTTGCATATCCCTTAACGCGTCTTTAACCTCTTCCCACTCCTTGTTGACAGGTACTGATGAGGAGGGGCCTAATTGATTGGATTGGTTATAGGAGGGATATTTTTGATAGGATGAAGATGGGGTCAGAATGGTTTGATCGTGTGATGGTGGAGGTGGATATGAAGGAATTTTTTGATATTGATTAGGATACGTGGATGGAGAGCTAGTGTAATTTTGTTGATATGAAGGTGGGGCTTGATAATATGAGGAGGAGGTACCCTACTGATATGATGATTATTGTTGATAGTAATATGGATAGGATTGGTAGTTGTAGGTGGGTTGTTGTTGGGAAGTCTATGGAGGTTGTGGAGTGGATTCTTGGTAATAGGGATATTGTTGTGATTGTTGGAGATTAGTGTGGGCTTGTGGTTGTTGGGACTGTTGTGGAGTGTAGTAATAATAATTGGGATTAGGATTGGATATAGTGGCTTGGGGATGATAAGTGCTTTGAGGATGATACAAGTATTGGGCAGTAGGGTTATCAGGACTTTGTTGGGATGATTGTTATGGTTGCATCAGGATTTTCAAATGTTGAGGGGGTTGCTAGTAATATGGTGGTTGTTGGTGAGGAGGTTGAGATGGAATTTGAGGTTGTCGATGGATAACCTACGATTGATGAGGAGGTTGCGAGTGAGTTCCCTGAGGTTGATGTGAAGGTTTTTATTGATGTTCTTGTGGGATTTGACCATGTTCGGGATTACCTTGTGGCTGATGCGGGGGTTGATGTGGATTACCCTGAACTTGATGTGAGGGCATTTTTTGAGGCTATGACAAGATATTACTATGAAGTGGGGGTTGTGAAAAGGTTTGTTGTGGTGGAAAACTTCCTTGAGGTGGCGGTAAGTTAGATGTCAGTGTAGGAGAAAAAGGTGGTGGTGGTGTAGTGAAAGGATTATAAGTAGTGTCCCCAGTATTCCTAGGAAGTTGAACTAATTGGCTTGGTGAAAGAGGTGAAGAGGATGGTACAGGGATTGAACCTTGTTAAATGTTCATGTCTTGCGGATTGCGAGGACCCTGAGACATACCAGGACCAAGAGGATTGTTAAGATCAAGACCCTAGGGATTGTTGGTATCAAGCAATGCCCCCGTAACCGAAATTGGAACCCAAGGGTGGTACAAGAGGTATCACCTGACAAAAGAATAGTATTGCCAAATCCAGGCTGATACCGACCCTCTTGGGGTGGACCTTGTGGGATGTATGAATTTCTCGGATCACTCTGAGAATTTTGAGGATCTTGTTGCACAGGTGGTGCAGGAGGTGTAATGTTGACATATTTGGATAGGTCAAATTTCGGTGGTGGTTTGATACCCTTCATGATTAAGGTGGAAAATATCTAGTCCCCATGCTCATCTAGAAGATGATCTATCATCTACAAATTGGTGGGATTACTGAGGTATTCATCAACTATAAGCTCGCGTTGCTTAACCATTATTTTTCCAAGAGAAGATTGAGTGTGGAACTCAGTGTTAGATTGTGATGAGCAATCGTTGGTGGGTTGATCCTAGGGGATTTGAGGCTAAGTACCTTGAGCTTATTATTTTTCCATGAGTTTATTTGCTTGTGATCAAGTAATGGGCATGAAAATGCAAAATAACTAGGTGGCTAGGATTAAACCAAGCTCTAGGATACACTTAGATGATGACCTAAGTGATGACTAAAGGATTGATTAGATTATATGATTGATTGATCAGATTGGATGGAATAATTCTAATAACGGATTTGATTGGATGATTGATAGGATCAGATGATTGATAGGATTAGGTGATTGATCAGGTTGGATTGATGAAATTGACTCTAAACTAGGTTCGGGGGCTTAACTTGATAATAACAGGATGATCACAACAAAAAATCCACCTCACGATGAGAGAGGATTGATAAGGCCATGGAGGATTACTAACTTAGGGCAGATAACAATCACAAGCAAGTGTGGACAACGATAATTAGGTATTGTTACCTAGCCCAACTAGATAGAAAGGCCTTAAAATAACTCTAAAGGATTTGGATTGATGAAATGATGATAGAAATGCAATCTAGGGATCTCCTAAGATGCACCTATGTCATTAGATTGAGGATTCGATGACTTTTGAAAAATGAATACAGACTAAAATGATGATTATGGGCAAATGGATGATAAAAAAAATTGATCACAAAAATGGACTAAAAAAATGATAGTCTTTTAGTGGTTAAGAGGGTTTACTCTCAAGATTTTTGTATGGGAAGGGCATACGCTTTTGTGTCTAGCACATTTACCCCTCCAAGTAACGGGTTCACCTATCTAAGGGTCAGAAAAATCGCCTCTATGTTTGACAAGGTCACCTCTATCTAAGACTCGGACTTTCCTATATCTCAAGATACAGAAGGAATAGGCAAATATGGGACACAAATTTTCCTATCTTGCTTATCAAGCTCACCAATGCTATGACAAGATCACCTTTTTAAGACACAATATTACATATATCTTCGATAACACAAAAGGAGATGGGTGGACATAGATCACGAAATCGCCTATCCAAGGATCAAATTCACCTCTTTCTTTGAGATGTACGGATGCAAATGGAAACACCTGTCTAATAGTCAATAGATTTTCCTATGTCTAGAATAGTACAGACAAGGATGGTATGGATAGATGCAGTATTTCCCCTACGGACAAAAATTTTGCACTATTCTAAGGGATGGACAAACGGGGATGACGTAGACTTTCCTATGAAGGAAGCAGTATCGCCTATTCTAAAAGAACAGGTGGATGTTGGGTCACCTAACGGAGAGACCCATAGGAAAATTTTCCTCTAACAAGGACGAGTTCACCTAAAGGATGAACTAGACTGGACTCGAGACACAAAATTTCCCTTGTTCAAGGACGGATCACCTTTCCACATGTAAATCTGCCCCTGTAAGAAGAAAACTCACCACTGAGGGCAGGGATAGACTACGGAAAAGGATTGAAGACATAGCAAAAAAAATAGTAGGCCAGACTGACTCGGACTGATGACAAGCACTTGTATTGCACAAGAAAACACACTACGCAACACAATCCTAGAATTAGTGATAAAGGTTTACAAACTCGATGTAGGCCCACCACCTTGAGGGGACACCCTGAGGTTAATACTCCATGATACCACGGTGGTTCTTTGAATCACCCTTTTTCGTAAAGGTGGATAGCTAGAGATCCAGTAGTACAAGGTCATCAATAGATTCCATAGTCTCACATTATCTCTCTCACTCAAGGATTATCATATTCCACCATGATGATTCCTATCTCAACCCAAGGGATTACACGGTTAGTAACTTTGGGGTACAGTGTGCATCCCCTACACTACACCAAGCTACGGCTAAAACACAGGTCTTTATCTAGGATAAACAAGTCTATCTCATGTGTCCTCAATATATGATAGGTATGTGAGGCAAAACTATGAACACCATCCTATCACAAGTGTGGGTCGGGAGCCCCAGTGAGGTAATGTAAACTTGAACCAACCCTGTACATCTTATCTAGGTATCACCCTAGCTATGTAACTTCACTACACGACATGACTAGATTGGGGTACAGCTTTAGCTCTCCCCCCTTTATATACCTCGTCGATAACACGTGGTTGGAATCATCCCCCGGGTGATGAAATCCCAAGCAAGTCTCGCTAAAGGAAGAAAATACTAGATGCTTCAGTTGGTCCCCAGGCTAGCACGTAGTGCAAGGGGAGAGTTTAGATGCACTAGCACTTCCTGGATAGACTAGATTGGACTCGAAGGAATTTCAATTTCTCATCACCCAAGATCACTAAAAGGTGCAAGGGGAGTGGATACATCAATAATTCACTTGCAAACAAAGTAAACAAAGGTTAATTGACCCTCTAATTAATCTACATGTTCCTAAATTAGTGTGCAAAACAATAGACAGAGCTAACTAAGGCTTTGATCGCTCATCTTGAAACACACCTGTTATTAGTTTTGGACCACCGATATTGGACAAACGTAGGGGAATAAGCTACACAAACATTAGTAAAATTCCACAAATCGTCGAAAAACAAGTGTCAAGTTAGCTGGTCAGTACCCAAAACCAAAACCAAATTGTAGCTCAAACTAAAAAACTTAAGGTTCTAGATTACCACAAATTTGCCTCAGTGTGAGATGAATTTTCCCTTGTCGGTTGATCAAGATTGCTTGTTTGCTGAAATAGGTGAATTTGTTTTCCTATTGTACGAAGAAACGTATGTGATTTCACCCCTATGACTTGTGCAAGTTTTCCTATAGATTCAGTAAGTTCATTTGTCAGGGCATATTCTCCTCTATACTCGGTAGTTGAGATTAGTGGTTGCAATTCCACCCCTTTCATGGAAGGGCATAATCGTATTTGCATATATTCATATCAATTTTGCCTCTATACCAATAAAACTCACCTGTTGGGGCGGATTCACCCCTGCGTGTCAAATTTAAACCTACAAAAACTTCAAACAACAAAAAATATAAAAGAAGACCTATGACGTGGGTCGCATTGGGTGTGCCAAAAATGTGTGCAAGTGAATTTAATCTACTAAAATGCACGAACTAAACTATTTAAAGATTAGAAACACAAACAAAACACTCAGGATTAGGCCTAGTTGGATTCAAACAAAAAAACACAAATAAATGGAACCTTTTACCTTGTTTGAATTGTTGGTCTTGGTTGGCCCTTTTATTGTTTGATGTGTGCTCCTTGGTGGAAAAATTGCATGTAACGTAGTGAAAATTAAGCTAATGGGATGAGGATTGCAATGGTGGATGTGTGGGTATGTGGATAGATGCAAGATTGTGGCTCTAAAGTGGTTGCAACAATGGTGGATGCTTGATGGCTTGAATATAGCTAAGTGTGTTGAATTCTTGATTGCTTGAAAGTTTGTTGTTCCAAATGGAGACATTTCCACCATTTTTAGGGGAAGTGCTTCTAATTCAATGGACAGTCCAAATTAATCCATGATGGAAAAGATCAAGGCCTAGGGTGAGTTGAGAATTCACAAGCCCTCACATCTTCACATCTGGCGGATGAGATGGAGAGGAGAGGATGGTGTGGAGGTGACATGGAGGTACCTTTATATGTACCTTGGGAAGGGACAAGATCTCCTCATAAAAGAGGTCCTTGTCCACATTTGCATGTGAGGACATGTGAGGAATTAAAAATTCCTCACAAATCCTCATGGGGATGGGAGAAGGAATCTAAAATTCCTTAAAAATGCATTGGATAAATAAATGTGAATTTAAAAATTCACATAGGGAAGGGGTTGCCTTCTCCAAATGGAGAAAGCATTTAATGAAGGTTGACTTACGACATGTCATAAATAGCATGGGTATTAGGTTGAGTTAATCAGGTGATTAAGTTTGTACAAATATGGGATTAGGTGGACTAATGATAGATTAGGGACAAGTAAGATTATGATGTGACCCTAATGATGATTAGGGGTGTGCACATCCTAGTTGTAGATTAATTAGATTAATTTGGATTAGAGAGAATTATGGAGGATGTGACATGAGGAGAGAAGAAAATGAATTAAAAATTAATTTAATTCATAAAGGCTAAAGTGACTAAATTAAACAAATTATGATTTATTATTTAATTTAGAGATGAAAGGGATAAACTATTTAATTGATTTATTAAATACTTTATGGGACATTACAATAAGACAAGATATTAATCAAATAATAACTTATTTAATTAATATGGATTGGGTATGCATAACAGAGGAATACAAGGGTGAATTCGACCATATGGGGTGGTCAAATTCAAGTGTCTACATTTTTCCCCTCTTTGAAATATTGTTAGAATAATAGTGTTTCGAAGTAAAATAAAACACAGAGGACTCAATAGAAGAAAATAATGTTAGATGATGCCACAGTATCATGGGAAAATGGATAGGAAGGAAAGATGTAGAAATATGGTAGGGTATGCCCCCTCGAGAGGGCGGATGGGGAAGAAAAAGGGGCCCTGGGAAACCTCTCGATATGAAGAAACAAAGGGAACCACACGATAGAGCATGAAAAACCATGAAGAATGGCTTTTGAACAGAGGAAAAAGGATAAACAGGGTGCGAATGACAGCCCTCAGAAGAAAAGGGGTGAAGTAATTAATTAAGGGTTAATTAAAGGGTAAAAATTACCCAAAAATTAAAAGTCTAATTAGGGGTAAAAAATGAAAATTATATAAATAGTAAATTTGAAAAATTACTATTCACCTAATTTTTATTTTCACACTTGGCAGCTAACTAGACAAGAGAGAGAGAGAGAGAGAGAGAGAGAGAGAGAGAGAGAGAGAGAGAGTGACTAGGATGGCTGACGGATCAAGCGGTGATGAGACATTCATGGATGACAAGCTGATCCACCAAGGCAAGGAGGTGTCGTAGTTCTACCATGAGCACATGTTACCACACCAAGTAGGCCCTCGACCCCACTTTGTGATTTGGATTTGGATTTTTAGCACATTTTTTAAATATTGGGTCAGGTAGATTAGGGTACGGATGCACCATAGAAGGGTAGATTCACCCTTCCAAAAAGGCAAGCTCGCCCGTCCAAGGGGATTGACGAAGAAAGGGGTGAATCCATGCAATGTAGGGGCAAGCACACTAAGGGAGGAGAAATTTTGAAATGGCCTCTCCAAAAAAGGGGTGATCTTGCACTACGTAGGGGCGGGATTGCAAGGGAAAGGGTGAATATGGAATCGCCCGAAAGTGGAAAAGGCGAATGTGAATTCGCCAAAATGGGAAATGGGTGAATGTGAATCTACCCATTAGGGAAATGAGTGATTCTGAATTTTCCCATTAGCGAAATGAGCTAATGTGAATTTTCCCATTGGGATGAAAAGACACAGGGGTGAGTACGAATTCACCTTCGAGGATAAAATAGGAAAAATCATGCTTGGACAGGAAAGGGGCGAGGTGGCTTGACAAACAGGAAAACTCGTAAAAAGACAAAAGAGGGGTGAACGTTCTAGCAGGATAGGTGAATGTGTTGGGATGGGAAATGGGAAAACTCGCCTTACACAGAGGCGAATTCGTCGAACCAAGATAAGGGTAAAAAGGTAAGAAAAGAAATGAAATGTTAGAAAACTAATAGAATATTTGCATTAATGCAGAACTTTGAGACGCTGAGGACACGTGAGCAACACTCAATGGTGTTAGAGGTGATAGTGAGGGCGATGAATTCTCATGATCATGGATCATTGGCATAGATGGGGCTACTACACATGTTGGGGTATCCCAACATCAGAGCACATAGGGGACTATTGACTGTGTTGATGGAGAGATGGAGTTCAGAGACTTCAACCTTCCATCTCCCAATAGGGGAGATGACGGTGACATTGAAGGATGTGTGGAGGATTTTGTGATTTCCCATTTGAGGGCACTTAGTTAGCTAGACACACAGCCAAGCGGTGGATAGGATCCTATGGGTTGTATTTGGGCTAGTTGAGCTACCTATTCAGGGGAGGGATTTGGCTTTGGATGCATGTTTGGGGTTGGAGATGCCAGCTCTTCCCCTAAACCTATGTGCCTTGATCAATGGGATTTTTCTACCAAATAGGAGTGGATGCTTTCGTAGCCTCAAGGTGATTGAAGTTGCGATACATATTGTGGAGAGATGGGAGGGGGATTTTGCATGGGGGGCTTATGTACTGGCCCAGTTGTACAGGGATATGAATGTTGTCTACTATAGATGAGCATTGAGTGTCACCCGTATGACACTGGTACAAGTATGGGCCTAGGAGCACATCAGTGTTGTCAGACCAGACATTCTTATTGTCAAGACACGGTATGAGACATTTCCCGTAGCATATTGGTGGGGGATAGAGCATGGGTAGAGGTTGCATTACCAGGCTATGGGGGACTTGGAGAGATGGAGAGGAGACTAAATGATCTAAGAGGAGAGGATATCACCTAGAGATTGTACCTAGCATGACACTTCCATGGGTGGAGGGATGACGACAAGAGGTACAGGGGATATTTCTCCTCTGTTTATTATTTGGTTGGGTAGGACCCTTTTATTGTTGAGCTACATGGACCAGACAAGGTCACTAGGCAATTTGGGATATAGTAGGACATTCCTGCGGGACTACGGAGATTTTGACGAATCACCAGAGAGTCAGCAACAATAT
Source organism: Sequoiadendron giganteum (assembly GCA_007115665.2). Taxonomy (NCBI): domain Eukaryota; kingdom Viridiplantae; phylum Streptophyta; class Pinopsida; order Cupressales; family Cupressaceae; genus Sequoiadendron; species Sequoiadendron giganteum. The sequence continues at coordinate 491,399 of CM021101.1, read as the reverse complement.
GGGGAAAGAAGATTATAGTAAATTTTGCTCAACAGATGTGGGATGGATTATAGGAGACACAATACCCATGGAGGGGAGGACCACAGACGTAGGTACCACATGGTACTCTACATGGTGGGTAGAGAGGGGGCCAAGAAGGATGACTACAGTGCACCTGATTGTAGGGGCACTAGGATTCGGGTCTGATGATGAGAGGGAGCTAGCTAGGCCCCAGAGGAGGAGGAAAGGGGGGAGACAAATGAGGGGAGGTGATGAGGATGTAGAGATGTAGGAGGCAGGGAAGGATTAGGCCATGGATGTGGATTCCCCAGAGGTGGAGCCATTAGCGATTGTACCATATGTACTACCACCACCAAAGGATCTTGTTGTATTAATGATAGGAGCCCTAGCCAGGCTAGGCATAACAAAGCACAAATTACAAGAGTATGAGGTAGGTCACGACAGGTTGTAGAGGGAGGTAGATAGATTGCAGTTAGAGGTGGAGAGGTTGTGGGTGGTAGAGAGGGATGGAGAGAGGGACTATGGGGCTCTTATAGATAAGGCCTCAAGGAGGGTACAGGAGATGCATGTGGAGAGGGATGAGGCCCTAAGGGAGAGGGATTAGGCTCGAAGGGAGAGAGACAAGGCTCGAGATAGAGCCAAGTGTGTAGAGGAGACTATGGGAGATGCAGGGAGTTTTTTAAAGAGGGAAAAGGTAGTAGAGGCATAGGTGCAGGTACTGTAGGGGGAGAAAGATTCTGAAGCATAGAGGATAGCCTAGCTACAAGCACAAGTAGACCAAATGCAGTTGGCATAGGAGGCATGGGAGAGGGAGAGGCGGTATATCAATGGAATACGAGATAGGTATAGGATTGAGAGGGATCTAGCCAAGGCACATGTAGCAAGGGAGGCCAATGTGAGGACAGAGGCCAATTATTATATGAGTGTATATTTCAAAGAGGTGCAAGATCCAACACGAAGAGTGTCACCATATGTCAAAGTAGTCTTGCAAATGCCAACACCATCATAGGGGGCCACCCACACATGAGGATACAATAATTACCGTGAGATGCCTCCACGAGGCAAAGGATCAGTGTCAAACTCCCCCCAGAGGACAAATGTGGAGAGCAGTGGATCAATGAGGAGAAGAGGATGAGGAGACACGGCTCATATTTTTGACAAGTGTAGAGTGTATGTATAGTATAGAGAGACAAAGGCTATAGATTATGTGTACATATTCAAAGACTAATGGATTCATTGATTTGTTGATTCTTTATTCTTTATTTTTTATTCATTCAGTAGATGTAGTCTTTATACTTGATTAGTACTATGCACTTGTACCTTATTTCATGGATGTTCATGGACTTGATGGATGGACTTTCTATTATGTTTATCATGGACTTGTTATGGACTTTTGTGATCTTTTATTATGGACTATGATGGACTCGATGGACACTATATTATTTTTTTGATATATATATGATATACGGTGGGAATTGATGCGATGATGTGTGGTTATTATGTGATTTCATGGATATTTATTATTTTCATGTGATTATGATGATTATGATGTATGCATATGATTACAGTGATGTATTTCTATGTCTATGTGGATGATATGGATTATAAGCATTATTCCTAATGATTGTGGATGCAGGATGTGATGTGACATGATTTATGCTTTTTGTGATAAATGTTATGGACATGCTACTAATGTTGTGTGATGTGGATGTTGATGTGATTATGGTTATTGTGTGATGTATGCATATGAAATGTGATATGAGAATGGATCATATGTGGATAATGAATAATGTATGGATGACTATGTGATGATTAATTATGTATGGATGAATGGCATGAAAATTTATGGCAATGTATATAATGAAATGCATGAATGTGTTTAGAATAACAACTCTAAACAATGAAAATGATAATGCGAGTGGTAATGAGATGACATGAAACTATCTTAAAATGCTTGGAATAACAAATCAACATCAATATAAATAACTTAAGATGAAGATGAAAATGATTATGCAATGAAATAATAATAAAATGAAATGGACTTAAGATGCTTAGAATAACAAATCTATATTAATCTAAACAACTTAATATGATAATGAAAATGACAATGCGAGTGGATAACGATAATGAAATGAAATGAACTTAAGATGCTTAGAATAACAAATCTATATAAATTTAAACAACTTAAGATGATAATGAAAATGATAATGAAATGATATTAAAATGAAATGAAATGAACTTAAGGTGCCTAGAATAACAAATCTATATTAATCTAAACAACTTAAGATGATAATGAAAATGATAATGCAATCATATGAAAATGAACTTAAGATGCTTAGAATAACAAATCTATATTAATCTAAACAACTTAAGATGATAATAAAAGTGATAATGTAATGATATGAAAATGAACTTAAGATGATTAGAATAACAAATCTATATTAATCTAAACAAATTAAGATGATAATGAAAGTGATAATGCAATCATATGAAAATGAACTTAAGATGCTTAGAATAAAAAATCTATATTAATCTAAACAACTTAAGATGATAATGAAAATGATAATGAAATGACTATCAAATGCATATGGATAATGATAATGGAAATTCAACTAGATGAGCAATGATAGGTGTGGAAATGCATCGCATAACATAGTGAGATGAATGATGATGGGTGTGAGAGTGCACCTATAAAATTCCTAGGAATCTTGTCAAGAAGAATAGGTGGAAGGAAAAAATTTGCACAACCAAAATCACTAACCTTAGGCTATGGGAAGGAAATGGATGGGAGGAATGCAATGCAATGGGAAGATAAATGAAATGTAGATCTAATACCATTTTTCCATATTAAAAGCATTGATTTTTGCTATAGCACAAGACATGATATGTCAGGGTATGAGGAACCAAAGCCGATATGTGTCCAATGCATTAAAATAACACAACAAACAAGGAGGTTATCTCAACACCCCAAAACCAGACAAGCTTTTCTTGGGCCTGTTGTTAGGATAACCACAAACACCAAGGATGCCCCAATGCAACACAAGACCACAGGGATCTTGGTGGGTACTACGTGGAACAACCAAGTAGATAAGAACAAACAAAATATCAAGATATGTCCCTATGTCTACTTGTCAAAACACACCATGATATGATGAATCATGGCAACCCTGACAAAGTATAATAAGAAGCTCAAATGATAAACAAAATGTCAAAAGTATCAAAACATCACAATAGATTTCAAATTTCCTTTTCCATAAGATCAGTAGGTTGATGGGGTTGATAAGGTCTGATTTAGGAAGGATGCATCTTGTTAAGACCAAATATAGTGGATAGATTAGGTGATCGACATGACTTAGGATACTTGAAACCGACTGAACCTCATGATACTAGTGACCTTTGTTTCTAAGAATCAGCTGAATAGGGACACACTTGATGACATGACACAACACTAAAACACCCCATACAGACCTAGGGGCTTGGGGGTTGATCAAATATTAGCCTTGTCTATGTGAAAGCGTAGAGCCCTAGTTCGATAAAAGACCGACGACTAGCCATGGATAAAAGTGGAAAGATGACAATGGAAACCTCGATGGATGAAAAATATTAGATGGAAAAATGCCTCAGGGGTTGATCAAATGATTATCCTTGCCTACATGAAAGCACAAGGGCAACGTAGTTCAACAAAAGACCAATGACTGACCATGGATAAAATCAAAAAGAGGACAGTGGAGACCTCAATGGATGACAAAGACTGAACAGAAAAATGCCCTGGGGGCTGATCAAATGATTAGCCTTGCCTAGGTGAAAGTGTAGGGGCAACATAGTTCAGAAAAATGGACCAAAGATGAGATGAGATCTAAGGATGACTGACACGATGGAGGATCCTAGATGAGGACGCAAGACTGACCAAATGACACAGATATATAGATGACAAAAAGCTCAGGATTTCGGACAAAAGCTCAAGATTTGGAATAAAAGCTCAAGATATTGGATACCTGATCAGAATTTTCCAATGCTCAATCAAAATGTATCAAGCGATGGATAGATAGGATTTCGATGGAAGGATAGGTACGATAGCATACAAGGATATTCTAAGAAGATAGGATGGATGGAAGCATAATGTAACTAGGACGTAAGGTAGATAATGATTAAGCCCTCTATGAATGGTGTTTGTTGTCAGGTTTTCACCAAATTTACTTATCCAAGGCACCACCAAGGGTGGTTTTAACCATAGGACAGATTATTTCTCTTTACTATTTTTGGATTTTTTTTAACTTTTTTGAATTTTTTTTATTTTTGATGATTTTTTACTTTTTTTAGAATTTTCTAGGTAGGATAACCCAGCTAACTTAGGTATAGAACCTCTTTAGATGCATGATGTTGATATGCTCCTCTAAGGGCTCTCCTTCAGGTGTTGCAAGCCTATATGCCCCTAAACCATATTTTGTTGTGATAACATAGGGACCCAACCGGTTTGGTTCAAACTTTTGTTTCTTTTCTCTATCTTGTTAGGTACATTGGCTTTCCTTTAGGACCAAATTATCAACGTTGAACTGATGAGGATGGACATTCTTATTGTAGCTTCACCTAAGATTATCTTGATATGCTTGAAGGTGATTGTATTCCTTGATGCATTTTTCATCCAGGAGTTCATGTTGACTTAAGCATGCAACCCAAGCATCTTCGTCACTAATGAGATTCTTTAGAGAGATTCGAAGTGATGGGACCTCAACTTCAATCAGCAAGATTGTGTCAGCACCATATACAAGAGAGTATGGGGTGGCACCAGTGGGAGTGCAGATGGATGTATGGTATGCCCAAAAGGTGAGATGGAGATGAAGGTGCCAATCTCGACCAGTATTATTGGCCACCTTCTTAAAGATTTTGATCAAAGTTTTGTTGGTTTCCTTCAGTTGAACATTACCTTGGGGGTAATAGGGCATTGACCAACAATGTTGGATATGGTAAGTATCACAAAGGTGCTTCATAAAATTATTTTTGAATGGCTTTCCATTGTCGGTGATGATGATGGAAGGGATTCCATATTTGTAGAGAATATGGAAGAGGATGAATTTGGATATCTAAATACCCATGATTTGAGAGAGTGAAATTGCTTCCACCCACTTGGTAAAGTATTTAGTGGATGTTATAATGAAAGTATGGCCATTAGAGGATGGTGGGTAAATCATGTTGATCAAGGCAAAACCCCATTGAGAAAAAGGCCATGGTTCTATGATAGGTTGTAGGTCCTATGTTGGAGCATGGATTAAGTCTACATGTTGCTAACAAGGAAGACATTTCTTCATGAATTCGCAGCCATCATGTTCCATAGTGGGCTAATATTATCATGCTCTTATAATATTTTTTACTAAGGCCATGCCATTAGAATTAGACCTACATACACCACTATCTACATCGTTTAATGTGATACGATATTTTTGATTCATTGAGACATCGAAGGATCGTACCATCATACCCTCGGTGATAAAGTGTATCTCCCATAATCGTGTATCGGGATGAGCATTGGATAAATGATTTTAATTGGTTGTGGGTAAGGTCAGGTGGGAGGATGTTTTCATAGAGGTAGGTATAAATTTCATGGTACCAAGGTGAATCAAGACCTACGATATCACACACAATCTCATTATTAGGGACATCATATATCAGGATTAGTAGTTTCTTAACAAGAAATTCACAGTTCGTTCGATCTTTGGGCATGTCTATAAGGGAACCAATCGTAGCCATTGCATTTTCTGCCTTATTCTAGACTTTAGGGATCTATTCAAATTGAATTCAAGTGAAATACTTTTTAAATTCATCCACCATGCATTTGTATGGAAAAATCTTATCATCTTTTGTCTGAAACTCATCATTAACCTATTTGATAATGAATTGGGAATCGTCTAAGACTCGAAGATGGGTAATGTTCCATTGGATGGAAATTCTAAAGCCAGTGATTAAAGCTTCATACTTAGCAATATTGTTGGTGCAAGGGAAGGTTAATCAGAATGACTTTGGGATATAGTCACCTTGAGGAGTGATGAATAGAACACCTACTCCAGCTCTAGTATGTGTATATGACCCATCAAAATAGAGCGTCCATATATCTATTTATGTGATCGTAAGGACCCCTTCATCAGGAAACTCCACTATTAATGGATATGCATCAACCAAAAGAGCATCATCCAACTGATCCACTATCACCTATCCCTTGATTACCTTTTGGTCAACATACTCTATGTCAAACTCACTTAGTAGCATAACCCACTTGGCCATGCAACCAGTCAAACAAGTTCTGGATAATAGGTACTTGAGTGGGTCCACTTTTGATATTAGCTTGATGGGATGACTAAGCATGTAATGAAAAATCTTTTTTGAACTTAAGACCATTGCCAAAAACTATTTTTCCATAGGATAATAGTTGAGCTCATAGCCTACCAGCATTTGACTGGTGTAATAGATAGCACGTTCGTTGGAGAGCTCATCATGCTATGCTAGTAATGCCCCCAGTGCAATGGATGTAGTTGAGATGTATAATAGAAGTGGTTTTCCTAGAATAGGTGGGTGAGACAAATACTCCTTAATTTTGTCACTTGTTGACACTATGAATCCCACTTGAAAGCGGTGTCTTTGCGCAATAGATGGGTGAATTATTGACACTTGTCAGCAAGTTGGGCTATGAAGCGTTTGATGGACTATAACTTTCCTTGAAGGCTCCTTAGTTTCTTGAGATTACGTGGTGGGGGAATTTCCATTATTTCTTTGAATTTGGTCGGATCTACTTCTATATCCCTTCTAGATACTATGAAGCCCAATAACTTTCAAGATGTGACCCCAAACATGCACTTCTTTGGATTCAGACGTAGCTTGTAGTGCTCTAACCGTTCAAAGATTTTCTTCAGGATCACGGGATACTCTTCTTTGGTCTTAGACTTTCCTAATAATGCATCGAAATAATCTTCCATGATGATATGGATGAGGTCATGAAAGATAACAATCATCGCATGTTGATAGGTTTCCCCTATATTTTTAAGACCAAAGGTCATGACGTTATAGTAGAAGGTGCCCTAAGGGGTAGTGAAGACAGTTTTATGTTGATCTTCTGGTGTGATTCTGATTTGGTTATAGCCATAAAATCCATCCATGAGGGATAACATCTCATGCCCTTCTATAAGATCTACCAGCATATCAATGTTCAGAACATGGAAGTCATCCTTTTGGCAAGCTATATTGAGATCCCGAAAATATGTATAGATCCTGATATTCTCATTTGGTTTGGCAACAGACACTATGTTGGAGATCCAATCAGAATAGTCAATAGGTCTTATGAACCCAACCTCTAATAGTTTCTCCAATTCTTTCTTGATGATAAAATCCACTTGGGGATGCATTTTTCTTAGCTTCTATTTAACATGTTTGCCATCCAGATGAACGTCCAAATGGTGTACAAATAGTGCGGGATCTAACCTTGGAATGTCTAAATAGGTCCATGTGAAGTTGATGATTCCTTCCTTGAGCAAGCTGACAATGGTGGAATTCTCTTCCTCTAACAATGATTTGGCTACATAAGTATTTTTGGGGTTTTCTTATGTTCCCAAATTTTTCTCTTGCATCTCTTTGATCAGTATGGAAGATCATTCAGACAAGTAAACTCCTACAAGGGGAAGATGAACATCTCCATCCTCCAGTGCCTCGTCAAGGTTTTAACTCTCGAATACACCCTTTTTTTTTACTTTTGGTGATTCAGTAAGTGCCTTAGAGAGGTTTTCACTAGATGTGTTGGCATATGGCTCGTAAGTGTTGTCATTGATGGCAACCTAAGTTATGCATTGGGTCTACAACATATTTTTGGTTTACACCAGCAAAATAGAGTGAAGAATAGGGCATCCGGTTATAAGCATAAAATTTGATCTGAATACCTTACTGAACTATTATTTTGGGTTGTGGATCTCTTAGGAAGGTTTTTTGATGTTTTTATCACCTTATTCGAGAAGTATACTGATCTGCATTCATTGGAATACGATCTAGGAAATCTGATGCACTAATTTGTTGATTATCTATGCTTGAAGGCTGACCCGGTGAATATAGTTAGTGGTGGATCTAACCAATAGTTGTAAACAACTTAATGATTTATCAAGCCGACATAAGAATGTTCAAATCCTTGATAGCGGATATATATATGAGATCAGTTTTATAATTTTCAGAGTAGAAGTGAGTGGGATAACAAACATAGTGAATGTGTGGTGTGAAATTCAGTAGAGTAATAGTGCAAAATTTTTCTATATGTGATGCAAAGAGCATAAAAGAGCAGAGTAGATCATAGCAAAGTGAAGTGTAGAGTTAGAAAGAAGATCCAAAATCAAAGCTATGAGCTTCACCGGAACTATAACCTGGCATGAATAGATGCTACTATCTCAGTTCAACCTTCATATGGTTTTAATCTGAACTTTTGTAAGGCAGTGAGCCTTCCCTTTTGAGAAGTGAGCTCTAGGGAATGTGCCTGAATGCAAGTGAATTCTCTTTTGTAAAACTTTATTTGAGTACTCAAATTGTGGATTAACCTCCACTGTGGTTTTTCCCTTAACAGGGTTTCCACGCAAAAATCCTTGTGTTATGATGTTATGAATGTTTCCTTTGAATGCTTGCATCTTACTTTTAATATATGGTTTGAGTTTCATATTAATAAAGTTAAGATTTGTTGAACACTGATTGACCTCTCCTCTTTGTGTTCCCTTGAGTCCAACAATTGGTATTAGAGCATCTGGTTCCTCAGAAGAATTTTAGTAGCTTGAGGTGGATCTTGGAATGTGATGGACTCTAGTTGTCTTCAACAACAACTTTTGGTGGCACTTAATGACCTTGATCAATCTAAAGAAGAAGTCTAGGAATTAAAATCAAATCTTAGGGATGCTAAGAAATTCATTCAATCATTGAAGGATCATATTGTTAATCCATGGAGAAAAGGAAGGATCTTTGTAATTAGATCAAGCAACAAGAGAGTGAAAACATGGATGATGCTCGAATCAGACCTTGAAGGAAATAGCTGAAGAATGTGAAAAGATTTCCAGAGAAAATTCTACCCTAAAGAATGAGATGGAATCTATGGTGATGAAGCTAACTAAAGAGATTGAAGAAAGAAAGAAGAATGAGGAGAATCTAGCTCAGTCCTTAAAAGAGAAATTTGATTAACATAGAAGAATAAATGAAGAATTCACTCAGTTGGAAAGTGAATTACAATGATCCAAAAACAATGAAGATTAACTTAGTAAACATATTGTTATTCTCATAAGTGATATTACTACTACAAATGAATACAAGGAGAAGTTTAACATTAATTCAGTGAATCTTCATGAGCTCACTCAAGGAAAAAAGAGTGGAAATGATAAGAGAGGTGTTGGATATGAAAAAGGAGAAAGTTCAGACTCAGACAGAAGAATTTCAGATAAGAAAACCTAATGAAAAAAGGTGGAAGGTATCCGGTAAGACAACCTAATGCTCAAAGATTTAATAGATATTGTTTTTCTTGCAATAAATTTGGCCATATGGCTACTCAGTGTAGAAGTAATATGAAATTAAGAGATTCATCATTTTATGTTCAGTGTTTCAAATGCAAAAAAGTTTGGTCATAAATCAAATGAATGCAGAAATATGTCAAACTACTTTGTCAATAGAAAGAATGTTGAATCTTACACATGTGGAATATTTTGACATATTGCTAATCAATGTAGATCAAGAAGAAATGAATGGAATGATTGGTCTGGACAATGAAGTACTGTATGCTACAATTGCAATAAGTTTGGTCACATTGCAAGATTGTGCAGAAACAAAAATATGGATAGAAGAGGTCCAGTATCCAGAAGCAGAAACATATAGGAAGATGAAAAGGGAAAAGGAAAAGTGACTATAGATGAGATTAGAGATGATATGAAGAAGACATGGGTAAGGAAGAATGATTTTGATGTTGGAAATGGTTCTATACCAGAACTTGCTTCCGATAATTTTTCGATAATTGATTTCAGGCCACTGGCCTAGGGGAGTTTTTCAAGAAAATCTTTCCTCTCCTGTCTGTGGATGGTACCGGAACATGAAGAATAGTCAAAAAGGTGTATTTATGATGTGAAAAGGTTTTGAATAACTTTCACAAGGAAATTCAAAGAATTCATAGGTCCACAGAAGAATTTCTTTGTCATTGTCTGAGAAAATAGAGCACCCAAGAAACTTAGGGAAAATACATTTATTGCACATGTGTGAACTATAAAATTCAAGTTGTAACTTTAATTTGTCACTTTGCATCGAAGAAAAGAAGGAGGAGAGAACCTAGTAAAAAAATTTCAAAGCAGTAAAGCTAATTCATCGGAAAAACTCAAAATCCATCAGGTATTTCAATTGTTTTTAGAATTTTCATAGAATTTGGTGTGCAGTTGTTAAACCCAATTACGAAAAGGAAGATGGAACATATCAAAGGTTCAATCACTCTAGATGAATACAACAGTGGAAAGATTAGGTCCATGAGGAATTTTTTATTACCCAATGAATTGAAGCAACTGAGAGAAGCCAAACATAAAAATTTGGATATTTGGAATGAGTTTTCGTACTTTGAGAGTGCAGAATTTGTTAAATTTATCTTGAGCAAATTACATGATGATACTTTAACCTTGGACAAACCCTACATCATCTCGAAGGAAACAATTGAGAATTTGACTAGATTATGCAAAGTTGAAGAGATACCAAGGAAGAAATCCATTTGAAACAAGGAAGTTGAAACCCTAACTAGAATAATCAAAGATCAAAGGGCACTGATAATTGTGACAATCAAGAATCCTATTAAAAAGTACATTGCACATGAAATTTAATACAAAGTGTTTTTCAGAAACACAGAAAGAGCAACATCGGTTGGTGCAGTCTATATTTCTCACAAGATGATAGTGGAAGGTCAGGACTTTGACTTGTGCGGATTGATAAAGGATCAGTTGATGGAGAATGTGCAATTGACAAAAGAAACAGGCTACCCTTTCAGGTTTGGTACTCTGATTATATTTTTATTAATGTATTTCTTGAATTTTTTTCCAAAAATCGATAATGTGCTGTGGAAAGAAAATGAGCCAGTATGCAAACAAATATAGTCATATTCTAGGAGCTTGGCTAATTGGGGTTGAGAATTTGAAAAATTCTTTAAGAATGTTCTTGGAAAGTGTGGTTCAATCAATATTTCCCTTCTGGTAAGAACAATGGAAGTTGGTTCCTCTTCTGGTGGCATGGATAAAAATCAGAAAAGAGAAAAAGAAGTTGTTGAATAAAGCCTTCTGGAATGCAAAGTTCCCTGAATTGAAGGAAAAGGAAAAGAAAAGGAAATTGTGGATATTCCAAACAAAGAATCTAATGAAGAAACTGAGGATCCACAACAAAATGAATTAGAACCAAAAAAAATTAGTGAGAAATAATATGACCTGACAAAGGAAAAGCTATAGGAGCTTATTCAGGAAGAAGGTGGAATGTAGAAAATCGTTGTTATGGTCTGTTAGACCGTCATATGATCAAGATATGATTCTAAGTGTAATAAAAGCTCATGTTGAGCACTACAAGATCAAATTGGAAAGTTTGAAAAACATTCTATCTAAGGAAATGATTGAATGCAGTAAAGAAACAATGAATTATGAGGATAAAGACAAAGAAGAAGGTGAAGTTATCTCTCACTTGAGGGAGCAGTTTAGAGTATCACTTACCAAACTAAAGAATAAAATGAATGAGTTGAGGCAATGCATAAATTCAGCTAATAACATCTATAACTATTGCATCTGTTGGCCCCATGTTGTTAGTAATCACAAAGAGAAATTGGAACAGATTGAAATAGAGTTGAATGGCATTGGAAAAAGCTTTGACATGTTTTAGGATCAGGATGGCACCATTAGGAAAATAATTTGGGAGCTACAGTCTAAACACACCAAAATTCAATTCACCAAGAACACACTTTTGGATACTTTTTGGAAGGTGAAGGATCTAACCGAATGCAGATTGGAGCAGATGGTGGAGATACTAAGGAAAGGTGAGAAATTGGAAGAAGCAATTACAATTCCAGAATCTTTAACTGAAATTATCAACAAAACATCCAAGAACAATAGCTTGATCATTATCATTCAGATCACAATAGATGCTTCGAATAAATTCTTTTCGGAAATGAAGAAAAATTATAAGATAATTTTCTAAAGTATTAGTTAATTGTCTTCAAATTTTTGAATTTTTGGTCTAAGGGGGAGAATTGTTAGCATATATATTTTGAAGTTTTGGATATTTTGAACACATGTTTTTACTTTTTGGAATAGGTTTTTATTCTTTGTCATTGATGTCAAAGGGGGAGAGAGTGCAATGAAAAATGTCTCATCAATCCTAAGGGGAGTTGTGTTTTGAAATCTTTTTGAAGCATAGGGAGAGAGAGTAGTTTGGCAGCGTTCTTATAATGAGTCTGAAACTTAGTCATTTTTCACTAAGTTTGGTCATCAATGCCAAAGGGGGAGATTTTTGGCATATGGCTTGTAATTTTTGTCATTGATGGCAACCTAAGTCATGCATCTGGTCTACAACATAGTTTTGTTTTACACCGACAGAACAAAGTGAAGAATAGGGCATCTGATTATAAGCATAAAAGTTGATCTAAATACCTCATCGAACTATTATTTTGGGTTGTGGATCTCTGAGGAAGGTTTGTTGATTTTTGTATCACCTTATTCGAGAAGTATATTGATGCACATTCACTGGTATGTGATCTAGGATATCCAGTGCACTAATTTGTTGATTATCTATGCTTGAAGGCCAACCCGAAGAATATAGTAATCGTGGATGTATAAGGAGTAATTAATTAAATGTTTTCATGCTTTATTATATTTCTTTGGGTCCTCTATATGTCTTAACTGACTTTGGAGGATGCGCATAAATAATTAGTGGTGTATCTAACCGACAGTTGTAAAGAGAAGAGAAGAGCAGTGCGAAATGCAAAGTCAGAAAGAAGATCCATAATCAAATCTATGAGCTTCACCAAAAATAAAACCTGGCATGAATAGATGCTACTATCTCAGTTCAACCTTCATATGGTTTTAATCTAAACTTTTGTAAGGCAGTGAGCCTTCCCTTTTGAGTAGTGAGCTCTAGACAGTGTGCCTGAATGCAAGTGCGTTCTCTTTTGTAAAAATTTATTTGAGTACTCAAATTGTGGATTAACCTCCACTATGTTTTTTCCCCTAATAGGGTTTCCATGAAAAAATCCTTTTGTTATGGTGTTATAAATGTTTCCTTTGAATGATTGCATCTTACTTTTAATATATGGTTTGAGTTTCAGATTAATAAAGTTAAGATTTGTTGAACACTGATTCACCCCCCCCCCTCTCAGTGTTCCCTTGAGTCTAACAAGATCACCCTTTTTTATTTTGTTTGTTTCTATTTTTGGGGTTGAGGTGTTCATCTTCCTCCAATCCCATGAGATGCATGTAAGTTTCCACTAAAGGATAGGTTTCGATAGGTACGCTACCTCATAGGTCCCAATAAATCAAGTTAGGGTGGCAGAGGGAAAGGTTGATGGTAAAGATTGATGTGGAATCAAAGAGGGAGGGAGATGTATTTCATTGTACGAGAGTATGATTGTTTCTTCTTCAGAAATGTCCTCGAGGAGATCATCATCCATATTAACATTATTTGAGGTACTATCTAGGATGATGCAGGACCCTTTTTCTTTTTGTTATAGCCTAGTCCTACGTGTTTTGGTTAGATAGGTGTCTGAATACGCTATAGTCTTCCTTTCTCTTCTACGACAAGACCTCCCCCTTGATAATTGAATTTTTTTCCAACCTTGATGCATGGGGATACACCTCTTGGAAATATTCTACAAGGGGAGGTGATGGCTTTGGTCCTCTTCATAGACCCATTGGTTGATGTCATCTTCCATCTAATCTTGAAGTGTACCCAAATCTCAGAATGCTGCCAAACCCATATTCTTAGAGATGATGTTTTTAGTCCTTTCTTCTTCCTTTGGTGTTGACTAAGAGGGTTGCCCATACATTGGGGGAAATGGTGGCATTGTCGCCACATTGAGTGCAGTGTGCATTTCATATTCTCTACAACCTTTGTCGATGATCTAGACTTTGGTGATAATGGATTCAAGTGTGGTAGATGAGGTGGATGTTTTTTTGGATGATGGATTGTAAGATGAATTGGAGGATGATGCCTGAGGTGCCCCCACTTCAACTCCTGGGCAATATCGGGAGTGGTGGAAAGAGGCTTCAAGAGCATGACAATATTCAAAGGTTTGAGGATTAGCATGAATGGTTACCTCCATCCCATTGTAGGGAAATTTTAGGCACTGATGGTAAGTAGAGGGAACGACTTGCATTGAATGAATCAATGAGCGGATGATGTGGAGATTATATGGGAGGTCTAGATCAAGGAAGTGGCACGTGGTGTACTATACAATGGGGCCAGCCTGAATAGGAAGATAAATAATGCCCTCAAAATCATTTTTTGCATTATCATAGGCTTTGATGGTGATAACTTGATTATTCAAGTTATCTTGGGTATACCCTACCTTTTTAATGAACTTTCATGTACAGAGGTTGAGGGCAGAGTCATTATCTACCAAGACCCTTTTCACTTTATATTAGGCTACAAGGAAATCAATGTGAAGGGGACAGTTATGGTTTAAATCGATTGACAGCATATCATTTTGACTGAATCTCAGCTAATATGTAGATGATAGATGTCTTACTAAGGCTTGAAATTGAGTAGGATCTATATCATTAGGGACATGGCTATCTTGGCGAGCTTTGGTGATGATTTCTTGATGGACGGGGGAAGACTTAAGTAGATCCAAAAATGGATATTTGAGCATGATTCTTTCCAAAATGATCAAGAATATTATATTGGGAGCTTATAGGAGCTGACTGGGATGACATGGAAGTTCTAGGAATGGATATGCGGGTGCAACGCTTAGTAACATCACATTGCACATCTTTTCCTTTAACACAAATCATGGACACGTGTGGCTCTACCTAACTGATGCACATAACTATGAAATTATAGTTATAGGGTACATTCTCATAGCTAATATTGTTAGTGTTGTTACCTTGGTTGTTGTTATTGCTAGGCCCAAGGTTAGCATTGGAAGTGTTCGCACCTTGATTGTGCTTGGAGAAAGCGTTTTGATATATTTGCAGTTGAGAATTGCATGAGGTTGCCTGATTCACATCCACTACTATATCATTTCGATCTATAAGATCTTGGATATACATTTTTAGACCTTGACACTTATTAGTGGAATGGCCCTTGATTTTGTAGAAGTCACACTATTTTTTTCCCTATACTAGGCGGGCTTTGGTTTGGACTCGGGCTTTATCACTTGTTGAAAATAGCACTTAAGGGTTCTCCCAAAGGAGTGAATGAGTGTTTATTGTTCCCTTGATTATTTTGATTAGACTGTTGGGGAGGACAAGGTGCACCATGTGGCACAGATATGATGTTGGGAGTTAATTATTGATTAGGGACTTATTGTGATCTATGTAAGGCATTGGCTACTTGCACATGCTTGGTATCACTGACACCATCATTGACATCATTCTTATTCTTATTCCAGTAGCGAGATCTATCACCTGATGACTTATATTTATCTAAGCTAAATATTTTGACTTGTCTCTTAGCAATGAGGGCCCTCAATGACTTCTGAAAAGGTGGTAACATAGTGACATTTAAGATTATGTGCCATGTTAGGATGGGAATTTGCAACAAAGATGGTCACCATGTCCTTCTCACTGAGATGGTATTTTAGTCGACTAGCTAGGGCATGCCACCTTTGTAGGTAGCTTGTGAAGGTTTCTCCCTCATGTTGTTTCTCTTTCAACAGATCTAAGGTACCTATTTTCTTCTCCAAGTTGAAGGAGAAATGTGCCAAAAAAATTTCTAACATATCAGTGAAAGAAGAGATTGACCCCTTTTGAAGACCCATGAACCAATCTAAGGCTATCTTTGTCAGAATTTTGGGAAATAGACGTAGGAGATAATCATCATTGTGCAAGACTTCTTGGCAATATGTCTAAAATTCCTACAAGTGGGTTCTTGGGTCACCCTTTCCTTTGTATTTATCAAACTTGGGTATTTCAAAGTGCTTAGGAAAAGGGACAAGTGAGATGGAGGGGTCAAATAGATAGGGAAAAATCTCATCAAACTTGAAGGACTTTTTGGATGTCCTTGCTTGCAAGTCCCTTAATGCGGCTTTAACCTCTTCCTACTCCCTCTTCCTACTTCTTGTTGACAAGTACTGATGAGAAGGGACCTGCTCCATTGGACTGGTTATAGGACGGATATTATTGATAGGATGAAGATGGCATCAAAATGTTTTGATTGTGTGACAGTGAAGGTGGATATGAAGGAATTTGTTGATATTGATTGGGATACGTGGATGGAGAGCTAGTGTAATTTTATTGATATGATGGTGGGGATTGATAATATGAAGAGGAGGCACCCTATTGATATGATGGTGGTTGTTGATAGTAATATGGATAAGATTGGTATTTTTAGGTGGGTTGCTACTAGGAAGCATATGTAGGTTCTTGTGGAGTGGATTGTTGGTAATAGGGATATTATTGTGATTGTTGGAGATTAGTGTAGGATGGTCGTTGTTGGGATTGTTGTGCATAAGGCGGTTGTTGTTGGGATTTTTGTGGAGTGTTGTAATAATAATTGGGATTAGGATTGGATATAGTGGCTTGGGGATGATAGGTTCTTTGAGGATGATATAGGTATTGGGCAGTAGGGTTGTTGAGGTTTCATTGGGATGATTGTTGTGGTTGCATCATAATTTGTAAATGTTGAAGGGGTTGCTGGTAATATAGTGGCTACTGGTGAGGAGGCTTAGATGGAATTTGAGGTTGTTGAGGGATGACCTATGATTGATGAGGATGTTGTGAGGGAGTTCTCTGAGGTTGATGTGAAGGTTTTTGTTGATTTTGTTGTGGGATTTGACCTTGTTGGGGATTACCTTACAACTAATGTAGGAGTTGAGATGGATTACCTTGAACTTGATGTGAGGGTGGTTGTTGAGGTTGTGATAGGATAGTAGTGTGAAGCAGGGGTTGTGACAGGGTTTGTTGTGGTGGAAGACTTCCTTGAGGTGATTGTTGAGGTGTAAATAGAGGTGGCGATAAGCTATATGTGGGTGTAGGACCAAGAGCTAGTGGTGGTTTAGCAAAAGGATTATAAGCAGTGCCTACAGCATTCCTAGGAAGTTGACCCAGTTGGCTTGGTGGAAGAGGTGAAACGGATGGTACAAGGATTGAACCTTGTGGAATGTTTGTGTCTTGCAGATGGGGAGGACCCTGAGACATACCAAGACTAAGAGGATTGTTAGGATCGGGGCCTTATGGATTGTAAGGATCAAGCGATGCCCCCATAACTAAAATTGGAACTCGAGGGGGTGGTATAGGAGGGATCATCTGATAAATAACAAAATTGTCAAGTCCAGGCTAATACCAACCCTCCTAGGGTGGACCTCAGGGGACGTATGAATTTCTTAGATCATTCTGAGAATTTTGAGGATCTTGCTACATAGGTGGTGCAGGAGGTGTAATGTTGACATACTTAGATAGGTCAAATTTTGGTAGTGGTTTGATACCCTTCATGATTAAGGTGGCAAAGATCTTATCCCCACACTCATCTAGAAGATGATCTGTCATCTACAAATTGGTGGGATTATCAAGATATTCGACAACTGTAAGCTCGGGTTGGTTAACCATGCTTTCGTTGGGAGGAGATTGAGTGTGGACCTCAGTGTTAGATTGTGATGAGCCACCATTGGTGGGTTTATCTTGGGGGATTTGAGGCTGAGTACCTTGAGGTTGTTGTTGTTCCATGAGTTTCTTTGCTTGCGATCAGGTAATGGGCATGAAAATGAAAAATGGCTAGGTGGCTAGGATGACACTAAGCTCTAGGATGCACTTAGATGATGACCTAAGTGATGACTAAAGGATTGACTAGATTACATGATTGATCAGATTGGATGGAATGATTCTGATAACAGATTTGATTGGATGATTGATAGGATTGGGTGATTGATCAGGTTGGATTGATGAAATTGCCTCTAAACTAGGTTCAGTGGCTTAAGTTGATAATAATAGAATGATCACAACATAGAATCCACCTCACATTGAGAGGGGGTTGATAAGTCCATTGAGGATTACTAACTTAGGATGCATAAAAATTCCCAAGAAAGTGTGGATGATGATGATTAGGGTTAGTTACCTAGCCCAACTAGATAGAAAGCCCCTAAAAAAAGTCTAAATGATTTGGATTGATGAAATGATGATGGAAAATCAATCTAGGGATGTCCTAATATGAACCTGTTTGATTGGATTGAAGATTCAATGACTTTTGAAAATGTAGATGGACTAAAATGATGATTATGGGCAAATGGATTATGATAAAAAAAATCAATCGTAGAAACAAACTCAGAAAATGATAGTCTTTCAGTGGTTAAGAGGGTTTACTCTTGGGACTTTTGTATGGAAGTGCATATGCCTCTGTGTTTAGAAATTTTTCCCCTCCAAGTAACGGGTTCACCTATCTAAGAGTCAGCAAAATCGCCTCTATGTTTGACAAGGTCGCTTCTATCTAAGACTCAGACTCGCCTATATCTTGGGATACAAAAGGAACAGGTGAACACGAGACACAAATTCACCTATCTAGGTATCATGCTCACCTATGCTATAACAAGATCGCCTTTCCAAGACACAAGATAGAAGTCTGGTCGAAGTGTTTGGTCGGTGTAACTTGTTCCGTCGGGATGAGTGCTCAGTGTTGGCAGTTTGTTTCCATCAATGTGACTTGGGGTCATCGATGGAACTCTTCTTTGGGATACTTCTATGGACCGATGCTTGTTAAAGGTGATCTTGATCTACGGTTGTGATGAGAATAATCCAATGGTGCTTGTTTTATTCTATGCTCAGTTGTGGTGAGTACTGATAGAATCTTATGAAGTGAGCGGAATTGCCTGAGTAGTTGACACTTGGTGGCTTGATCAACGGTGTTTGCTAGTACCATGCCTCGTGTGGTGGGTCCCAAGTGACTCATGCAAAGTGTGTTGGCTTCAAACACATGTCGTTGTTTTGAGGAAACTTATTGGGAATATTGTGGATTCTTTTTTTATTCCCAAAAATTGTACTAGCAGTGTATGTGTGTCTTGGTGGGTCCTAGCCACGGCAAGTGGTATATCAAGGGAAAATGCTCGGAGGTTGTTTGGTCTCCTAGGCAGTTTTTGATGGTTGGTCTGTTGTGGAAGTTGAACCGAACCAACTATTTGGCGTGCCAGCCAAAGCGATGGACAAATGCGTTATGACACACAGCGTGATATTACTCGTTGATTTTACATCATTGTTGTAAATCAACATTGATTGGCCGAAAGCTTTATTCTTTGGTAGCGATTAATTGCGGGGTTGATAGAGTGCAATTTTGGTATGTCTATGTAATCCAATTCAATGTTGGGCGGCTCGATCTGTGCTGCAGGGCGGTGTTGCCAGAGAATGGTGGAAGATTTTTGATGGGGTAATTAAATACCCTAATGGTTTTTGGTTCAATGGGAAGGAGAGATAAGGTTGATCAAGATGTGAAATTTGATCAAGCAAAGTGTGTGTGTTCGAGCGGTATGCGAATATCATTATAACTATGAACACTAAGACACACAGAACTGAGAAGATGTGAACCTAAGAGGTCGTGAGGTTGTGCCAACCAAAAGGTTGGTTGTACGTGTGGGTTGGTGAGATGAAATGAATCTTCACTATATGTCATGTGAGGACATTGTAACAGTGTAAGGTTTCAGATCTATGTTGTTGCCTGTATTCTCCAGATGAACAAGATGTAACTCTTGTAAAGGCCATGAGCCTGAAATTGTATTGTAACTCTGTTTGTTGCTAAATAATACAATGGCTTGATCTTTTGGAGGGTGGGGTTTTTTACACTAAAGGGTTTTCCCCACATAACTTTCTGCGTTCATATGTTTGTCTTTCATGCTTATTGATTCTATACTTTTGAATATGTACATGGTGTTGAATCTGGCTTAGTCTGCATGTACTTCTCTCAGAAGGGTAAATGTGGGAAATCACTATGCCTCTTTCCACTTTATGGCATAGTAGTTTGTGTCCTTGAGGTGATTTCAAGAAAATAAAGTCACTAAGGCACTGGTGTTCTTAGATGTTTCATTCTAAGATGACCCTCGATTTTCCCAACAAAAGGAAATGGGCAGACAATGATCACAAAATTGCCTATCCAGGGATAAAATTTGCCTCTTTCTTTGAGATGTATGGATGCAAATAGAAACGCCTATCTAATGGTGAATAAATTCACCTGTGTTTGGAATGATATAGATGGGGATGGTACTATAGATAATAGCATCACCTATTCTAAGGGATGGACAGAAGGGTTTGATGCAGACTTGCCTATGAAGGAAGCAAGATCACTTATTCTAAAAGAATAGGTAGACGCGAGGTCACCTAATGAAGAGACCCATAGGCAAATTCATCCCTAAAAAAGACATGTTCGCTTAAAGGATGACCTAGACTGGACTCGAGACACAGAATTTCCCCTATTCAAGATAGGATCATCTATCCATAATACAGAATTTTCCCTTGTAAGAAGAAAACTCACCACTAAGGGTAGGGGTAGACTATGGCAAAGGATTGAATACATAAAAAACAAAAATTAGTAGGCCAGAATGACTTGAACTGATGACAAGCACTAGTATCACACTAGAAAACATGTCAGGAAACACAATCCTAGAATTAGTGATAAGGGTTTACAAACTCGATGTAGGCCCACCACCTTGAGGGGACACCCCAAGGTTAATACTTCATGATACCAAGGTGGTTCTCTGGATCACCCTTTCTTGTGAAGGCAGATAGCAATAGATCCAGTGGCACAGGGTCATCAGTAGACACCACAGGCTCACCTTCTCTCTCTCACTCGAGGATTCCTATCTCAACCCAAGGGAGTATGTGGTGAGTAACTTCAGGGTACGATGTGCATCCCTTGCACTACACCAAGCCACAGCTAAAATATGGGTCTCTATCTAGGATAAACAAGGCTATCTCGTGCATCCTTGATATATTCTAGGTATGTGAGGCACAATCATGAACACCAACCTATCACAAGCATGGGTTGGGAGCCCCAATGAGGTACTGGAAACTCAGACCAACCCTGCACATCTTATCTAGGTATCACCCTTGTTCTGATGCTTCGCTAAACATGACGTGATTGGATTGGGGTACAAATTTAACTCTCCCCCCTTTATATACCCCACTGATAACAAGTGATTGGAATCATCCCCCGGGTGATGAATTACCAGGAAGGTCCCACTAAAGGAAGGAAATACTAGATGCTTCAACTAGTCCCCAGTCTCACATGTAATGCAAGGGGAGACCTTAGCTGCACTAGCACTTCCTAGGTAGACCTGACTGAACTGGAATGAATTGCAATTTCTAATCACTCAAGATCACTAAAAGGTGCAAGGAGAGTGGATACGTCATAAATTCGCTCCCAAACACAGCAAACAAAGGTTAATTGACCCTCTAATTAATCTGTGTGTGCCTAGATTAGTGTGAAAAACAACAAACAGAGCTAACTAAGGCTTCGACCACTCGTCCTGCAACACACATGTTAGTAGTTTTGGACCATCGATCTTGGACAAACGTAGGGGAAAAAGCTACAAAAATATTAGTAAAATGCCACAAATCACTAACAAACAAGTTAGTTGGTCATTACCTAAAACCAAAACCAAATTGTAGCTCAAACTAAAAAAATTAAGGTTCTGGATTACCACAAATTTACCTCTGTGTGAGACGAATTCACCCTTGTTGGTGGAGAAAGATTGCTTGTCTGTTAAAAGAGGAAAATTCATTTGCCTATTATATAGAGAGGCTTACGCGATTTTTCCCCTATGACTTGTGCAAGTTTGCCTATGGATTTAGCAAGTTCGCCTGTCGGGGTGTACTCGTCTTTGTACTCAACAATTGGGATTAATGGTTGCAAGTCTACCCCTTTCGCGAAAGGGCGTAATCATATTTGTCTGTATTCACAGCATTTTCACCTCTATACCAAGCAAACTCACCTGTCAGGGGTAGATTTTCCCTTGCATGTCAAATCTCAACCTACAAAAACTTCAAACAACAAAAAACATAAAAGAAGACCCATGATGTGGGTCCCACCGAGTGTGCCAGAAATGTGTGCAAGTGAATTTAATCTACTAAAATGCAAGAACTAAACTATGTAAAGATTAAAAACACAAACAAAACACTTGGGATTAGGCCTAGTTGAATTCAAACAAAAAAACACAAAGAAATGGAACCTTTTACCTTGTTTGAATTGTTGGTCTCAATTGGCCCTTTGATTGTTTGATATGTGTGCTCCTTAGTGCTAAAATGGCATATAACCTAGTGCAAAATGAAGCTAATGGGGTGAGGATTGAAATGGTGGATGTGGGTATGTGGATAGATGCAAGATTGTGGCTCTAAAGTGGCTGCAACAATGGTGGATGCTTGATGGCTTGAAGATGGCTAAGTGTGTTGAATGCTTGATTGCTTGAAAGTGTGTTGTTTCAAATAGAAACATTTCCACCATTTTTAGGGGAAGTGCCTCTAAGTCAATGGAGGGTCCAGATTAAGCCATGATGGCAAAGTTCAAGGGCTAAGGTGAGTTGAGAACTCACAAGCCCTCACATCTTGACATGCGGTGGATGAGATGGAGAGGAGAGGATAATGTGGAGGTAACATGGAGGTACCTTTATGTACCTTGGGAAGGGACAATATGTCATCATAAAGGAGGTCTTTGTCCACATATGCATGAGAGGATATGTGAGGAATTAAAAGTTCCTCACAAATCCTCATGGGGATGGGAGAAGGAATTTAAAATTCCTTAAAAATGCATTGGATAAATAAATGTGAATTAAAAATTCACATAGGGAAGGGGTTGCCTTAGGACATATTCCATAAATGGCATGGGGATTAGGTTGGGTTAATCAGGTGATTAAGGTTGTGCAAATGTGGGATTAGGTGGACTAATGGCAGATTAGGGACAAGTGGGAGATTATGGAGGATATGACCCTAATGATGATTAGGGGTGTGCACATCCTAATCGTAGATTAATTAGATTAATCTGGATTAGAGATAATTATGTAGGATGTGACATGAGCAGAGAGGAAAATGAATTAAAAATTAATTTAATTCATAAAGGCTAAAGTGACTAAATTAAAAAAATTGGGGTATTTATTTAATTTAGAGATGAAAGTGATAAAGTATTTAATTGATTTATTAAATACTTTAGGAGACATTAGAATAAGACAAGATATTAATCAAATAATAACTTATTTAATTAATATGGATTGGGGACGTAGAACGGAGGAATGCAAGGGTGAATATGGCCATATGGAGGTGGTCAAATTCAGTTGTCTACACATTCAAATTAGGATTGAGAAACTTTCACTTCGATGGAAATGATTGTCATCCAATGATTGAAAAACAAACCCTTTTTCTCCTTGGCATGTAATAGTTGTACAATCTTAAAAACATTCTCACCATTACATGTTTAACACTTATTACAAATCATTTTCTAATGCAAGTAGCTCATCTTTCCTCACCTACCTCAGTTCATTCTTGTCTTGCACAAAGTGGGGGAAATAATTTGATAGCCTTGTCCTAGTAATGCATTTTCTCTTATCCCTTTGGCTAATTTCCCACCTTCCATTTATACCAACCGAGATTGGGAAGCAGATGACCTGCTTTAGGTTGACTCACCTGTGCCTTACTATTCTTTTTCATTTTTCTTTGTGATTGTATGTGTGTAATGTGATCCCCCGTGTTGTTTTGTTTGATATTCCTCTCTCTTTTGTGAATTCTTCTATTTATACCTTCATTCTTCCCTATGTCGTAAGCATTTTTCATTTGTCTTGTGTTTTCCTTTTGGGGATGACGCAAGGCATCGAGACATTTATGTCTCTTCCATGTTGACCCAAAACCTTTTTCTTTATCTTTTTCATTTGTCTTGTGTTTTCCTTTTGAGGATGATGCAAGGCCTCAAGACATTCATATTTCTTCCATGTTGACTTGAAAGGATTTTTCTTTGTTTTTGCTTTCTTTGTGTCATTCTTCCAGTTTTGTGAGTATTTGGGGAATGATGATAGTTCCATGCTCTTTGGCAACATTGTAGCACAAACATACTAACCCCAAATCCATAGATCCC
The DNA here is from genome assembly GCA_007115665.2 of Sequoiadendron giganteum. NCBI lineage: Eukaryota > Viridiplantae > Streptophyta > Pinopsida > Cupressales > Cupressaceae > Sequoiadendron > Sequoiadendron giganteum. The sequence goes on along the minus strand of CM021101.1, from coordinate 467,144 downwards.
TTATGTTTTTGTGGGGGAAACCCTTCCTTCCTATTTCATGACGCAACTTACTTCGGAAACATATGACTTGGCATAGGGTTTTTCAAGGAAAACTCTCATGTCTTAGGATCAAAAAAATTTGGCTACTTTAAATCAATTTCTCATAGTGATGGTTTAGCAACTGCTTTAAAGTGGGGGCATACAATGATGATATCTTTTGGAAAATTTCATGGCATTATTTTCCTTTCTTCTTGTGATGTGTCCTCTTCTTGGTGGTGTCATTGGGTTTGATGTCGTCCAAGAATGTACAATCTACTAACATGGCATGATGTGAATGAGGCATCCCATGGGTAGTAATCTGACACTTTGATTTGTCCTCTCTTGGAAACATTAGGCACAATGCTCCCTAAGAGGAACATCATTACATGAACAAAGAAAAATCCCCTTTAAACAAAACTTTTACATGACATTCAAAAGCATTGTTGTGGTTCCGTATTAAAGTTAACAGGAGGATAACTTTGGTATGGTTAGTATGACGGGAAGTTGATACACTAGCATGAATTTCTCATTATATGGTGGGAATTCAACACACTGGCATGAATTTATCACTAAACCAATTTTGGGACAACTCACCTAGTGGATAGACTAAGATTCCACTACCCCAGAGTGAACATCACTTTTTATGGACAAACAACCACCGCCTCACATCGTGTTGAATCAGTTGTTCTTGATCCTTTGTTTTCGTTTTCTTTCTTTCGGACTTTGATAGGGTATGATCATGTATATTCATTATTATTGCATACTTAAGTGTCTTGAATTTCTACTTTAGTGTGAGTTTGACATAGGGTCATCCTCTCACTAAAGTGGGGGAAAAATGTAGTATTGGAAAAAGTATCCTTTTCCTTACTTGATCTGATAATTGACATAAAATTTGAACAAGTGGTGTCTTGGAGTAGTGTTTTAATGTCTTGTAAACATTCACACTATTCTAGGACCCCTATCTAACTAAAACATGCCTTAATTGATCCTTTGCAAAGGTGTTGTAACACACTTTCACACTTTTCTAGGATGTATTTGCTTAATTAAGCCTAATGGGCCCCTTTTCAATAAAAATTTACATAATATACACCTTGTCTAAGTGTTGTAAAGTGTTTCAAGGTAATTTCACATTTATCTAGGTGGTCTTAATTCATTGTGGTTAATTGGAGTTATTAACCCCCTTTTAATTCACATTTAGGCCTTAATTTTGACACCTCCCGAGGATCTTTCCCGATAATCATTAATTAAATTTCAAATTATTTCTTTGGGAAAAATTTGATCCTGATAAGATGAGCCATGACCCATTCACCTTTAATGGCGAATGGGTCCTCCCTTAATAGGAAACCCCTTTTTTAGTTGATCTGGAATGGGTTTTTGGCCTTCTTTCAACTCCCCGAAGCTTGGTCCTGGAAACTCAGCCAAGACCCATTTGCCTTTGGTGGTGAATGGGTCCTCCCTTAATGAGACCCTAATTTTGTAATTTCATCCTGGTGGGAATTTAATTTCCTTTCTTCCCAAATTTGGTGTTGGCGCTTAATTATTTGAATTTCAGGGTTAATCTCCTAATTTAGTATAAATGAGGGGTTAATTCACATTGTTTCATCCAAAGAATTTAAAGCATTCAATAATTCAAGACATCAAGCATTTTAGAGAATTTCAAAGGCATTCATAAGGCATTTCAAGGTAGACTTCAAAGGTTTATTGCAATAATTCAAGTTCATATCATCATATCAAGGGTTTAATGCATTCATGTGTGTTGAGCTAAGAAGTTAATGTCATATTAAGGATCCATTTAAAGCATCATCTTACATCCAAGGTCTACATTCTTAATGGCCACTCCATGATTGTTTGTAGATTTGCATCACAAGAAAAAATCCAAGGTGACATCATTTCATATTTCATGCTTCATTTCCTTATTTCATCATTTGGTTTAATTTGGTTTAATTACTTAAAAGGGGTTTGATTGAGGCAAACCCCCATTCACTAACAAATCAAAAAAAAATCTGCCCTTGAGTGTGTATTTGTAGATTCACAGGTTGAAGACCAAGTTGAGCAAGATTTGGAGCAAGATTGTCAAAGTTGTAAAGTTGTTAAAGTTGTCATTGAAAGTACAAGATCACAAAAAAATATCTATAGAATTAAATACAAGCTTCCAGAACTTGACATCTGGATTTCAACAGTGCAGACATCAAGGTATAAGATCCTGAAATTGGTTTTTTGAAACCCTAAAAGGACCCATTCGCCACTGAAGGCGAATGAGTCCTTCATAGCTCAAAAACAACAACTTTCTGGCCAGGTACACAAATTTTTATGCTCTAAAAACATCCCCCATAGTGGCTATATGAAAGGAATAATTTTTTTATTTCCTCATTCTTAAGGTTTAAAACCTAGGAGGACAATTTTCACTAACTTTCACTCAAGAACAAACCCTTGAGATCTCAATGCAAAAGGGAAAGAGATCTTGCAAGAGGGTTGTTCTATGGGTTGAATATGATCTAATAAGGGGTTCACCACCAAGTTTAGACTTGGAAAAGATAAATAAATGCAAGATAAAATGCAAAAACCCTAATTGAATGCAAAGTAACGCTAAATGACTTAGAAAAGTGAATGAAACAACACAAAAAACTACAAAACAAAATGTGTGCACCTAGAAATTTGGAGATGGTTGGATGAAGATGTGGAACACTAGAAAATTTGAATTTAATATTGACTAGGACTCATTTGCCAAGCTGGGTGAATCAATCCAGATTCTGGAAAACTATGTGGGAACAAGAATAACCAAATGGGTATCCAAATCTGCAAAAACCTAAAAATTGATCGGAACTAGGACTTATTCACCAAAAGTGGTGAATTAGTCCAACTGGGATTTTTTGAAACTTCAAAGTTTGAATCTACTCTTCCCGATCTGCTCAATCTTCCTCTGCAATTTTTTGGATCCGAATCTCTAATTTGCAACCTATAGGTCTTCTCCAAGTTTCTCTGAGGCTTGATGACAACTTTGACAACTTTGGGTTGTTGAAAACTTTTCTCCAATATTGCTCCTTAAGAAATATGCAACCTAGACCTAAAAATCACACACAAAGGAGAGGGGAAAATGTTGTTGGGTTAGTGGATAGGGTTTTTCCTTGATCAAGCCCCTTGTTGGTAATTAAACCTTGAAATAGAATGAAAATGAATGGAGAATGATGACTGAAAAAAATAAGATGTTGCAACTCACCAAAACCTAGCAATAAAAGGATGCAAACATGTAAGAAGTGGCTCCAATGGATGTAGATCTTGACTCTTTCTTGAATGATGTTGATCTTGAATGAAATGCTAGCTTGAATCATGAAATCCTACATCACAATTGCTAGTTCAAAACCAAACATGATGCATGTAATCTTTGGCATGATGATTGTGTTGGATGTTATGGTTATTATTGATGTCAACACTATTAGCATTGGTGTTTCTGAAGGCTTTATATGTCAAGGATATTGAGAAAATTGTTAAAAATATAGTGCAAGTAGCCAGTGAAGCTGATAAGGTCAGAGTGGTGGAAAGTGTTGTAAGTTGCTAATCTGAAGGTGCACTTCAAAGGGTTTGTTGCTGCAACTTTCTAGTATGTTTTTTGAAAGTTTCAGAGGTTTGCATCAAGATTTGTGGAAGTTATGAAGATCTATGTTCCTATAGTCATTCAATTTTTGAAGATGGTGTTCTTGGATGAAGAGGGTGAAATTTTGGTAATTTCAGTTGTTGTGCATGTACCTGTGATGTTCATGGATGAGTCTAGATCATTCTCTATCCTTGTCGTGCATTCGCATTGATCAGAGTGTTCATGATCAGAGATTTTTCTGATGTGTGCTTGAGTTTTCATGTTCTTGGCCGACATAATGATGTTAGCATGTTGCGGATCCATGAAGATAAGTATTTTATTGTTTGGTGTGTTTGAAGGTGTTTGTTTAGGTCCTCACTATATTGTGACCAACTTGTGTTGGTGTGCATTAGAATTTATTCATGTATTGAGGCTGACAGTTGTAATTTATTCTTTATTTGTGGCCGACTTAATAGTTGTTGTAAATTCGTGTAGCAGATATATATGAGTGATTGTTTTCCTCATTTTGAGGCAATGCTAAGTGTGTGCAAGTGATGTACATGTGTGAATAAAGGTCAAATCATTAAAGAGTAGAGCAGAGTGTGGAAGAGTGTGTAGAAGCTTTTTTGCACCTAACTGGAACTATAATCAAGCTTTTGTAGAAGCTAATTTCTTAGTTCAACTTCATCAGATTGATTTAATTTGATTATTGTATGTAAGGCAGTGAGCCTTCCTCTGAGTAGTGTGCTCTAGGCAATGTGTCTGAATGCAAGTGCATTCCTTTTCATTCTTCATTATACTTCTAATAGGGTATAATCTTGTGGACTAACATCCACCGTGGTTTTTCCCCTAACAGGGTTTCCATGTATAAAATCTTAGTGTTCATGTGTCTCTTATGTGTTATTGATTTATGCTTGCACTATTAATTATTGGATCTGAGATTTAAGGTTGATTAATGTTGTATAAGTTTGATTTTGGTAACAACTGATTCACCCCCCCTCTTAGTTTTCTATCCTTTTTTTTCCAATAATTGGTATCAGAGCATGTGTACCTTTTCCATTGATTTCAAAGGGGGAGAGAAGAGCAATGTGAAAAACATAGGAGAAGAAGGAAACAGGAAAAGAGTGCACAATCTCAGGGGGAGATTGTTGGAGAAGAGTTAGTTGGGTTGATGGTATAATTTTGTACATCATGTGTTGCCATCAACGCCAAAGGGGGATATTGTTGGATGTTGTGGTTATGTTGCTGATATGTGGTTGTCATTGATGTCAACACTATTAGCATTGGTGTTTCTGAAGGTTGTATATGTCGAGGATATTGAGAAAATTGTAAAAAATATATTGCAAGTAGCCAGTGAAGTTGAGAACGTCAGAGTGGTGGAAAGTGTTGTAAGTTGCTAATCTGAAGGCGCGCTTCAAAGGGTTTGTTTCTGAAACTTTCTAGTATGTTTTCTAAAATTTTCATAGGTTCGCATCAAGATTTGTGGAAGTTATGAAGATTTGTGTTCCTATAGTTATTCAGTTTCTGTAGATGGTGTTCTTGGATGAAGAGGATGAAATTATGGTAATTTCAGTTGTTGTGCATGTACATGTGATGTTCATGGATGAGTCTATATTTTTCTCTATCCTTGTTGTACATTCGCATTGATCAGAGTGTTTATGATCAGAAATTTTTCTGATGTGTGCTTGAGTTTTCATGTTCTTGTCCGACATGATGATGTTAGCATGTTGCGGATCAATGAAGATAAATATTTTATTGTTTGGTGTGTTCGAAGGTTTTTTTTGGGTCCTCACTATGTTGTGACCAACTTTTGTTGGTGCGCATTAGAATTTATTCATGTATTGAGGTCGATAGTTGTAATATATTCTTTATTTGTGGTCGACTGAATAGTTGTTGTAAATTTGTGTAGAGAATATATATGAGTGATTTTTTTACTCATTTTGAGGCAATGCTCGATGTGTGCAAGTGATGTACATGTGTGAATAAAGGTCAAATCATTCAAGAGCGGAGTAGAGTGTGAAGAAGATTGAGCAGAGTGTGGAAGAGTGTGTAGTAGGTTTTGTGCACCTAACTAGAACTATAATCAGGCTTTTGTAGAAGCTAATTTCTCAGTTCAACTTCATCAGATGGATTTAATCTGATTATTGTATGTAAGGCAGTGAGCCTTCTTCTAAGTAGTGTTCTCTAGGCAGTGTGCTTGAATGCAAGTGCATTCCTTTTCATTCTTCACTATACTTCTAACAGGGTATAATCTTATGGACTAACATCCACTATGGTTTTTCCCCTAACAGGGTTTCCATGTATAAAATCTTGGTGTTCATGTGTCTTTGATGTGTTATTGATTTATGCTTGCACTATTAATTATCAAATCTAATATTTAAGGTTCATTAATGTTGGTTAAGTTTGATTTTGGTAACAATTGATTCACCCCCCCCCTCTCAGTTTTTTGTCCTTGGTTTTCCAACAGATTGATGCTTGAAGAATGCTCTAGAATGCTTGATAATGAATGCTTGAATGCTCTTTTGAACTCAATTTTTCTATAAGGATGCTCATTCAACTTGCTAGGTGTAAAATGAGAGAAAGAAACTTGTATTTATACTCAATCATGCAAGAATTCCCGAAATTATAACACTACAAGCCGACATCATATCTAGGAGAGTAAAATCCTACCAAAATTTTCAATTAATTTTGATTTTGGGCCACATTGGACTCATTCACCCAAGGTGGAAAATGAGTCCCACTAGGCCTAATTTTTGGGACCAATTTTAAAAATGCTTAGAAATGTGTTAAACCAAGTTCGGGACCAAAAGATCTAGGTGGGACTCATTTTCCCAAGGTGGTGAATGAGTCCTAGATCACTAAATTTGGGCCATTCAAACTTGAAACACCTGAATTATGATTGGGTAATGATTAGTGTCAGGATTATCCTCAAAAATGTGCATTAAATGAGGCTTGTGGATGCAAAATGGGGCCAATTAAAGCATAATAAAGCCCAATTATTAATGACAAGCCTAGAAAAGTGTGAAAGTGTGAACTACAACACTTTACATCACTCCAAATAAGGCAAGATTAAGGTTAAAAAGTGGTTTATTTTGTTCAATTAATTAATAAAACCTTAGAAAAGTGTGAAAGTGTGTTACAAAAATTCACAACACTTTAGCAAGGTACCATTTAAATCCATTATTTCACAAGGGTCCAAGACCTAATGTGAATGTGTCAACCACACTACAACACTAAATCAAGGCAACATTAAGCTCAATTCAGCAAGGAGGGCCCAAACAAGTGTGAAAATGTCCCCAACGACATTTTTTGACACTACACTATAATAGTTAGGTTTCATTTTTGGTTGTTATTAGCATCTTATTTTACATAATTTGAGGTGTTTATGGCCTTGAAAAATAAGTGATCCATTTCATTTCTCACAACATTGGGTGGATCCTATTTTCACCCTACACATGCGGTTAGGGTGCTCATCCTCCCCAAAGTAGGTACCAAAATCTTCTTCCAACCCCATTAAATGTGCGTAGGCCTCTTCAAAAAGGAGAATTTTGATGGGTGGTGTACCTCGTTGGTCCCAATCTATTAGCTCAAGGTGATAGAGGGAAAGGTCTATAGTAAATATGGAGGTTGATTCGAATAGGGATGAGACATCCAAGTCATCATAGGAGAATATGATGGTTTCTTCATCTAGGATGTCCTCAAGGATAGTGGTTTTCTCATTAACATTATTTGTTGTACTGGATGATGATGCAAATTATTTTTTCTTTCGATCATAGCCAAGACCTTAGTGTTTTGGATGTACTGATGGATCAATCGACTTACATATTCCTTGTTCATTCACACCTAATCCTCCTCCCTGATAATTAACATTTTGTGCCAATTTTTAAGCTTGTGGATAAACCTCTTGGAAGTACTTAGGAGAGGAGGTGAAGGATTAGGTTCTTCTTTGTATACCCATTGGCTAATTTCATCATCACGCTACTCCTATGCTGAGGTTCCTATGGACTAATAGGTTGTAGAACCCATCTTCTTAGAGCTTATAGTCTTGGTTTCTGGTTCTTGGTGTTGTGTTGGTCTTGATGGTCAACAATAAGTGCATGGATAAGGTGGCATTGTGCCAACATTAAGTGTGGTACACATCTCATATTCTCCACATCCCTTGTCAATAATCTCAACCTTTGAAATGGAGGATTCAAGTGCAAAAGATGGGGTGGATGATGAAAGTGTAAAGCTCAGAAAAATCAACACATTCCAAATTAAGTATTTCCATGTTCATTGAACATTACAAGTAAGGTAAAAGAGATAACATGTGTAAAATAAATATCCATAAGTGCTCAAAGAAAAATATATTAAGTGAGTTACAAATTACATACACCAAAGGGTGTTACAAATCATTTGTTTCAATGATACTTCAACAAGATTACATTTGTAGTTGCATTCATGAAATAGAGTTATAATTTACAAATTGGCTAACAAGCCATACAATAACAATATATGAAGTACATCCATAGCAATAGAACTGCTAAACCTTATCCACCTTGACACCAATGGTCATCTTGCGTTGAGGCCAAGAGTGCAGTTAAGGTGCCTTTTTTGCCTAACCTCAAAGTACATGACTTCCCCGAGTTTCTTCCTAACTCGAAGAAATCCCTGACCCTGCATGAGGAGCCTAGCAACCTGGAACAATAAATCAGGAGGGAACTCTCGATGCATGCATGTTTTCCTATATGCATTCCTATACTAGAAAAAATATTTCTTGCAAGCAGGATGTGGTAGAGACATATATATAGCATACAAATTCTAGGCTTTTAATGCATCTATTTCAATGATACATTGCTTGGCCAAGCATTTAAAACATAAATGGTAGCTTATGAAAATGATAAACTATCGTCTCTATAGACCCACATTCAGCATCCTATCTCAAAAGTTCTCATAGAAAAGAAAATATCTCATGAGTTCACACAGAATGTCATAAAGTTCAAGTATTTATCAATTCAGCATTTTTATGGAAAAATACATTATGTTTCCAAGTTTTCCTAAAAGATTGACTCACAAGATAAGAATTATACATCTAGTTTCAAATTTCACCTCAATTTAATTTGAATCATTTTACTATACATCAAGGATAAAGCAATTATTATCATATGTGTACATTTCTCAACATTCCAAATATCCAATATTCTATTTCTAGTTAAATTAATTAGATCTAAGTAACGGATCTACATAAATTGAAAGAATTATTAACAAATAAAAGTATCGTCTTTTTAAGAGGAAAATTTGGTTTCAAGCAAGATAGTGCATAAGTGTACAGGTATATATAGTTTTATTTATCATTTTTTCCCTTACATAGTTTTCCATATATATACGGAGAAGTCAATTTGCAACAAAACATATAACTTTTAAAACGGAAAATATATATATATTCATATAAAGTCAATTTTCAATATCTATCATTTTTATCAATTCAACTTATTTTTCCATAAATTGTAGTACTAATCATTTTATATATATAATTTCTACACACACACACACACACACACATATATATATATATGTATCTACATTTTATAAGTAAAGAAAAGAACAAAAATCTATATTTACAAATGGTGTATCCTCATTTTAGATGCAGCTACAAGTTGCTTATCAAATATATTCATAGCAATATAATAATAATTATATGTATATATATACACAATTATATACTCATGAATTTAAGTATCCATTTTTTGGAAAGAGAGAGATATTCAATTTACAACCAAAAAGATATATACACAATCATTTCCAATGAAAAGTATATATACATATATATACTTATATATATATATATATATATATATATATGTATGTATATATATATATATATGTATGTATATATATAAATATATATTTATATATTTATATTTTAAGAGTATGTGATATCAAAACAGAGGCTTCAAAATTATACAGCACACAAGGTAGGTTTACAAAGGCATGTTTGGCATATAGGCCAGTAACCCCCATTGGGGTGCACTGCCTATGGGGCAGCACTGCCTCCACAAGCCGCAGCCTATGGAGGGTGCAACCTCCACAATAGTGCCTTCCCCACATGGGGAGGCACAATCGTGGCTATTCCCTCATACAAATTCAACAAAAACATTTTTTTTGTTTATAATATCCTTCAACTCAATGTCGATACCCAGCATTCTTATATATATTTTTGACATATAATATATATATGTATACATATATATAATTTTACAAATCGAGGTATTTTTTTATATATATAAATAGCATACCGGTAAACATTTCATCATTTTCTCAGAGAAGTAATTTTGCATTTTATCAACAGACTCAAATTGTAGCAATACAATAAATGCAAAAATACATATAAGTATATATATAACATAGGGGGTTTTGAAAGTTCAGGTAAGCACAAGATTTGTCTAGATTTTTTGAAAAATTCATTCAAATGGGGAAATTTCACAGGTTGATTCCACTTTTTAAACATAGCAATTTGCTCACACCTTGAATTTAAATTGCAATGGAAAAGGATTTAAAACCTGGAATTTACTTCTTGTTGAGTCCCCTCTCCTTGTTCTTCTTTCTTTCTTGATTTTCCCCCTCCTTCCACCGAGCTAGATTCACTGTACCTCTGAAACCCCCTTCTCAACAGCCATTATTTTGGTTATTTTTGTATAGCAAAACAAGAAGATTGTAAAAGTTGTTGTGTTTTCTCGTTAATCAATTTCTCTTTTTAAATATTTCCTTTCAATTCCCAAGACCTAATCTTGAAAATAGAGAATTAAATAAAATTTATTTCATGCTCAGCTTTTTCCCCAATTTAATAAGTAATCCTATTTTAATTAAAAATCGGCATTTTTCCTAAAAAAAATTAATTGAATAAACTATTATAATTGCAATCAATATTGAAACAATAGTATGGCAATAAAATTAGTTGCAATCTAAATGGTTACTCTAAATAAAAAAACTTATCATTTAGTTACATATATAAATATTTAATTGAACTAAAATTAATTCTATAATTTTTTTACACTTTTATTTTATTTTTAATTAATTTAATTAACCATTTAAAAATACTAACAGTAAAACACTCATCCAAGCTAAATGCTAAATGCATCTATATGACACTAAGTTCTTTGTGTGTGATCGAGAGAACCATTTTTGTTTTACCCTGCCAAGAAGCTAACCTCCTCTACCTTAGCCACACCCTTGGTCTTCAACAACCTACAGCTCAAGTACACTCAAGCAACCAAGACGAGATTAGTATTCAGATAAAATATAATCAAATCAGCATAGCTCATTAATTCTAAATCAAATCCTACATAATTCATTAATTCTAAATATCACCTTTCTATTTTGCATCATTTCCAAAGTAAAATGATATTCCATTCATTTCTACTTTTCACAAAATTAAAATCTCATTTTCATATTTCATTCCTCAAAACACCACATTAGTTATCATTTAATATATCACGCACACACACACACACACACATTCAATCATGTAGGAAAACCACATAAAGTAAAAGTAGGCATCACCAAAGTTAGAGACGTGACAGAAATGATGGTGTTGGGATCGACAAAGGATGGAGATGTAATATTGGAAGGTCCAATTTTAACTCCAAGAAAATTTTGGGAATGGGGGAATGAAGCCTCAAGAGCATGATAATACTCAAAAGGGTGAGGATCGGCATGAATAGTGACCTCAATGCCATTATGTGGGAACTTAAGGCATTGATGGTGTGTGGATAGAATGATCTACATGGCATGTAGCCAAGGATGGCCAAGGAGGAGAATGTATGGTAGGTCAAGATCAAGAACATGACAAGTTGTATATTGTATAGTGGGTCCAACCTGAATAAGAAAGCAAAAGGTGCCTTTAGAATCTCTTTCTACATTGTCATAGGCCTTAATGGTGATAACTTGATTGTTTAAATCAATATGAGTGTACCCCACCTGTTTAATGAAATTTAATGTACATAAGTTGAGGGTGGAGCCATTATCTACCAAAATTTGTTTAACCTTATGATTAGCAATGAGGACCTCTATATGGAGAGCATGATTATGAGCTAGGTCAATGGGAGGTGTTGGTTGTTTTTGTAGTGTTGAAAAATGTTGTTGGTGACATGGTCACACTTGTTTGGGCCCTCCTTATAGAGTTGAGCATAATGATGCCTTTACTTAGTGTTGTAATGTGTTCAGCACACTCACATTAGGTCTTGGGTCCTTGTAAACTAAATAAACCTAATCCTACCTTACTTAGAGTGTTGTAACCCACTTTCACACTTTTCTAAGATTTTCATTAATAATTGGGCTTCTTTATGCTTTAATTGGCCTTATTTTGCATCTACAAGCCTCATTTAATGTATCTTTTCAAGGATGATCCTGACATAAATCAATAACCAATCACAATTCAGGTGTTTCAGGTTGTGTGGCCTAGATTTGGTGGTTTGGGACTCATATTCAACCTTGGGCATATGGGTCCCACCTAGGGTTTTGGGTCTCAGACCTGGTTTCACACCTTTCTAAGCATTTTTGAATTTGGTCCCATAAATTATGTCTAATGGGACTCATACACCACTTTTGGCGTATGAGTCCCATGTGGCCCAAAATTAAAATTAATTCAAATTCTTGGTAGGATTTTATCCTCCTAGATCTGATGTTGGCTTGTAGTGTTGTAATTTCGGGAATTCTTGCATAATTAAGTATAAGTACAAGTTTCTTTCACTCACTTTCTACTAACAAGCATCCAAGTATTCATGCATATAGCAAGTTTGAGTTCACAAGAGCACTCAATTGTTTACAAGAGCGTTCAAGAGTCTTCAAGAGCATATTATCAAGAATTTTAGAGCATTATTCAAGCATCAAGCATCATGTCAAATTCTTCATGCATCATGTTCTTTTTTGAGCTAAAAATTGTGATGTGGGGTTTCATGATTCAAGCTAGCATTTCATTCAAGATATATCACATTCAAGCAAGAGTCAAGATCTAAATCCATTGGATCCATTTTATACATGTTTGCATCCTTTTATTACTATAGTTTGGTGAGTTGCAACATCTTATCATGTTCATTCATCATTCTCCATTCCTATTTCATTTTATTTCAAGGTTTGATTATCAAAATGGGGTTTCAGCAAGGTAAACCCCTTTCCACTAAAAAACCAACATTTTTCCCTCTCTTTAGTGTGTGATTTAAAGGTTTAGATTGAAGACACACTGAGGAGAAAGTTATCAAAGTGCCTAAAGTTGTCAAAGTTGTAACCTTGCATTAGAGATACTTAGAAGACTTCTACAGGTTGCAAATTAGGGTTTCAAATATGGAAATCAATCAGGAAGTATAGAGAAGACCTTGGAGACCATATTCAGGCTTTGAAGTTTCAAAAATCCCTAACTAAACAGATACACCAATTCTGGCGTATGAGTCCCAGTTTAGGTTAATTTTTAGGTTTTTACATATTCGGATACCCATTTGCCAGATTCTTATTTCTACACAGAAACCAAGATATGGGACTAATTCACTTAGCCTAGCGTATGAGTCCTAGTTAGCATTAAAGTCATAATTTTCAATATTTCATAGCTCCATCCAATCATATTCAGATTTCTAGGTGCACACATTCCATCTTGTAGCTTGTTGTTCATATTTTTATGCATTTTTATGTCATCTAGTTAAAAATTACATCATACTAGGTTTTAGCATTTTGACTTGCATTGCATTTATCTTTCCAATCCCTAGCCCCTCATTAGTTTACAATCATATCCTAGGATAACCCTATAGTCAGATCTCTTTCTCCTTTGCATACTTGAGGTTGAGATCTCTAGGGTTTGTCCTTGAATGAGAGTGTTGAGTTTTGGTTTTATATCTCCCAAGCAAAGAATCACACACCCAAAATTCACCCTTTCAATTCTTAATGAACCAAACTTAATCTCGTCAGTTATCTATGAATTTTCCAAATTCAATGGTCAATAACTATGAGGATTGGCCAATGAATAGGTGAAAGCTTGCTAAGCTTTCCCTTTGCACTTTGGGCTCTACAAAACCCGAGAGGGTTGTCCCTATAATGTATCTTATGATACGCTTGTGCCAATTATCATATAGACTATAATTCAAATAGATAAATATCCTTCAATTATTTAATAGACAAAATACCCTAAAGATTTGGCTAACCTTCATGGTCATATTTAACTTAAACATGATAAAATATTATGATCCAACTCGACATACATTCATACAAGAATTTGAGATTAAAGTTGATTTGAATTTAGCTACTAGGAATAATTCAAGAGACTGTAACATCAAATGACCAGTGCCTTATCCTAGGGTGGAGAATTCTAAATCTTGTAATTAAAAACATACAGCAACAGTATTTTTTTCATGACTATGCATATTAATGATTCCTTACACCATTAATACTAGAGACTTAACCAGTAATACTTAGTGATCCATGCATACAATTGCATAAACCTTCATTCATTTTAATACAATTTAACTCATTCTTTTAATAAGAGTAATAACATTGAACAAAAATTCAAGGAAAGACAAGAAGGTGAATAACAAAAATCTTTGATTACTTTATATTCAAATTTTATGCAATTTTTACAATGGAGAACACTAGCCTCAAATATCTTGACATTCATATATCAAAAGATGATAGTGTTTTGAACATATTCACCATTACAGGACTCAAAAACCTCATAGAACCTAAAACAGACTAATATTATAGACATTGTTACAAGACTTCTTTGAAATCAATATGCTAGCAACTCTGTACAATTGGCCTTGAATTCCCTTTTATAAGACAAGGGAGCACAACAAGCTTCAGACCAAATTGTGCACATGTCATGTTTTCATTTGACAATCATATTACATCAAAAGGCAGTTATATTTTCCCAAATACGAGGGATAATTTCACATAATATAAAAACCATTTTCATTTGTTTATGAAGATTCTCCCGCCTTCCAAAAGGCTCTTCATTTGGTGCATATTATTCTTTCCACGAGCTAAGAAATTGTTCCACGTGCTCCAAAAATTATAGATGGAAAAGCATAAAATAAAGAAAGCAGGAAAGCCAAAGTATCTCCACATTTGCAATCCTTGTCATCAATTTCAAATTTGAGAGAGTGAAATATTTGAATGTTGATATATCCAAGGCCTAATCTATACTAGTTCCAAGACATGTATTACACATCTATGTACTCAAACCTCTATTGTTGCAGACACAAAACCAAAATTCCAATCACCATTTCCCATTATTGTAACTCATATGTCCAAGATATCAACATAATTGGACTTCTATAGTGAAAATTCCTCCTCTATTGGCCAATCAAATCCCATAATCTCATCTATCATTTTCCTATATGGATTGTATTTGATTGCCACTTGATTTGCCTCTTTGTCAAAATCTTCAAGGAAAATCCATGTATGTATGAGCCTATCCATGTTATTCCTCAACATGTCCACATCCACCCCATCACAGATCAGCTTGGATTGAGTGAGAATTACTTTATTATCCTGGTCCTTCCATTCATGTAAGGACTTGACTTCACCATTCTCATTCAGAATATCAAGAAGCAGACTAAAACCCCGATCATAAAATTTCTTCACCAATTCTCTAATCTTCACTTCTAGAGGCTCAATCAACCCTTGGGAACCCATTATGTCACTCACAAAATTCAGGGTTGGAATAATTTTTTAAGGCTTATTTGCATCATGAGATGAGGCAATGGCCATATCCCTCAAAATTTGTGCTATTGGGATCCATTTTTCCATTAAAGGAATAACAATTTCCTTATCTCTATCAAAATTTCTTATAGCACCAAACATTAAAGAATAATTAGAATGAATGTTAATTAATATTTTTTCAATTCCTTTATTTAGGTGCTCAATCATCACAGTCATAATCTTTATGTTACCTAATTGGTCAAGCTCATCAAATCTATCTTCATAATTTTTGAGTTTTTCCATCAGCTCCTCCTTGGTAACCTCCTCAGTTTGAGGATCATCTGATGTTTCAGGAGTTGATTGTGCAATTTGCACATCTTCAGATTCAAGAGGAATAGCTTCAGTTTGGGTAGGAGGTGATGAAATAATGGGAGAAGGTGGAGAAAAAATTGTGGTCTATGATGTGCCTGGTTGCACAGATTAGAATTTTTGCTTCCACAAGGCCATTTGTGTTTTCATTTGTGCAGCATTTTGTTGGCTCAAGTTGTATTTTTCCACCATCTCATTGTATTTAGTCTTGAATTTATCCCTTTCTTTTGTCAAGGACTCAATTTTGGCCTTATTGAATTGTGCCACATAAACATTCATTGTTGTTGCCTCCAAGGTGGATGTATCTAATACTCTCTTTATAATTAATCCTCCCCTGACCCCTAGAGCAGGCTTTGCAACCTTAGACTTTTTAGTGCTTGGGGCCAAATCCAAAATAGCAAGTGTATCCCACTATTGACTAAAGTTTGATCCCTGTAAGGCCAAGGTGACCTTCTCTTCACTATTAAAGATGAGGGCATCCTATCTTTTCACAGTTTCAAATGCAATTATCGATGCCAAGTCCCATTCTAGAAGTAACAAAACTCCACTCTTCCTTAACATTTCTTTGCCTTCCTTTGTAGTGATATTCAAATATTTGGTCCTCATTTCTTCATGGACCTTAGCCTCAATAATATTTTATGGCTTCTCAAGGCTCTCACTTTCTTTTTTTGCACAATCATTGCATATTTGTCCTTCATATCCCTCCACACATACTCTTGGAAAGCTTGTGTTTTAAAAAATGCATCATCCTCCATAAAGCTTTCACAAGCTTTAACCCTCACATCTTCAGAGTTGTTTATTCCACTCTGGTTTTCCTTGCTCAACCTAAGGCTCAAATTTTTTGATACCATTTCCCTTTGAGGGGATGACATTCCCTACATTATTTGATCCTCCATTACAATGACTTCATCATAAAAATCCTCTACAGGGTAATCAACAAGGTTGGTTGTTTCAACCCTTTGCCTTTTTATTTGTGGCTCCTTCAGAGAGGATGGCTCTCTAGTTGATGAATCCAACTCAATTATTTCTGGAGCAGAAGAATTTTGTGGTGATAGTGGTGGAAATTTTTGTTGGGGAGATGGTCCTCTAGACTCCTCAGATTGTGTAGGAGTTGCAATTGTTACTTGCTTCTTTATTATGCTTTTCTTCCTTGAATAAATTTTTATCTTCTTAGAAGGCTACTAAGTTGATTCCCCTTCTATCATGGGGGCCTTCCTCTTATCTTGTATTACCCTTTCCTCTTTTAACCTTGCAAGTGCCAAAAATTTCAATAACTATTTCAATTTTCAAAATTATGTCACCAATATTTAACAAAGCCTTAAAATCAGGGTCTTTAACCCTTCTTTCCCTCTCCAACTTCACAAAGATGGCCCATTTCCTCATTTTTTCTTCTTGGACATCAAGGTCCAACACATTTTTTATGAGATCGTCAGGGAGTGAATGTGTATGAATATGCTTCCCTCCCTTGATCTTGTTCATGAGCCAAACCATGAATCCCTTAGGATCATAACTCCTATATGATCAAAGTTTCATGTCATAGGGCTTGAGGTAATAATCAACAATATTCCTCCATCTGTGTGTTGTCATGAAAAAATCAGCAAAAATGGTGTATGTTGGGAAAAATGTCCCCTTTCAATTCTCATTTAGGAATACATCATCAATGTTGCCAAGCTACCACATGACCTCAAAAAATAATTCTCAATGGTACCTCCTTGGGCAGTATATGTGGTGTCATCCTTGTACCATATAACCTAAAAACAATGTAATCCTTACATGGGATTACATCTCCCCAATTGTGAGCAATATTCAAATTAGGCCTTCTTTTCAGTCAACCTCAGAAATTCATGCAATTATGTGGGAACCCTGGGAACATTCACCATTAAAACCCTTCTCAACTTGGTAGCAAAGAGGTTGGTGGCAACTACACAACTGGTCTTTTTCTCATGCCTATCCAATAGTGGAGTCCATGATTGTTCTGGAATTTTAATACCATCCATATTCTTTTTAAGCTCTATATCTTGACCAAAATAATTTGTACCTCTATATAAAAACATATGCATGAAAAGAGAATACCGCCAAAACCTAACAACTTGTTGTCCATTCTTCAATGCTACTAACCCCTTGTGTATCTCCTCTAATATGTATGTAGAAAAATCATAGAAAGTATTAATGTTGGAGTGTTGAATGTTGGCAGCCATATACATTTGGGCAATTGGTATGCTATAATTAGGATCAAACCCCATAATCTGGTAGAGAGAGTAGAAAACATTTTGGAAATAGGTGAGAAAATATTTGATAGGGGGGGCTCCACATCAGAAGGTCCTAGAACAATTTTTCCCTTTCCCTTTCCTGTTGACATTAGAAAGTGGGTCAACACAGAGACTCTAAAATTGTGTTTCAACCATATACTTGCTCCATTTGTTCAGTTTGAACACTTCTACAACTTCCTCCTTGCTAACCTAGACCATATTTTTCTCGTCATAGGTTCTGACTACCCTAACAATAAGGTCATAGTTTGCAGTGATGGCCTTAAGAAGATAAAAATCCATATACATGTTAGGAACCATCAACTTGGCCATGTCCAACCTCCATGGGTTACAGAGTGGAACACTAGAATTTATGTTTCCAAACCAACCCTGAAACAAATTACATCCAGGTATGGTAGGGTAGCATCTTTGACTGTACAATATCTATTAATGATACCTTGCTTAATCCCTAGGCCATAGAATATAGGTTTCCCTTTCACTTTATCAGATGTTGAGGGTTTCAATTGCTCAATTAAATCTTGAGTTAAGGGTCTTACTAGAGGTTTCAAACAAGAGGCGTGGGCTTTTGGTGCAGAAGTTCATACTTTCAGTGCCATGTCTAAAAGATAGTTTGACCTAGGGCATAACTTGTTCAAACTAGGGCTTTGATATTTTAGGTAAATATTTGATGCAAAGATTAGTAGAATTCATAATTAGGAAATAGTTCAAATGAATGTCAAACCTTAAAATAAAACCTAAAACCTAATTCATAATACAATACAATAGTTTGAATAAAAACCTAGGTAAGTTCAAGCTCAAGGAATGTGAATTTTACTTACTAGTTCAAATTGCAAAAAACCCTACTTTGGAGATTCCAGGAACTCGAAATGCTTTGTAATAGCTTCAAAATTATGTGGAAATTCCTTTGTGATGTTTTTGCAATCAATTCCAAGCTTTAAAACAAGCTTTTATAGTGAATAAAGCCTTCAATTTGATAGAAAACCATTAACTTTGCCATTACTGCTCGCTCAGTGAACCAGAATGGCTCCATGATGTCCTTTTTGGTAACTTTGAATCTTTGTCATCGATCTCATCTTGATGTGGATCAATGTGTGTCTTAGATGGATCAACAAAGTTTGAACATTTGTCTTTTTGCTGACTCAATATCCATTGTGCTTTATTTCCACCACGTGTGCACTTTTTTCGTCAGCTTTGTGGCCCCACTGTGCTTTACAAGCTATCAAAGGCTCCACATGTCAGTAGCCCACTAGCCCTTTGGAATCTACAAGATTCAGATCTACGTTCATGAGCTAGTGGGCAACAACCCAGATCAACCTGACAACCTTCAACATGTGTGTTGTTTAATCAATCGGCTAGCGATCATGAGAGTTATCATATTTTAGTAACAAATGGTCCAAATTAAAACATCTGGTGAAATCATTTTGCATGTGCTCAGAAAAACCATTAGTAACTCACTCATTAATGATGTACATAGTTACCCAAAAAAATTCACAGCCTTCAATAGTTCAACAGACGATGGCGATGATGCCATGTGGTGCTCACCTGCTACCCCTCCATAAGCCAAGATCTAACTGTGGTTCCCTCATGGACTAGTGAGGAATGGTCAAGATTCATTTTTTAGAGTTCCTCATAACCTTTTACCATCAGTGCCTTTGAAGAGTGGTAGGACCATCCATGAGGGTGGACAGGTGTCATCCACTTGGTATCCCTCTAGCTTTTTAATTATATTATTTTATTCTCGCGGGCTAGTGGGTGACCAATAAAATGCATTCAGTGGTACCTGTCGAGCATTCATAAAGGTTTTAATAAGAACATGCACTTATTCATGACATAAAATGGGGACACTTGCTTAGGTTTACAATATAAAAGGCCTTGGGCATATATTAAACCCGAACTTAGGATAAAGGAAAATATTAAAATATTTAAGACCCACTTAACATAAAACATGATTTATAATGATTAAATGGGTGATGACTAGGAATACTAGGCACTAGGGCCTGATAAGTGCATAAATTTAATAGCTTAGGTGGTAGCTTGGGAAACTAGGAATGGGTGATTACCAATCAATCGTAGATTAGAACATATGCGAGGGTTTTTACACCTAGGGTTTTTTCAAAGGGTTTAAGGCACACATAAAACCATAGAATAGAAGTAAAATAGAAACCCTAAGTCATAAGACTCATCCAACTTAGAGAAATAGCCAAATTTTACATATAGAAACCAGTGGAACACAAAAACTTCAAGGGTTCCACCAAGAGACATATCATTCTAACTAAATCCCAACCGGTAAGTAGATGACAAGTGTCCTACAAGAGCTTGAAATTGGGTGGGATCTATATCATTGGGTACATGGGTGTCCTAAAAAAAATTGGTTAAGATTTCTTGATGTATGGGGGAATACTTTAGCAAATCTAGAATTGATATTTGTGTTGGAGTCATTCCTAGAAGATCAAGAATGTTGTATTGATAGTTTATAGGAGGTGGTTGGGATGATGTGGATGAGTCTGGAACTGATATGCAGGCTCTACATGTGGCAACAGAACATTGGGGTCTCTTTTACATAGATCATGGACACACATGGATATACTTGTGTGATACAACCAACAACATTATTATAATTAAAAGGTACCTTATTATAGCTTAGATTGTTAGATTTATTGTTTTGGCTATTGTTATTGGATCTAGTTTTTGTGTTGGATGAGCTAGGGCCTTGATTGTGCTTAGGTAAATCCTTTTGGAATATTTTCAACTGAGCATTAGACAAGGTAGATTGGTTTCCCCTCAATAATAATATCTCCTTGAACAATTAGATCTTGAACATAATTCTTGAGCTTCATAGACTTGGTTGTAGATTGAACCTTAATCTTATGATAATCACAATATTCATCATCCCTGTACTAATTCAGCTTTGGTTTAGACTCATCAAAGGGTTGGGTAACAAGATATACAATTGGTTTCGCTTGGACTAACCTTCTAAAGATCGCGTCTAGGAATTCTCCTAAAGGAGTAAAGGTATGTTTGTCATTGCCTTGGATTGTGTTGATTGGATTGAGTGGGAGGATGTGGTACCCTTGGAGGCATAGATATGGCATTGGCAATTGGTTGATTGGGAGTTTTTTGACGTTTTTGGGTGGTGTTATCCACTTGGACATGTTTGGTATCAGTGACACCATCATTAACTACATTTTTATTCTTGTTCTAGTAGCGAGATTTATCACCTGATTGTTTATCTTTGTCTTCTTTAAAAAAATTGATAATTCCCTTAGCAATAAGAGCCTTTTCAATAGTGACTCCCTTATGAATTTGGTAAAGGTAGATGCACAATGAATGTGCAAGTTATAAGCCATCCCGAGATGTAAATTTTCAACAAAGATATTGACCAATTCCTTTTCAAGGAGGCTACACTTGAGACAAATTGCTTGAGCTCATCGCCTTTGTAAGTAACTAGAAATGTCTCACAGTTATTTTGTTTATTTTTTATCAAGTACATGGTATCTATATCCTTCTCCAAGTTCTAGGATAAATGCATCACAATTTTTTCTAATAAATCAGAAAAGTAGAAATTGATCCATGAGGGAGGTGTAGGAACTACTCTAAGGCTCGTCCCCCTATGCTATGAGGAAACAAATGCAAGATATAGTTATCATTGTATAAAACGTCTTGATAGTGTATATAGAATTCTTGTAGGTGATCCCAGGGGTCTCCCCTACTGTTATACTTGTCATACATTGGAATTTCGAAATCTTTGGGGAAGGGTGTAGTAGCGATTAATGGATCAAATGGATAGAGATAAATTTCATCAAACTTAAAGGAATTTTTGGATGAGGTTCCTACTTGTAAGTCCTTCAACGTAGCCTTCATTTCCTCCCATTATTTTTTCACAGGTGTTGATGGGGGAGAAACCATCGAATTGGATTGATCTTGGGGCACATATTAGTTATATGGTGGTGGTGGTGGAAGAGATTAATCGAGAAGTGGATTGATGTATGTGAATGAAGGTTGAAGATAGGATGGGATTAGTTGGTATTGATTTTGGTATGATTGTTTTTCATATGGTGGAGGTTGATAATATGCTAAGGATAATGGTCGATGGTGTGGTGGAGCTTGTGGAATAATGCCATAAGATGGGAGAGGTTTCAATGGAGGGGTTTGATAGTAGTATGAAATGGATTGGTAGTTGTATGTTTGTTGTTGGGGATTGGATATTTATTGAAAGGTACACGATGAGGGTTGTTGTAGATTGATGTACATTTGATGTTGAGGTAGTTGTTATGGATGCTATTGTTGATGTGGTGTAGCAGGAGGTAGAGGTGGAGGTGGATGATAATACACATCTTCATGGAAAGCTCCATGAAAGATGATGATTGGTGAGGTTGATGATAGCAAGGTGAAAAATAATGAGGTGGAGGATTGGAAAATATATATAGCAGTTGTGATTGATATTGTGAGGGTGGATTTCCTTGGGGTTGTGATGAAGTTTGGTGTTGGGGTTAAGGTGTAACCTGAGGTTAGGATGGTGGTTGTTGGGTTTGATAGGATGGTTTTTGTTGTTGGATTGGTTGAGAGGGTTGTGGTTGTGGTTGATGATAAGGTAGTTGTTGAGGCTAAGATGGGAATGACTGATTAGGCAGTTGGGGAACAAAATGTCCTGGATTGACTTGTGGTTTTTGGTTTATAGGTGGGAAAACCTGAGATGAAGATACAATGGAGGTGTGGGAAGTGCTACAAAATATTTGTGTTGGAATGAGGGGAACATATAGGGGTGTCCAATCCAAAGGATTAGATACATTGCCCCAAAATCTCTTGAATGTGGTGGATGTTTGGGGTGGTTGGTGTGGTACATTTTATTGGAACTTTGGAAGTATATCATTGTTGATGAAGTTTGGAAACATGAGCATGAACTGTACATCCATCAGTTGATTTGGTTGATCCAGTGTTGTCATTGGTGTCAACATTATGGGGAAGCATTTCCGGTGTCATTTATATAATACTAACTAAACTGAAAAGGTGATCTATCAAGAACTTGGCTAGCTATTTTTTTTTATAGTGTTGTGGTTCAGTGTGTCAATTTTTGGGTTTTTACTTCACTGCAAGAAGAGGTATAACTCTGAGCTTTTAACCATACCATGAAGACTATTTTATATAGCTATATTCAAGATCTCATGAAGTTTTGTGAAGTGAACTAAAAGATATCAATGAAAGATTTCAACTTTGTATATCACTGTCATCTCTCTACTCAGTATGTCAATATGGGAGACTCCACATTTCCTTGAAAATAAATACTTTGTGCTACAGTTTTAAATTTAGACTCATTGATGTCAATGAAATGTGAATTTGAAGAAAGATCAAATCTAGAAGTCGCTTGTATGAAGAAGTGTATGTATGATTAAAGGGTTTTGTGATTAAGTCTATTTCTTGGTTGATCTAATACATGATATGTGTTGAAAAGATTAAATATATATTATGGATGTTAGTAGGATCTATTTTAGGTCTATGCCAACCTAAATTAAGTATTGCACATTATTCTTGAGCATGAAGATGATTTTGGATCATGTTTGGAGCCGACATTGCTATGTTGAACTAAAATAGGGCTATATCCAATTAGGTCGACCTAGTTGATGTATGTGAATGTAATTGGGTATATATGTGATACAATTTTGAGTTGAGAAGATAGAAGAGATTGGGCACAAGAGGAACATCAAGCATGAGTGGTCCCATATGATGCGAACATTTGAATTCAGAGGTGAGAGATCAAAATAAGAGCAGAGTTATTGAATGACTGCTAAGTAGAGTAGTACTTTGTATTCAGAGCTTCAAAGGAATTGAAAATATTGCATGAGGGAGGTGCACTTTGTATCAGTTCATACTTTGGTAGTGATTCATTTTTTTATTGTATATAACCTTGGATATGAGCCTTATAAGGACATTGTGTCTTAGCAGTGAGCACCTGTAATATACTATATCTGGATATAATATATTGTGAGCTAATCCTCACCGTGGTTTTTCTATTTTTTGGTTTTCCACGTAAAAATCCTAGTTTTCATGTGTTATATGATCTTATGGATGTTTCATGTTTTCATTCTTTATCTCTATTAGTATTTTTGATTATTGGATAATTTATGTTCTAAAAGTTTAATATAATATTGATTCACCCCCCCCCCTCTCAGTATTTTGAGTGTTCAACAATTGGTATCAGAGCTTGGTTCCTCTAGAAAATCCAAACAGCTTTAGGAAGATCTTGGAGATTGGACACATGGCTGATAGAAAGTATTGTATTCCTTTGAAAGAAAATTCTACAACTGAACACATAGAAGATGACTGGTGGATTCACAAAGAAGAACTTAAAGTAGCCCTTGATGATCTTGACAAGGTTGAGAGTGAGAATAAGGGATTGAAAGAAAATCTTCATGAAGTAAATTACTGCATCAAGAATTTGAAAGATCAAATCAAGAATTTTAGAGAAAGACATAGGGAATTCAATGCACAGTTGAAGTGAGCAAAGGAAGACATCACCACACTGAAAGTGTTTATGGAAGAAAAAGGAAGGATTGAGGAATATCTGAATGAATTTTTCCAAAGCAGGGATGAAGAATTCTCAAGACTTGAACAAAAAGTGGTAAATCTCATATCAGATATGGAAAAGGAAAGAATACATGAGGACAAATTCAAAACAAGCTCCACAATGCTCAATGAACTAATATCAAGAAAAAAACCATCTAAGCATAATAGTGGTTTGGGACTTGCAAAAGGAGAAATCTCAAAAGAAAATCAGACACCTACCAAGGATGACAATCAAAAGAAGATTCAAGGCAATGGAAGAAAATTTAGAAATCATAGAAGCAATACTAGAAGAACTCCTATCAAACAACCAAATGCTCAAAGGTACCCATCTTTTAATGGTATTTTTTTTTCATGTAATAAATTTAAATATAAGGCAAGATAATGTAGTAGAATGAATCAAATTTTTGGATCCTTCTCCAGACAATGTTTTGCATGCAAGAAATTTGGACATAGAGCAGTTGAATGTAGAAGTCAAATGATGAATAGATATAATACTAGGAGAATGGCTCAATCTTTCAATGATTATTACTATACATGCAACATGTTTGGACACAAAGCTAACCACTATAGATTAAGGATGAAAAGAAGTTATAAAATTATTATATTCTACTTTTGCAACAAACCTGGACACATTTCAAAAGTTTACAAAAGCAAGAATAGAAGACAGCCTAATCCAATAAAGAGAAATGAACCTATGAACAAAGTTGGTCCTGCTGAGGTTAAGAAGGAAATGGGAAAGATATGAAGAAAGAAAGAGGAATCTGAGAGAAAAAATGAATCAAGAACTTCAAATACATTTGTACCATCTTTTGGTGTAGATGTTTCCTCTAGTAACTCAGCCCTCGGCTATGGCTTAGGGGGAGTTTTACTAAAAATCATACAACCCCCTTCTGACATGTTGTGTCATGGCTTGATACAAAGAGATAAGATGGAAAGGAACATTGTGAATATATTGGTGAAAATTACAGGAGAAAATATTTTAATGCAAAAAAATTTCAAAGCTTCTATAAATTAACTGTGGATACAAGGTTTCAAAATTTATCATCTTTTTCTAAAAAATTTATTGATAAGAGTCAAATCATGGAGTTAAAAACGTATTTGAGAAGATAAATTTAGTTGATGCGAAGGAGAAGTAAATTGAAGAAGAAGATTTGGATTCGAGGAGTCTCCCAAAAGCAGAGCATCAAAACCGTAATCCTCGCCAAAGCAAATTCAAGAGGTATTCTACATACTCAATTCTTCTCTAGAATTTTTATTTTATATGTAATGGAAGGGTCAAAATAGTAAATGTCTCAAAGAGACTACAATCTAAATTGAAGAGGCACTCTTGGAAAGTTTTGTTGGAAGATCCGGCGGGTGCATTTTCTTGCACTCCCTTTGGAGTTTCACCTATTGAGGATATATGTGCATACATTCATGGGAAAATAGAAGAAATGTTCACTAATGAATTATGTGTCTCATGGACAAGGAAATTGGAAGAAAATGATGATAATAAGAGGTACATTAGAATGGTATTGAAGTAGGATTGGATGTGTGGTGGAAGTTTCCACTATTTGAAGGCAGTAAGAGGTACATTAGAACGGTATTGAGTAGGATTCATAATGAATCTATCTAGATTGACGACATATATTCAATAACCAGGGAAACAATAAGGGATGTAACTATTTTATGGTCCTTCGGACTAGTTCTAGAGTGGAAGGTTGTCAAGGTCAAGGAATTAATTGAAAAGACTAGTGCAACTCTTGAAGGAAAGGAACTCACTTTGAAAATATTTGGGAATCCAGCTATCTAGCATGCTACAATGCTTATTGGACACAAAATATACCTGCCAAATAATATCTATACTGTCTCTACCATTGCTACACACATTACACTCAACATGATTGAAAATGGTGCTGATTTTGATCTATGTGAGTTACTTTGACTGCATTTGATAAAGAACCTGAAGGAAATCAAAAAGAAACAAAATCATACATTCAAGTACGATACTTTGATAATCTATTTACTTTTCTACTTCATGAAGGAAATGTCGATAATTGGAAAAGTAGAGTGATTAAATACAGAACCGATTGCACATCAGATAAGAAGTCTTATGAGAAATCTTGGTGGACTGGATGCTCAAGATGATGCTCTTGCAACATTCTTTAGAAAAATTTAGATGATAATGAATGAAAGAGCAAGAATACCCAAGAGTGTAGTGGAAAGGTACTCCAGAGACATCAATTTCCTTGTCTGCACTAACTTTTGCTTCACATAAGCGATTGAGCCTAGACTTGTTTGGATTTCTGTTGAATTATGAAGTGACTAAGGAGGAATTTTTTCATTATGTAGAAGTGCTTCTAGGAAGCCCTAAGGACCCTAGCAGATCAAGCTTAGAGGAGAGGTCTAGAACTGAATCCTTTGGCAATTCTAGGAGGATAGGTAAGAAAAGGAAAAGCATTGTTATTCCTCTGGTTGAGATTAAGCAAGATGTTACAAAACAAGAAGGAAGATTGCAAACTAATAGGGCCCAACATGAGCATGAAAACAAGAGTGCATAAGACATGGATGAAGCTATAAATTTTTTACAAGAGATCATCCTTGGTGCAAGCACTAATACGTTAGTGTCTACTATATAAAATCTCAGAAATATGGTTGATTTTTTGAAAGCATGCATCTTTGAAATAAAAGAACAAATTGGAAATGGGTCAGAAGCAAAGAATGAAAAAGAGAATCTAGAAGATATCAAAAATAAATGTGTAGATGCACATCACAAAACCTTGAAGGGATTGAAGGATCTTCAAACTTGTGAAGAAGAATCTCAAAACTTAATATCATATTGCTCGAAGTGGTTAAACTGCACACAAAGTACAAAGGATGCAATGAATCTGATTGAAATTCAAATAGGTAGTCAAGCATATGTTTATAATTTAGCAAGTGAAAGGAACAATTAGAAGTGGTCTTACATTATGCAGCAACATGAAAATTTCTTTTCTTTACAAAATTAGAGGATAGACACAATCAAACAATGTATGGAATTAAGGTACTTAGTAAAGATGAAGCATACTTCTATATCTAGTGCCCTAGCCAGTGTTGATAAACTCTTAAAAATAAACCTCAACCCTAGCACTGTGGAAGAAGGAAAAGAGT
This sequence comes from Sequoiadendron giganteum, assembly GCA_007115665.2. Taxonomy (NCBI): domain Eukaryota; kingdom Viridiplantae; phylum Streptophyta; class Pinopsida; order Cupressales; family Cupressaceae; genus Sequoiadendron; species Sequoiadendron giganteum. The sequence continues at coordinate 439,568 of CM021101.1, read as the reverse complement.
CTCTAATGAAGCTTGAACTACTATGCAAGACTCTTGTAGATGCAAAAACTTCTTGGGAAGAAGGAAAATCTGCTTGGTAATATACTCTAAAGAAACTCAAAGGATCTACATCTTCAAATTGACAAGTCTTTTCTATATGCTTAAAATTAATTTTATTTTGAAGAGGATGCACACATATATATGTCCAAGGGAAGCATACTAGGCCCTTGCATTACCTTTTCCATTGATGTCAAAAGGGGAGAGATAATGGAAAAACGTTTTTTTCAATACACTTGGAAAGTGATAATTACAATTTGCAATGGTTGGAAAACCTTTTGGAGAGTCAATTTTAATTATGAAAGGGGGAAATAAGTTTAGGGGGGGGACAATTTTTGATTCATTTCATAGAAAATGTTTTTTTGATATGCATGTTACCATCAATGACAAAGGGGGAGATTGTTGGAAGTTTGGAAGTCTATCGTTGTTGATGAAGTTTTGCAAAATGAGCATGAAGTTTACATCCATTGGTTGATTCGATTGATCCAGTGTTGTCATGGGTGTCAACATTATGGGGAAGAATTTTTGGTGTCATTTGTACAATACTAACTAAATTGAAAAGTTGATCTATCAAGAACTTGGCTAAGTGTTCTTTTTTTATAGTGTTGTGGTTTAGTGCATCATTTTTTTATGTTCGCGCTTCACCACGGGAAGAGGTATAACTCTAATCTTTTAACCATACAATGAATATTGTCTTACACAACTATATTCAAGATCTTGTGAAGTTTTGTGAATCAAACTGAAAGATATCAATGATAGAGTTCAACTCTATATATCATTGTCATCTCTTTGTTTAGTATGTCAGTATGGGAGACTCAATATTTCCTCAAAAAGAAATACTTTGTGCTACAATTTTAAATTTAGACTCACTAATGTTGGAAAAATGTGAATTTGAAGAAAGATCGAATCTATAAATCACTTGTATGAAGAAGTGTGTGTGTGATTAAAGGGTTTTGTGATTAAGTCTATTTCTTGGTCGACCTAATACATGATATGTGTTGAAAAGATTAAATACACATTGCGGATGTTAGTAGGATCTATTTTAGGTCCATGCCGACCTAAATTAATTATTGCATGTTTTTCTTGGGCACTAAGATGATTTTGGATCGTGTGTGGAGCTGACATGGCTATGTTGAAATAAAATAGGGCTACATCCAATTAGGCCAACCTAAAATTGATGTATGCGAATGTAATTGGGTATATATATGTGAGACAATTTTGAGTTGAGAAGATAGAAGAGAGTGAGCATAAGTGTTACATCAGGCATGAGTAGTCTCATATGATGCAAACATGTGAATTCAGAGGTAAAAGATTAGAATAAGAGCAGAGTTCTTAAGCAACTGCTAAGAAGAGAAATGCTTTGTATTCAGAGCTTCAAAGGAACTAAAAAATACTACACAAGGAAGGTGCCCTTTGTATCAGTTCATACTTTGGCAGTGAGCCACTTTTTACTGTATCTAACTCTGGTTGTGAGCCTTATAAGGACAGTGTGTCCTGGTAGTGAGCCCCTATAATATACTATATTTGGATATAATATATTGTGAGCTAATCCTCACCGTAGTTTTTTTTTTCCTTTTTGGGTTTTCCACATAAAACTCTTGGTGTTAATGTGTTATGTGATCTTGTGGATGTTTCATGCTTTCATTCTTTATCTTTGTTAGTATGTTTGATGATTGGATAAGTTGTGTTCTAAAAGTTTAATAGAATACTGATTCACCCCCGCTCTCACTATTTTGAGTATTCAACACATTTTTCAGAATGATATTCTAAAGTTATGGTACAGAATTAGTTCCCTAAACATTGACAAGATCAAATCTAATCCTAACGGATGGACTTCGGATAGGGTAAGGCAGCATCTACACACACATCATTCCCCATTCTAGGCTAGTACCATGAGTCCTAGAGAGGATCTTGAGGAGCTTGAGAGACTGAAGGGGGTTGTGAAACCTGAGAGGACTGAGGGTGTGGAGGTGTTGAAGGACTAGTCACACTAATGTACAATGACATATCAAACCTAGGTGGTGGCTTAATACCTCTCATGAGCAATGAAGTGATGATTGTATCTGATCATTCAACAATGATACAGTTAGTTATTTTTTAATTAATTGGATTGATAAGATACTCCTCAACAAAGAACTCATGTTGACTGACCATACCCTCCTTAAGAGAAGCTCAAGGATTGAATTTTGAGAACTAATCTGTATTGGACTCCTTTTGAGCCTGTTCAAGTTGTGTTAGGACCATGTTGGCGAGCTCTATGCGATCAAGTTGGTTTCATGAGATTATGAGACTGTGAAATTTTCAAGTTTCCTAGATCCACCTGGATCACTATCAAACCAAAAGCCTTACTAATAAGTTGTATCTAAAAATACAGTTATATTCTTTAAAGATAAAAGATAGTGTTTTTTTGCACATCATTTAAATGCTTTTAATTTGATTATAAGTCAATTAGTATAGGTAGATGTAAAGCTAGAAGATGAAGATAAATGCATTTTGTTACTTTGTTCTTTACCAGAATCTTGAGAAAATATAATTGTCGCTATCAGTGGTAGTGGTGTAGATTTGAAGATGGACAATATAATTCTTACTCTCCTAGCAAAGGAGATGAGGAGGAAGTCTAAAATAGGCTCCCAAGATGCCTTGTTTGTAAGAGGTATGCCTAAGGAAAAGGAACCTAAGGGAGACAAGAAAGGAAAGGGTAAGTCTAAAGGATGGTCTAAACCCCTAGTAAGAGTAAGGTAAGTGTTGGAACTATGGAAAACTAGGACATATAAAGAAGGATTATAAGAGCAATAAAAATAGTTATGATGCTTCTATAGAGAAATCCTCAGATGACGGTAATGATGCATTGATCATTTCATGTAAAAATGTTAGTGATGACTCTTGGCTTATTGATTCAGGTTGCTCCTATCATATGACTCCTAACAAGGAGTGGTTCTCAAAGTATATTGAATATGATGGAGGCAATGTCTTCTTTGGAAATAACAGCACAACAAAGATTATGGGCAAAGGAGAGGTAAAGTTGTGTTTTAGTGATGGTAGGGTTAATACCCTTAATGATGTTTTACATATTCCAGAACTTACTAGAAATCTACTTTTGTATCTAAGTTTAATGATTTTGGAATGCATGTGACATTTGATAAAATTGGTTGCAGATTGGTGAAAGTGAATATGATGGTTGCTAAAGGATCTCGGATTGGGAATTTGTTTAAGCTAAATACCTCCAATTTGAATAAATTAGCCAATGTAACTAAAGCTAAAAATGCATGTATTTTGTGGAACCATAGATTGGGCCACATAGGTGAAAAAGGTCTTAGGACCATTCTTAATAAGAAATTGGTTGACGGTATTCCTGATTATAATATTGGAAAAAATGTTTTTTGTGAGCATTGTGTGTTTGGAAAGCAATTTAGATCTTCATTTCCTAATGGAACAAATAAAGCTAAAAGATTATTAAAGATTATTCACTCAGATGTTTTGGGTCCTGTGGATATTGACTCTTGTTACCAAAATTTCACCTCAACTCAATTTGGTAGAGTTGGAACAACTAATTACATTTAAGGTGAAAGGTACATTCATTTTATGTTGATTGTTCATTTGCATTGAAGAATTTTAATAAGATTCAGTTCATTATGCAAAGATTCACAACATAAGGTTTATCAAATTTCCATAGTAATGCTATTTTTTATTCATTTTGAAATCAAAGAACATACAAGATTGCATAAACATTATTGTTTCATGCTTTGAAGATAGAAGAAATGTTTAAAGTCCCACACAAGCCATGGGATATGACTCAGTTAATTCAATGCAACAAAAAGAGTAAGCTATACATCTAAAGAATAAAATAGCAAAGGAAAACATGAAAAGAGAAAATATCCATCATTTCCTAGAAATGTTAGCGTTGATTTTTGTTTCTTCAATCTTCAAATGGTTCTTGTCTTCAACTCCTCTCGTAACCAATCTTCAAAAGCACCTATAATTGATTGAAGAAATTCATGTTAGAGCTCTGAATATGAACCTGATCATATATCATATCAACAAACAAATAACTTACAGCAATGAGGCATTAAAGCATTAAATCAATTGAGCCATCGAGAGATAAATGCAGAAGTGCCAGATCAAATCATCAGAAGAACATTAAATTCATTGTTTTTTATCTAACTTGTTTGTTCACTGTGCAGGTACAGGTACATGTTTCATTACTGGTTCATCATGTTCAACATTTTAGTATGTGGAGGAAAATGGGCTCCCACAAGGGTTAAGCCCAACATACTAAAGGTACTACAATCTTCACATGATAATGCATAAAGGGTGTATGCAATGATAGCATACAGTTACCAGAACAGAGCAATTGTTCATTTAATTAGAAAGATGAATCATCAATGAAGGTTCATAACAGCAAGTGGTCTTGTATCATGTAACAAGACAAACAATTACTCATGTTCTAGTAATTGTGTGTTACCAAAGAGACTTGCTCAGTATGCATCAACACATGAAAAGCATAGCCAGTAGATGCAAAAGAGCATTCATATAAAGGCAATGAGATTGTTGCCACAAAGCTAATTAAGTAATGATATTGTCATGCCTAGTGCAGTCATATACAATGGAGGAACTCAAATACTACCATAACCTATTGATAGTAAGGTACAACAGTTTAGAAAAGACAATCTCAAATCCACCGTCATTCCAGTTTAATGGTACAATCATTTCAAGAAAAGATAAATGATTTACCAAAGAGGAGCTAGTTTACATTTCAAGTGCAGATAAGAAAGTAAAAGGGTAGCTTGCAAACAATTCTCCCATAAGCATTTGTTTTAAATGCCTTTGCAGTCACTCAAGATGAAAGTCCATATTCAATATTTAAAGAAACTTTGACATAATGGTAGCAATCCTCCTCCACAAGAAAACAAAAATAAGGTTAAAAGCACAATCACATCATGAGGTGGCTTATGAATGTACAGAGACACAAGGTCATAAATTATCAATGCAAAGGATCTTCAACATTCACTAAGCTGCCAAAGTGAAATAGCATGCAAAGAGCAAGGGGACCATCATATCAATAATAGTCATAGCAGAGGCATGAGTTATCCATCAGTTGAAGAAGATATGCTATAGTACTACCATGATAGCAATGATATTACAGTCAATCCAAGATATAAAAATGATGTTTGATAGTCCCTATGACTGATAAAATTGAGATGCAGGATCATAAAATAAACAATGATTTTTCAGAACAACACTGTAGGTCTATTATGAGAAATGATTCAACATGAGTAAGCTAGTCACACCATATGTCTTCAATAACTCAGAGGAAAGCATTCATGAACACTCAAATTTAATTTTAACCTATAGTAGGTTGAGGACACATAATTACTTTAAGAGAAGCAGGTATAAACATACATGCAAAATCAGTCAATGACAAAAGATGCCTATACATGAATTGAAACTAGCAGTAACAATGCATCCAATAGCAACAAACATAGACAAAGGTATAATATCATTGATGACAGTGAGCATTAGCTTCAGTAATGGAAGAGAAACTGGAAAATGGTATATGAGGGTTACAGTGTTCATGGAGATAACAAAAGCAACTTTATTGTGAGTGAACAATTAGCATTTTCATAGAAGAACAAACACCCAGAACTTAAAGAAATGAATAGTCACTTAATGTTAAGAATAGCCCACATATATGGAGTTCAATACAAATCCACTATATGTAGAAATCTGAGAGAAAACAATAATTTTTCTTAAAGACATTCATTCTTGAATTAAGTAAGAGCTCAATGTTCAGTTTTTTGTAGATAGTTTTCATTTTTTAAAAACATAGAGATAAAGAAGTCCATGGCCTGGAGGATCAATTTTATTTCTTTTGTTTTAGAGGGTGAGTAATCTAAAGAGTTTTACAAAATAGCATACGTTTGTCTCTTTTAACATACAAAGAATTGGAGAAACCCTAAGCTCTTTCAACTCAAGTAGATAAATGGTTAAAAGCAAGCCATAGCCTACAAAAGTAATGAGTTATAGAAGCTCTTTAAAAATACAGTCACCTTCAAAGGCTGGTCAATACCATGAAATGGATAAAAAGGCAACTCATTAAACAACCACCTTGCAATATGGTTTGGCAGTAAAGGGATGCAAGATATTAGTCCTTGCCAAGTGACAATGATGATGAAGAAAAATAATGATACTTGATCACACCCTCGATATAAAGAGGGAACCATGAAGTCACCAAATCAATCCCCAAAAGGAGCCAAGGGGGCATATGGTTTTCTATGTTCTTAGAAACAAGAATGAAGTTGTAGCCAAGAGTTTTAAAACCTATAAACATGTGAATACAAAAATGAAGTCGTGGCCCCAAGGGTTTTTTTTTTTAAAAAGGGCCATAAACAGATATTGAAGGAAAATCTACAAAGGTCGAGCTACAAGAAGATTTCCATGGCAGCCAGTTTTTACACCATAAATTTCTGATAAGATTTCCATGGCACCCAGAATCATGGACAGTCGCGGTAAGCAATATATGGTGTTCAATATTTGGAAAATAGAAAACCCAAATGAATGTCAAAAGGTTGTGACCATAGAATCTCACCAATTTTGGTAACCAAAGATCAAAATCCTCTCACAATACAGTCGTGACCATCAAGATGCGGTGAGGGCCTTCATAAATAAATAATAGAGCTACGGCCTAGGGTTTTTTAGAAACCCTCAAAGAGATACAAACAGGAGGCCAAGTGTTATGGAGTATACATAAAATAATACTCACTTTTCAAGCAAGTCAATCCATGGCCTAGGGTTTTAAAACCATCATAATGCAAAGAATATTTATCATTTTTTTCGTTGTAAGGCTCAAATCAAACATTTTTTACAAATAAAAGAGCAAGAGGTGAGTTTCAAAGACTTACCAAGTTGTTGTTAATAATACACTCAAAGTCGTGTATGAAAGCTTCAAAGGTTCTCCATGGTAGCCTCAGATAGAAGGAGAAGTCGTCAAAGAAGTAAATAAGAAAAGATGCATCAGAAACATATCCAAACCCGCGGTTGTGGAAGCCTAAAATATCCTCAAAGTTCATCAAAATACCCATCTAGTGAAGTAATATGAATTACCAGGTGCTATTGTGATAAAACCTTTTGAAAATCTCTCAGAAACAGCAAGGGTTCAACTGTATTTCGACCTTCAAGACCTAGCATGGCGGCCAATGCTACAGAGTTCTCTCAAAATCTTCAAGTCAAATGAATGAGCATAATGATTAGGGTTTCTTTTCCCTTAGTATTTTTACCATGCTCAAGCCAAATGATGGCTATTTTTGACCCTTGTTTTAAAATTAAAATCATTCTTATTATCATCGTGGTATTGACTATCAAAGTCAATAAACCTAATGATTTTAGAGAGCCTCTGAACTAAGTGTGCTTTATATTTATTTTCTTCAACAAAAATAATAATTGTAGAAGTTATTTGATATTATTTGTAAAGTTTATTTAATGTTATTAAAACAATTTTATTGATTGTTTTTAATAATTGTTAATTTAAACTATTATGAAGGGAAAGTAAACCAAAATATAAAAGTGATGTGTAATGCATGTTGTGGAGAGCAAGACTTAATTCTTTTTGAGTTTTTTACTCATGCAAAATGGAGTAAAGGTAAACTAAAAGATTGTTTTTATGCAAGGGAATGCAGAGGAGGTGTAATTGAAGATGCTTTTAATGCACTTTGGAGTCAAACTGAGGTCATTTCCATGCAGTTTCAGTGTTTTCGTTAGTTCAACTATTTGAAGGGAGGAGTTGAGCCTATTCATACTCATTTTCATGCAATTTTGGCTCTTCTTTTTGAGAGTTTTCATCCTTAGTCGTGAGGAGGATATTTTTACCTTCAGTTCACTTTCAATGCCACCTCCATGCAATTTAGTTGACTTTTGGTCAACTCAGGAGCCATTTTGAGTTACACTTTAGTTACATACAGTATGAGACAGAGTTTTTAGTTGTTCGAACTTAGTTTACAACATTGGTGGGCCCCTTTTTTAGGCATTTTTTATTTTGCTCGTGAGAAGCACGCTTTCTTTTTCTCACTTCCAATTAGCTTGGTGTTTCACCTCTTAGGTGCATTATGCATGCCTTCTTTTGTATATATTGGAAAAAGTCTTTCTTTTTCCTTAGTTCTTGATAGTTTTGCCTTTGCATTTCTGCAAAGAAGAAATTGATTTTGTAGCTCAAATACTTTTACACAGTTAATACTATGCAGCAGTTTTTATAGGTTACTTTTGGGATCTTCATGCAGTATTTTCGTGTTATTTTCTTTTAGAATTCGTAATTTTTCCTCTTCAAAAATAATGAAAAGTATCTTTATGAATAATTTGATGAACTTATTATGTTTTAATCATCAGAAAATTTAAGTTTTTTCTTGTTCATTATCATACATCCTTCACAGGTCTTAGGTAGTGCATTTTTTTTATTTTGATCTTCAAAGTGTGAGAATTTATTTTCCTTTTGAAGTATCAAACTGTATAGCCATCTTAAGAAACACTTTTGTGATGCCATTTATGAACTATGTAAACAGTTTATTAGAGAATAATTTTGAATCGTTTTGCAAGTTTTATCATCATTTAGGTGCATCAACAAGGTTTAAATTTTAGTTTATGCATTTAGTTCAAGCCTTTTTCTCTTTTTTCATCCAAATTATAGGTAATCATTAGAAAATCATAAAGGAAGCTAGCCTAAAATCTGGAGGTTAACTTTCAACATAGGGTACCCACAACCTGAAAGTTTTCCAATGTTCAATAAGATCACAAAGCATCTTCGCTTTCGCACACGGGTGCAATCCTATTGATAACAGTTTTTGGCACACCCAATGGGACTCTGAAGTTCACTTCAGAGAAAGAATTACAAATACAAGCTATTGTTCTGGCATACACAACAGTAATTTTACCTTTCAAAAGGTTACAATTATACCTGGTGACTCCTATCTCAGCCTTCAAAGTAGATCCAGTGCAAATAGCTTATGAAAAGTATTCAAACAAGAGGAAACTCTTCATAGTTTGAGTATCTACAGTTGTCATCACCAAGGAGAAGAGGAAGGATAGTGAAAAGAACACCTAGGCATCATTCAAGGAATCATTCAACACTTCTTGGTCTTGGATTTGACTCACAGGTTTCACCTCCTAGAATAAGAGGTTGTCAAAGGAAAAGACAAAAAGGTTCACACTCTACTTCTCCTAGCTTCAAAATATTTGTTTCACCTTCAAGAAGCCCAATAGGAGCAGCAATAGTTTTTGTCCCAATGATTCTGGTATGTCCTATACTAATACTTCAATTTCCAAATATCAAAGTTCCAATAGTTCAAATGGCCATATCTTATGTGTTTGTACCATTCAATGGAGGCAGCCCATTAAATTTGGCTCAACACAATGATATTCCAGTTTCCATACTCAAAAGCTTACCATTTTTCACTAGAGAAGGCCAAACTACACCTATTGAGCACATAAGAGATGTGGCCTCATTGTGTGTAATTCATTATTTTATAAAGGAGAACAATGCAATCAAACTTCTGGCAACATCATTAAAAGGTAAATCTCTTCAATGGTTCAGGGGTTTAGTTGTGAATTCCATTGTGACATGGGATGACTTGGGAGATAAATTGAACAAGTAGTTTCAAGATAACTCTGATCATCTATCTATAGTTGAACAAATGACGACTATTAAGAGAGCTCCACAAGAATAGATGTCAGACTTCAACTTTCGATTCCAAAAAACTTGGAATAGGATTCCAGAAACTGTAAGACCTTCACCTAACCATGCATTTATGTATTACCTCAGAGCTTTAAATAGCAATATTTCTTTAATGATACAATCAATGGGTGGATTAACCTTATCAGGATCATTTGATATAGCTATTAGAGTTGAAAATAGTCTTATTCAGGCTGGCAAGATTGCACCAAGGCCTCCTATGCCAATTTTTCCAGATATTCATCCTCGGATGCCCATTCATATACCTCCCATTACCCCACTTCCAATTAATCCAACCTTAGGCTATCAACCAACTATTTCAAATGGTATTGTTCTAGCACATTCAAATTTGTAGGAACTTAAGGGTACTCAACAAGAAATGGAAAAATTGTTGCAGACTGTTAGCAATAATTTAATAAGCTTAAAGAGACAACAAGGTCAAAATTTCAAACCTTATCAAGCACCATTCTAGCCTAACATGCCACCTTATTAGGTAGATAATCAGGGACAATGAATAAATTTTATTCACAAGCCACCATTTAATGCTACCAGCTCTTCTAAAGAGCTTGTACCTATGCAAAATAATCTTGTTCAAGATTACTTGTGGTCGTATTTGTGTAATCAGCCTTATAGTTAGGCTACATGCCTAAATGGAGTGGTCAATCAAGCTCTTATGGTACAAAACAATGTTGCTTAAGAGAATACAGCAAAAGAGAGCAATGATCAGCAAGATGAGCAAATTCAGCATAATGATCTTGATATTGCCATGATGAACTGGCAAGGTAATGAGTTATGTGGTATAAACCATGGACAAAATCAATCATCTACCTCTATTGCAGCTAATACAAGGTCCAAAAAGAGGGTTGTTGACTTAAGATAGCAAGTTTATAACAACTCACAGCAGGTGGATAAAGGCCAGCAATAGGCTGATAAAGATAAGGATCATACTTCTACACCCAAACAAAGTATGGATCATCCCTCTACCTCTCAGAATGTTCAGATTTTGCCAAGACAACAAGTTGCAACTACTAAAGACCAGCCAAAGACTCAATCACAACCACAAAATGAAGTTATTGTTCTTAAAGTACAACAAAAGGTTAGTACTCCAGCATTTAATATTGTTGACCAAATGAAAAAAGCCATTGTCATCATGTCTATGTTGGATGCATTGCACATTCTTGGATTAAAAGTTCAATTGCAGGATGCTTTAGCTAAGATATCAATTTCTGATGAATCTACAATAGAGCAGCCTAGAGTAGTTCTTACAAACAACTCTGACACCAAGAACATGCATTCAACCCAAGAGGTAAATCCACCTTCATTCTATGTAAGTCTGATCATTGGTAATAGTATAGTGCATAATTATACGATAGATTCAAGAGCAAACATCTTTGTTATGCCCAAGCAGCTAGTGGATAAGTTAGGACTGACTTATGAGCCATTGTCAAAAGGGACAATTCAATTAGATGGTATAGCCATTAAATTTGTTGGAATTATTAAAAAATTTCCCCTTACCTTACATGTTTGTCCAAACTTTTCAATTCCGCAAGATATTTATGTTATTGATCTACCATTGTTCTTTACCATTTGCCTTTCTAGGGACTTTACATCAAATTTAGGTGGTTATTTGTCATCAAACTAGTCACATATGTGTTTCAGGACCAGATATGGTACTAGAGTGACTATCAAATCAAAACCATGGGCTAAAGACCATATTGAGCCTTATGTTGCAAATCATATAAATGCAAACCTAGTCATCCATGAGTATGATGATCAATCCATGACCCTTGACCCCAATGTACCCATTGAAGGCATACCTGACATAAACTTAGATGAGTGGGCTATCGAGAATCAGGAGGTTGATCCATTCAATCACATGGACAAAGAAGGTTTGGGCATTTATATGATTAGGGAGCCTGATGTGATTGTTCCAAATCTGGTCAAAGAGAAAAAATAGTCTGAACAGCAGATTAATCAGCTTTGAAAGTTGTACTATGATGGTTCAAGAAGTAAATTAGGTGTTGGTGGAGGAGCTATGTTGATTTCACCTGAAGGAGAGAAATATTTTTCAGCACTTCGCTTTGCTTTCAACTATTCAAACAATACAGCTGAGTATGAAGCATTAATCCATGGCCTAGAATGGGCCAGAAAGAAAGGAGTCAAATTTCTACAAGTGTTTGATGATTCTGAGTTGATAAAAAATTAGGTAAGAAACCTAAATGTAACTAAAAATGATTTGTTAAAGCTATATAAGCATAGAACTTGGGATTTAATAGAAGAATTTGATGTTTTTAATTTGTTGTCCATTCCTAGAAGTTTGAATAAAGAGACAGATAAGCTTGATGCCATAGGTTCACAATATGACATACCAACTGATATTCATAATGTTGAGGTACAACAATATGCAAAGGTGGTAGTGAGACCATCAGTACCAGATAACAATGCTAGTTGGCAAGTTTTTGACAATGATGAACAGATTATCAGTTTCTTGATAGAAGAAGCAAAATTTTTTGCTGGAAACTAACATAAGCATGAGCAACAATATGATAGCTAGATTCTGCAATTAAAGTCCAATAATCTACCCAAGGGATTAGTGAACCTTGAATCAATTTTCAACACTGATGATCAAGTTAGAAATGATAAATCCAACATCACAGTGAAGCAGGAGCACTACGAGCCAATTGAAATATTCAAAGACAAGCTTCTTAAGCTTGGTACAAACTAAACTAAAGAGGAACAACAAACCTTTGTTCTATTGTGCCAAGAATTCAGTGATGTTTTCGCTTGGGAGTATGGTGACTTAAAAAAAAATTAACCCTGAATTAGCCCAACACACAATTGAGTTGGAGCCCAACATGAAACCAATGAGGCAAAAGTAGAGGCCTCTAAATCCCAAGCTGGAACACCTTATGAAAACATAATTGAACAAGTTGATTGAAGGTAGTATTATCTTATAAAACACACTTCTTGGGTTTCAAATTCGGTGCCTATTAGGAAAAAGAACAAAGAGATAAGGTTGTGTGTGGATTTTCGTGATCTAAATAGAGCTTCACTCAAAGATCACTATCCATTACCTTCAATGGAGCAAATATTGCAGGTTGTTTCGGGTTCAGAGAGGTTCTCATTGTTGGATGGTTATTAAGGGTACAACCAGATTTTGGTTAAGGAAGAAGACTAGTACAAAATAGCCTTTACCACCAAGTGGGTACTATGGCCTACAAAAATATTCCCTTCGGTTTGTCCAATGCAGGGGCAGCCTTTCAAAGGGCAATGGACATGGCCTTTCAAGGACTTATTCATAAAAAAATTCTTATGTACTTAGATGATATAGTTGTATTTTCAAAGAAAGTTCAAGAACATTTTACTCATCTTAGACAAATCTTTGAAAGATGCAAAGAGTAGAGGTGTCATTAAACCCCAAAAAGAGAATTTTTGTAGTCCATGAAGGAAAGCTTTTGGCTCATATTGTTTCAAAGCATGGTATCACCATTGATCCAGAAAGAATCACTGTAATTTTGGCTTTATCGTTGTCTGCACATAAAAAGGGCTTGCAGCGTTTTGTAGGTAGAATCAACTTTGTTAGGAGATTCATTCCTAACATTGCAACCTTATTACAGCCGCTTACAACCATGTTGAAAAAGAATATTCCATTTCACTAGTCTAAAGAAGGTAAAAACAGTTTTGAAGAAATTAAAGAGGAACTTGCAGCAGCCCCAACACTTATTAACCCAAATTTTGATAAGGATTTTATACTATATGCATTTGGGAGTGTTGATACAATTTTATCCATGCTTTGTCAGCAAAACAAAGAAGGACTAGAGCAGCCTGTAGCTTTCTTTAGTCACATTTTGCATGATTATGAAGCTAGATATTCATTCATAGAAAATCATGTATTAGCTATAGTAAGAAGCCTTAAGAAATTTAGGCATATGCTTTCAAATAATAAAATACAGTTGTTGGTTCCTCATTCAACAGTTAAATATTTTCTGCTCAACAAAGATATTAATGGTAAGAGAGCAGGCTAGATCATGAAAGTGATGGAGTATGATATTGAAATTAAAATCATGAATCTTTTCAGAGGCAAAGGCCTATGTGAAAAACTTGCTAGTAATGAAGTAAACAGAAAACCAGTTGATCAACTAGTTGAAACAGTGATCAACAATGAAGAACAAGTTGTTGTTCCAGTTACATCAGCAAACTAGATTTAGCAAATGATCCATTACCTGCATATAGGTGACTATCCTAAAGGCTTGGACAAGTCAAGATGAAGGTATTATAGGCTTCAAGCCATCCCTTATTTTGTAATTGATGAAATTTTATATAAAAGGGATTATAATGGTGTTTTGTTGAGATGCATTGAATCAAAACAAATTGAGAAAGTTCTGCAAGAATTTCATGATGGGCCCATTAGAGGCCACTTTGCACCAAAGACTACAGCCCTGAAGATAATGAGAGCTGGCTATTACTGACCAGATTTATTTAAAGATTCCTATGCTTGGGTTAGAAAGTGTAACAAATGTGCAGTGTTTGCAGGAAAACAGAAGCTTGCAACTCTGCCTTTACATCCAATTCAAGTGGAGCAGCCTTTTGGTAAGTGGGGATTAGATTTCATTGGACCCATTAATCCATCTTCGAGTGCTAGACATAAATGGATACTAATAGCCATAGATTACTTCACGAAGTGGACTGAAGCAGATGCACTGAAGGATGAAAATGAGACATTTGTCTTGAACTTCTATCAAGACTTGGTTTCTAGGTTTGGTACTCCATATTCAATCATTTTTTATAATGATTTAGCATTCATAGGTTTCAAAGTTTCATATTGGTCAGTAAACCACAATATTTATCTGAATACTTCCTCAAACTATTACCCTCGAGGTAATGGAGAGGCAGAGTCCACTAATAATAACCTAATTAAGATCATCAAGAAGACAATCCAGGATACTCAGAGAGCTTGGCATGATAAATTGAAATTGGGCTTATGGGCTAATAGAGTTACACCTAAGAGAGCAACTAGTAATTCACCTTACATTCTAACTTGTGGCAAAGAGGCCAAAAAACCTATCTCAATTGAGTTACCTATGCTAAGTATGATTAAAGAACTAGACTTTCTTGATGAAGAACCTATGGAGATTTGGCTAGCACAACTAATGGTGCTGGAGAAAATAAGGAAGGAAGCATTAAGGAATCTGGAAATTCATGAGGCTCAGATGAAAAAAACATTTGACAAAAAAGAAGTCCCAAGAATATTCAAAGAGGGAGATATGGTTTTTAAATGGAATGAACTCAAGAGCAGGCCTGGTAAACACACAAAGTTTGATGCCATGTGGGATGGCCCATATATTATCATAGAATGCAAACAAAATAATGCATTCCATCTCTCAAAATTGGATGGAGAGGTGTTGCCAATCCCTATCAACGGGATTCACCTCAAACATTTCTATTAAGGATCAAAGTTTACAGATGTACATAGTAGAATAGTTTTAGTTTTGTTTTGTTTTCAATAAGTGCCCATGACACATTTCATTTCAGTATTGTTTTGCTTTCAATAAGTGTAGATATTGCACATGTTTTCTAGCTCCATCTTAAACAGACTCATGTTAGTTTCTTTCAGTTTTGTTTGTTGTTGTATGGTTTTGGCAATTGAGATATAGGATTCTCTAAGTCATAAGGGACAAAAATGGACTCCATGCCCAATGATGTTTGATAGTCCCTATGACTGATAAAATTGAGATGCAGGATCATAAAAAAAACAATGATTTTTCATAACAGCACTATAGGTCTATTATGAGCAATGATTCAACATGAGTAATCCAGTCACACCATATGTCTTCAATAACTCAGAGAAAAGCATTGATGAACAATCAAATTGAATTTTAACATGTAGTAGGTTGAGGACACATAATGACTTTAAGAGAAGTAGGTATAAACATACATGGGCAATCATTCAATGACAAAAGTAGCTTATACATGAATTAAAACTAACAGTAACAATGCATCCAATAGCAACAAACATACATAGAGGCATAATATTATTGATGACAATGAGAATTATATTTAGCAATGCAAGAGAAAGTGGACAGTGGTATATGAGGGTTACAGTCATCATGGAGATAAAAAAAGCAACTTTACTATGAGTGAACAATTATCATTTCCGTAGAAGAACAAACACCCAGAACTTAAAGAAATGAATAGTCACTCAATGTTAATAATAGCCCACATATATGGAGTTAAATACAAATCCACTATATGCAGAAATCTAAGAGAAAAAAATTATTTTGCATAAAGACAATCATTTTTGAATTAAGTAAGAGCTTAATGTTTAGTTTTTTGTAGATGCTTTTCATTTTTTTTAAACAAAGAGATAAAGAAATCCATGGCTTGGAAGGTCAATTTTATTTCTTTTGTTTAGAGGGTGAGTAATCTAAAGAGTTTTACAAAATAGCATATGTTTGTCTCTTTTAACATATAGATAATTGGAGAAACCCTAAGCTCTTTCAACTCAAGTAGATAAATGGTTAAAAGCAAGCCACATCCTACAAAATTAAGGAGTTGCATAAGCTCTTTAAAAATACATTCACCTTGAAAGGACAATCAATACCATGAAATGGAGAAAAATGCAACTCATTATACAATCACCTTGCAATATGGTTTGACAGTAAAGGGGTGCAAGAAATCAATCCTTTCCAAGTGACAATTATGATGAAGAAAAATAGTGATACTTTATCACACCCTCGATACAAAGAGGGAGCCATGAAGTCGCCAAATGAATACCCAGAAGGAGCCAAGGGGATTATATGGTTTTCTATGTTCTCATAAACAAGAATGAAGTTGCAGCCAAGAGTTTTAAAACCTATAAACATGCAAATACAAAAATGAAGTCACAGCCCCGAGGGCTTTTTTTTTTTAGAAGGCCATAAATAGATATTGAAGGAAAATCTACAAAGGTCGAGCTACAAGAAGATTTCCATGGGAGCCAATTTTTACACAATAAACTTCTGAGAAGATTTCCATGGCACCCAAAAAGAGGCAAATACCCAAAATCATTCACAGTCACGGCAAGGAATATATGGTGTTTAATATTTGGAAAATAGAAAACCCAGATGAATGTCAAAAGGTTGTGGCCATAGAAGCTCACCAACAAAGGTAACCAAATATCAAAATCTTCTCACAATACAGTCGTGACCATGAAGATGTGGTGAGAGTCTTCATAAATAAAGAATAGAACTACGACCTAGGGTTTTTAAGAAACCCTTAAAGAGATACAAACAGGAGGCCAAGTGTGATGGAGTATACAGAAAATAATACTCACTTTTAAAGCAAGTCGAGCCATGGCCTAGTGTTTTAAAACCCTCATAATGCAAAGAATATTGATTATTTTGTTCGTTGTGAGGCTCAAATCAAACATTTTTTACAAATAAAAGAGCAGGAGGTGAGTTTCAGAGACTTACCAAGTTGTTGTTAATAATACACTCAAAGCTGTGTATGAAATCTTCAAAGGTTCTCCATGGTGGCCTCAGATAGAAGGAGAAGTTGTCAAAGAAGTAAACACAAAAATATGCATCAGAAATATATCCAAACCCGTGGCTGTGGAAGCCTAAAAAATCCTCAAATTTCCTCAAAATGCCCATCTAGTGAAGGAATATAACTTACCAGGCGTTGTGATAAAACCCTTTGAAAATCTCTCAGAAATAGCAAGGGCTCAACTATGTTTCGACCTTCAAGACCTAGCATGGCAGCTAATGCTACAGGGTTCTCTCGAAGTCTTCAAGTGAAATGAATGAGCATAATGATTAGGGTTTCTTTTCCCTTAGTATTTTTTCCATGCTCGAGCCAAATGATGGCTATTTTTTACCCTTGTTTTAAAATTAAAATCATTCTTATTATCACTGTGGTATTGACTATCAAATTCAATAAACCTAATGATTTTGGAGAGCCCGTGAACTAAGTGTGCTTTATATTTATTTTCTTCAAAAAAAATCTTTTGTAGAAGCCCTTTGATATTATTTGTAAAGTTTATTTAACAGTATTAAAACAATTTAATCATTATTTTTAATAATTGTTAATTTAAACTATTATGAAGGGAAAGTAAACCAAAAATAAAAGTGATGTATAATGCATGCTATGGAGAGCAAGACTTAAGTCTTTTTGAGTTTTTAACCCATGCAAAATGGAGGAAAGGTAAACTAAAAGATTGGTTTTATGCAAAGGAGGAGGTGTAACTAAAGATTCTTTTCATGCACTTTGGAGTCAAACTGAGGTTATTTCCATGCAATTTCGGGGTCTCCGTCAGTTAAACTATTTGAAGAGAGAAGTTGAGCCTATTCATACTCATTTTCATGCAGTTTTGACTCTTCTATTTGAGAGTTTTCATCCTTACTCGTGAGGAGGATATTTTCACCTTTAGTTCACTTGTAGTGCCACCTTCATGCAGTTTAGTTTACTTTTGGTCAACTCGGGGGCCATTTTGAGTTACACTTCAGTTACATACAGTATGAGACAAAGTTTTTAGTTGTTTGAACTCAGTTTACAGCATTGGTGGACCCCTTTTTTAGGCATTTTTTATTTTTCTTGTGAGAAGCATGCTCGCTTTTTCTCACTTCCAATTAGCTTGGAGTTTCACCTCTTGGGCGCATTATGCATGCCTTCTTTTGTATATTTTGGAAAAAGTCTTTCTTTTTCCTTGGTCCTTGATAGTTTTGCCTTTGCATTTCTATAAAGAAGAAATTGATTTTGTAGCTGAAATATTCTTACACAGTTAATACTATGCAGCGGTTTTTACAGGTTACTTTTGGGATCTTCATGCAGTATTTTCCTGTTATTTTCTTTTAGAATCCATAATTTGTCCTCTTCAGAAATAATGAAAAGTATCTTTATGAATAATCTAATGAACCTATTTTGTTTTAATCATCAAAACCTTTAAGTTTTTTCTTGTTCATTATCATACATCCTTCACAAGTCTTAGGTAGTGCGTTTTTTTCATTGTGATCTTCAAATTGTGAGAATTTATTTTCCTTTTGAAGTATCAAACTATTTTGCCATCTTAAGAAATGCTTTTGTGATGCCATTTTTGAACTATGTAAATAGTTTGTTAGAGAATAATTATGAATTGTTCTGCAAGTTTTATCATCATTTAGGTGCATCATCGAGGTTTAAATTTTAGTTTATGCATTCATTTCAAGCCTTTTTCCATTTTTCCATCCAAATCATAGTTAATCATTAGAAAATCATAAAGGAAGTCGGCCTATAATCCGAAGCTTAACTTTCAAAATAGGGTACCCACAACCTAAAATTTTTCCAATGTTCAATAGGATCACAAAGCATCTTTGCTTTTGCACATGGGTGCAATCTTGTTGATAACAACTCTATTGGAAAATCTAGCTATTATGTCACTTTTATTGATGATGTCGAAAGATACACTTGGATCTATTTTATGCATAAAAAATCTGATGTGTTTAATTAGTTTAAATAATTTAAGGCTTTAGTTGAGAAACAATTAGATCATAAGATAAAAGTGT
Organism: Sequoiadendron giganteum; assembly: GCA_007115665.2. NCBI lineage: Eukaryota > Viridiplantae > Streptophyta > Pinopsida > Cupressales > Cupressaceae > Sequoiadendron > Sequoiadendron giganteum. The sequence continues at coordinate 420,299 of CM021101.1, read as the reverse complement.
TGATATTAGATAATGGTGGTGAATATTTTTCTATGGAATTTGATGATTATTATGAGCATGCAGGAATTGTGAGACAGAAAACTACTCCATATACACCACAACATAATGGAGTAGTAGAGAGGATGAGTCGAACCTTAATGGAAAGAGTTAGGAGCCATTTAAGTAGTGCTAAGCTAGATCAGTGCCTTTGGGCTGAGGTTGTATGCACTTCTTGTTATTTAATCAATAGATATCCTAGTTCATCTATTGAAGATAAAACCCCTTATGAAATGTGGTTAGGTAAGAAGCCTAGTGTTTCACATTTAAGGATATTTGGTTGTGAGGCTTTTGTTCATGTGCCTAAAGAAAAGTGATTTAAGTTGGATCCAAAAGCACATAAATGCATATTCATAGGTTATGGTGAAAATGTAAAAGGTTACAAGCTTTGGAATCCTTTAACCTAAAAAATTACTTTGTCAAGAGATGTGATTTTCAGGGAATTTAGAGCTTATTCAGGAGAAGAACAACCAAAGGAGAATGATACTTCTTGAATAGTGCATTTTGAGGAAAATACTGAGAAGCAAGAAGATGCACATGTTGAAGAACAATTGGATGGATTGGATGAGGAGATTTCACAAAGTTCTGAGATAGATGTTCATGATGAGCATATTAAGGAAGAGGTAGAAACCCCATTGAGAAGATCCACAAGACAACATAATCTTGTTGATAGGTATAGCCCACATAATTTTCATTGTATATTTGCTTTGTTGAGTACTAATGATGAACCTAGATCCTATAGGGAAGCTATTTCTTTGGATAAGAACAAGCTTTAGACACAAGCTATGCATGATGAAATGGTTTCCTTGGATACTTGTGACACGTGGGATCTTGAGAGTTTTCCCAAAGGAAGAAAGGCCATTGGATGTAAATGGATCTTTAAAAATAAAATTGGAGCAAATGGTAATCTTGAAAGGTATAAGGCTAGATTAGTAGCCAAGGGCTAATCCTAGAAAGAGGGAGTTGACTTTAATGAAATATTCTCTCTTGTTGCTAAATTAACTTCTATTAGATTTCTTTTATCTATTGTTGCTACTTTTGATTTAGAGATAGAGAAAATGGATGTGAAAATTGCTTTCTTGCATGGGGATCTTGATGAGGAGATTTATAAGAGGCAACCTGATGGTTTTGTTGTAAAAGGAAAATAAGAATTAGTTTGAAAGTTAAAGAGATCTTTATATGGATTAAAACAATCACCGAGAATGTGGTACCAGAAGTTTGATGCTTTTGCATTAAAAATTGGTTATGTTAGGAGTGTGGAAGATCATTGTGTTTACATAAAAATAATTGATGATCAGCTTTTAATTATTATCTTGTATGTTGATGACATGTTATTTATTGCTAATAGCAAGGTAATGATCAAAGAATTGAAAGCACAACTCTCTAGAACATTTGAGATGAAAGATCTAGGGGCTGCAAAATAGATCCTTGGTATGGAGATCAGCAGAGATAGAGGTAACAGAAAGCTTTGCTTAATTCAAATCAACTATGTTGATACTATTTTGAAACGATTTAACATGCATGATAGTAAACCAATTAATATTCCTTTACCAATTGGCACGAAGTTAAGTTTAGACATGAGTCCTAAATATGATTTTGATTATGAGTAAGTGTCTGACATTCCTTATGCTAGTGTAGTTGTTAGTTTGATGTATGCAATGGTCTATACAAGACTAGATATAGACCAAGTAGTGGGAGTTCTAAGTAGGTTTATGTCTAACCCCGGTAAAGAACATTGGACTTATGTTAAGAGGGTGTTTAGATATTTATGAGGTACTTTTGATTTCTTTATCATGGTGCTAATGATATTGACATTATGCATAGATCATTGGACATACAAGGTTTTGCTGATTCAAATTGGGTAGGAGACCTGGATAATCGGAGGTCAACAAGTGGTTATGTGTTTACTTTGTTTGGAGTTGTGATTATTTGGATGAGTAAGAGGCAGACCACGGTTGCTTTTTCCACCACATAAGCAAATTACATGGCTGCTACACATGCCTCCAAAGAGGCAGTTTGGTTACAGAGACTTGGGAAAGGTATTGGTTTTAATTGTAAGCAAATTAAACTTGAATGTGATAGTTAGAGTGCTATTTGTTTAGCCAGAAATACCATGTATCATGCTCGTACTAAGCATGTTGATGTGCAATATCAATTTGTGCAAGAAATGATTGAGAGTGGGAAGGTATTGATTGAGAAAGTTGACACTTTGGTCAATGTTGCAGATTATCTTATGAAACCAATTCCTATAGAAAAGTTCTCTTGGTGTAAGAAGACCATTAGCCTTGAGTCCTATACTTGATTTATAATAATGATTCCTTGTTTAGAATAATTGCAATGTATGATTCCAAGTGGGAGAATTTTGGGAGTAGGATGCAATTTAATTGCATTCTAAACATATTTCATGTATCTCCTAAGTCCTTGGAATGTGTTCCACAATACTAGGATTAGGAAGAAATTAATTTGGAATGAAATAAACATTTAATTTGACATTTGTAGTTATTCCTAAATAATAGGAGCGTGTGGGGATTCCTTGGGAGAGCTCCTACAAAATAGGAGCACATGGGAACCTACATGGGAGGTGGGACCCATCTTGGTTCAGTTAATTGGTCGGTGAATTGAGTACACTTCATAAATGCATCTTAGGTTCCTACAAAATAGGGATTTTGATTTATGCATGTTGAGTCCTATAAAATAAGGATTGATGTTTATGAGGTTCAGTTCAGTTCAATTATGTTATGTTATGTTATGTTCCAGTTATCTTCAGTTGCATGTTCGTTAACTTCAATTGATTTGAGTTGCACGGACAGATAACAGGTGGATACATTTAATTAACAGATGGAGGATCATTCATGCATGTTGTTTTGCATGAATCGGTGATAGATATGTTTCAGTTATAACAGATTAACTTGGGCCCACCTTGGGCACCCAAGTTGGCATCTTTGAGTTACAACTATTGCATGGAAAAGATATTTGCAATACTTAGCTAAGTGGGTGCCAAATTTGAGGATAAGCTTGCATGATATATTTTTGGAAACTACAAGGTTCATACTTTAGTGTTGGGTGCCAACTTTGAGGGAGAATCTTGTTTGAATTGTTCATGCATGTGTGAACTCAACTTGGCAACCCTAGGCATGGAATTTCTCAAGAGGCTTTGTGATCTTATATTTGATAACTCTTATGACTTTGTAAGCAAGAATATTGTCTATTATTGCAGCAATTGTATGAGAGGGTTATGGTGAGAAAATATTGTAGGTTGTGAAGAAGATTTATTGAAAAACAAGGAAGCATATCAAGGAGAATTCAATCAGTGTTATTGTCATCTTATTCAAAGGTTAAATAATACAAGCAAGACCAATTTTGGTGGAGTTTTTTCCTAAAAGGGTTTCTCCACGTACATGTTGTGTCCTTTCTATTATGTCTTATATTTATTCTATAATATTTTGTCTACTTTCTACAACATTAAAATTGATCTAATTCAAGATTAATCATACACAAGGAATTGTGACAAAGAATACTAAAATTGAATCTACAGTTACACTGGATTTGCAAGTTTTAAGCTACATTTTTACTATATTTTTACCTTCATTTTCAACATCCTAAAGAGAATGAAGTGTTAGGAATTTTTTATCCCCAGGCTCGCACATAGTGTAGGGGGAGAGCATATGTGCAAAACAAACACTTCCTAGGTAGACACAACTAGACTTGGATTAAGTTACGATTTCTAATCCCCAAGCTCACTATACGATGTAAGGGGAGAGCATACGTAAAAAACCAATACCAAGCATAAAAAACAAGTAAATTGACTCCCTTAGAAAATGAAGTGTGCCTAAATTAGTATAAAAATCACTTACCCAATCTTTGACTGAAAGTCTTGTAGAAAATATGTAAATATTTTCAATCACCAAACTTCAACTAACGTAAAGTTGCAAGAGTTAGAGGCTAGAATAGGCACAAATAGATGAGTGAGTGGATTAGCATAAAATCCCCAAGAAAATAAAAGATTCTAGAATAAATTAAATGCTCTAGTTATACCTCAGATTCACCTATCCTTAGAGGACATTTGCCTCTGAAGGTATCATAGGTTTTCCTCTGTAGACCTTGAGTTTGCCTTTATGACTCGAAACATATTTTCCTCTATACTACACAAGATTGCCTCTAGAGATCTCATGTTTTCCCCTGAACAAAGGGAAATTTTGAAGGCAATCACCTCTACAAGTATCAGGTTCGCCTGTCTATATCATGAAATTTCCTTTATGGAGGCTTCAGTTGAAGTCTTCACAGATTCACCTCTGAAACCTTGCATGTTCACCTATTTGTGTTTGTATTCACCTCTAAGTACTAGATGGTTTGGATATGGAACATGTTCACCTATCGGGGAGGTGGGTATGCCTCTATAGCGGTGCAAGTTTGCCCATCGGGAAGATTCACCTTTATAACTGAAGAAAATCCGAACTTGCAAAACTCAAATAATAGAAAAATGTGAAAGGAACAATGAAATGGGTCCCATTAGGCATGCCAGAAATGTGTGTAGTATATTTTTCCCTACTCTAAATGAAATGAAAACAATGGAAAATACAAAAACAAAGGACAACATTTAGATTGGGCAATTAGTTGAAATTTAAACAAGAAAAGGAAATAAACAAGAAACTTTACCTTGCCTAAATTTGATGCTTGTTTGGCCCTTGATTTGCTTCAATTGTGTGCTCCTTTTGATATTTGGATAGCATAACACCTTATAAAAACATGATTTTATGCATGGGATGGATGCAAGATGAGTTATTTTGATACAAAATGGATGTGAAATTGGCTGCAAAAGTGAGAGTTTTTGCTTGCTTGAGAGAGTGTAAACTTGAATGCATGATGTGAAAAATAACTGTGTTTTCTTAGTCATTAGAGTGGAGGTAGGATGAAGGGCTAGGATTCAATATAGGGATTGAATCCAAGGGTTGAGATGTCTTGAGTCATCTCAACTCTTGAGAGGATGACATGTGTCATCCTAGGAAGATGGGGAATGATGAGGTGTGATGGGACTTCAATTTTTGAGAAAAGTGAAGCTGGGGTTTTAGGGTTTCAAAGTTACTCATGGTAACCTTGATTGTTACCCATTTGAAACCCTCTTGTTATATTTTAACGGTGACCTGCTATCGTGGAGAACCAGTCACTTAAGTGAGGTTTTATCCTTCTCAGGTCGTGCTTTACCAGCCCCGTTTCACCTGATTCGCCGGTCTTTTTGGCATAATGGCTTATGTTCCATCATCGAGAATTTCAATGCGGGCCCCACTTGGATGTTCTGTCTGAGGTCTGATGAACTGTCCGATCGTAGAATTGGATCTTGGCCGCTTCTCATCGACCTCGCAGGTTTTCCTGTTGGCGTCACCAAAGTGGTGCGAGGCTCGCGAGGTGTCGCCACATGGCGTGAACGGATGAGTGGGTTATCTTCCCAAGGTATTGGATATGACGTGGGGCTGTCTTTGCACTGGTGACGGGCATTAATAATGGGGTAATTATGGTTTCTCGCACACCTCGCACGAGCGAAGTAAATATCCGGGAGGGTGTTGCAAGGTCTGCGAGGGCGCGACACGTGGCTTTTCTTTTCTTGCCAATGGAACTATGTGGGTCCCACTATGCAATTTGGATCTACTACTTTTGAGGGTTTTCATTGGATGTGTTTTCTGAAGGCGTCGAGGTGGATTGTCAACGTCCACTGACTTTATCTCAACCCTCCGTTTGTTAGAGTGTCTCCCAAATCGGTAGTTCAATTGCAAGGAAGGGGTGTGTGAGTTGTCCGCGTGGTATGTATTGCTTGGTTGTTGCTTGTGTCATTAATGGCACGGGTTTTCCTTCTCCAGAGGATCTCCACCTAATTTCCTCCTATGTGTGAACAATACCATCCTACTGAGCGTATTCATGATTATCTGGATCACTAATTGTGTGAGTGCTTGAATTGTCTTCAAGTAATTGTACCCTACATACTGGCCTACTCTATAAATGTTGACTGAGTTGTATGCGATCAGCATTGCATCCTCTTGTGTTTGTGTGCAGTAAGGTTTCTTCTTCTGTTTGTTGTTGAGCTCTGTTTCTATCATGAATAAATCAGTTAAGCAAAGGAGTGTGAGGTTGGCTTTGCCAGTCATGAAGAAGTTTGATTCTCCCGTGGCTCACAAGGCTATTATTGGGAACACTGGGACAAGGCCAGTGCATTATTCATCCCCGATAATCATCTCGGATTCTGATGAATTTGAGACTAATTCTGATTATCAATGCTACTTGGCCTCCTTGGCGGAGCTTATGGGAGTGGACGAGGAGGTTCTGGCAATTGAGCCAGTATCTGCATTGGCACCAGGTCCAGTTGTTCGAGGATGTGCTCGCAAGGTTGGTAAAGAGGAGGTGGTGCCATCATTGTCTCAGGCACGCACTCGAAGCAGTCGCTTGTATCGTGGCCGTGTGTTCTCTTGATGGTGACTAGTTGGGGATTTGTTGGAAATGTTTGCTCATGCCTTTTTTCTCCTATGGACGTGGACATGCACGTGCTCTACACAAATTTTTGTTCACCGACTGGTTATTGTAACTATTTTTTATTCCTCCGATCATACATGATGTAATCAAATCATGATGAATGTGGATTTGAATTTCGTTTTGTGTTGAAATTCAATTTTGTATCAACAATGAGGCCTAATGCTTGTTGCTCTCCTATTATATAAAGGAGATTTCATGGCTCATTGTAGGGGTCAGGATTTTTGGGTTCGAAGCTTTGAAGTTTGTACAGTCAGTCTTATGGTTGAAATGTTATGAATATTTTGTTTAGAAGATCATCCTGAGGGGAAATTTGTATACAGATTAGTATGATATGCTTTTTAAATTACTGATATCGAAAGAAATTTATAAAATTAAGATGGTTTACTCTCCTATGTGTGTGCCATGGATTGTGAATGGAGTTATCAAGGGTTCCTCTGTTCAGTTTCAATAATTAATTGAAAGTGTAGTTAGTTTTCTTGCTTTAACTCAAGAAGTTAATCAAATGCTTGAAGAACCAATTACATGTTCATGGTTGTATATGCTCAGGATTCTTGAAGAAGTACTATTTTAGTGTACTGAAATATCTCATGATAGTAATGCTATATGAAGATAAGTTCATAGTATCGGGATTTTATTCTGTATGACTCTGTTGCCCAATGGATGAGGCACTGAACAATGTTTGTAGCATTATTTTTGGTTTAAGACTGTAGGCTCTGAGCATGGTAATCCAAATATTGAACATAAACACTTGTTAAAACCTTGTCTTCCTTTGGGAGGTTCTTCTCATAGTAAGTGTGTCAATTCCGTTGCTCTTCGGCACTGGTAATCATTCTCTGGTCTGCCAATACCATGAAATGATTACTATCTCTCTGAGTGTGTAGGAATTGTGATCTATATATAGGAAATGTTCTTACCAGTCATGAGGTATTCTTATGAACACATTTAGGTTTTCCCACCTTGGTCCTACAGAGCCAAAAGTGTAGGGGAGTTCAGTCCACAACTAACTCTCATTAGTTGGCCACTAGTTGTTGTAGTTATCCTTGATAGGGGTTGGCTACCTCTTAGAGATCTGCGATTTCTATGTGGGAAAAATAAAACACCAACAAGGTGGAGATGAAGTGGAATTCAAGTGGAGGTACTTTCAAGTACCTTGGGAAAGGGGGAAAATAAGTGGCTTGTCTCATCCTCCCAAATTATGGGAGGATGTGACAAGTGAGGAGTTAAAAATTCCCCAATAATCCTCCTTGGGATGAGACAAGGAATTAAAAATTCTTTGAAAATGGGGATAAGGAATTTAAAATTCCTTTTAATCCTCTGAGAAATCTAGGGAGAATATATTGGAATTTAAAATTCTGAATGGGCACATAGGGATATTAAATAAGAATTAAAAATTCCTAGAAAAAGGGAGATAGCTTCACCAAATAGAGAAAGCCTCAATGAGGGGTTTGACCAAGGTACATGCCATAATTGGCATCAGGTGGGATTAAGAGATAAATAATCAATGATTATGATTGTGAAAAATGATTAATTAGGTTAATGGGAAGATTAAGGGCAAGTGGAAAGTTATAGAGGATGTGACATTAAACTTGAATAAGGAATGTGCACATCATAATCACATATTAATTAGATTAATCATGATGGATTAAAGAGGAATTATGGAGGATGTGACAAGAGGAGAGAGAAAGGATATCAATTAAAAATGATTTTAATTCATATTGGCTAGATGAAAAGGTTAAATAAATTGGAATATTTATTTAACCTTGAGAGGAAATAGGGTAAGGTATTTGATTAATTATTTAAATACCCTAGAAGATATTGGATGACAAGGTAAATTTTAATCAAATAGTAAAAAAATATTTAATTAATATGGACACGGATACAAAATAGACGAATTTGGTAATAAATTTGACCCCATGGGAATGGTTAAAATTGGATGTCTACACACCCAATAGAGTCTAAATGAGAGATTCTAGGTCCCTCTACATCCTTGTCAATTTGCATCCCCAATCAGAGCCAACCGTTGCCTAGAATTTGGCCCATCATAGTTCATACCATTGTTCAAGGTCTTATTTCTGCTTAATTTTGAGCCTTACTCAATTTCAAAACCTGTTCAAGTGTCCTTCATACTTGTAAAGTCCTTATACTTGACCATTTCACTAAAAACCGACCTTTGTATTGACTTTTGTTGGGAACCGACAAGGTTTCCACAACCTTGGCAGCACCTGATGAAGTTTTCACAACCCATGGAATTTTCGATTGTCTTTTTGTCAGGATTTTTTATCTTGAGTCATTAAAAATGAGATCCAAAATTTGACCTTTCAAAGGGTTGTCAAAACTCTTTCAGAGACTGTAATGGTTTTTGAAAATTATCATCTTTCCAAAGAAAGTGAAGGCAGTTCAAAGAAGAAGAAAAGTGAGATTCCTTCTCAATTTAACAATTGTCATCAAGAGTTGATAAGGTTTTAATAACCATGTCAAGCTCTGACGTTGAGCCAAGAGCCTCACTTTTCATGAACAAGGAAAAATATACTAATGTGTTCTCTAGTCTTCATCGGCATCAAACAAAGTGATGACAACAATGTTGGGTCTCGACATGGTTCCCACAATCTTTACAAAGCCTAACTTTAAGGTTGTTTCTAATTCAATGAAAATTTGTGAAGGAGGAGAAGGAAATGTTTGAAGCTGAGGTTGATTAAGGTTTTGAAACCTTTGACAGACCCCGACATGGTTTCAAAAGCCTTTTAAAAACTTGACTCTCTCTAGCACAACATGAAGTTCAAAATTGGTGTGAAGTAAGCCACCTATTAGCATTAATACCATCAAATTTGAGAAAGGGGAAATAGATGCCTAGTTATATGAACATTAAAGTGCTTTAAATCATAATTATTCTATGCATTTGTGAAGGAAATTGGGGTTGTCCAGAGTGCAAATGATCGGAATTACAGCGATAATTGTAGAGAGAATTTAACTAGAATTATTCACATAACTGTCATTAGAGAAGATATAAAATGGGTAATTGAACTCTTAAAAAATCTCCTTGCTATTGAATTTTACTCATATTTAAAGAGTTCTCTCAGAGAAAAAGTTAGTATCTCTAAGGGAAACACTAGTAAACAAAATCTAAAATTTGATAGTCTGGATTTGAGCGACAATGAAGTATAAATATATAGGATATGAACATTTATCTAGTTTGGAAAGAACATTTCTAGAAATAGGCAACATCACGCTAGGTAATGTTAATTTGGGAGAATTTTAGGAAAGAATAAACAAACCAAACAGGGCCCCTATCACTCAAAGATTGGTAGAGAGTGGTTTATTAGAAGCGGTTGCTTTCCCTGTAGTCGTGCAATTCACATACCTAGTCTTGGAATGTATAAATCACTACAATATTGAGACTAAGGAAATTAGAACCAATAATGACAATGTTTTAATAACCCTAGACAGAGCTACCATAAGTCCTTGTCTCATATTTCCTGAGAGGGAGGTATTTATGGACTTCAATTTTACATTGTCCTAGTGTCATTTTTCTAAGAAGAAAGGATACTTTATAAATTTCATTGCTAAAGAATGGTTTGTGACTCCAAAGAAGTAAAATCTCAATTTCCTAAAAGCTTGTGTAGGTCACATTTTCAAAATGACATTTCATACATTATTGTTTTGCTACATAGACTTAACGGTAGTGTGAATTCCCAAGTTTTTGAAGAGTGGATGTATTTCTTTGTTCAAATCATTTGTGTTGGGTCTCAATACTTGGATTGGGAAACCTTAATTAGTGATAGGTTGCATGATGATAGTTAGTTTCATTTTCATAAAATCTTTCTTTTCTTTGTATCTCTTCTATGCATTGGCATGCACAAGACCCTAACCTAGACTGATTCATGTTGATGAATTTGATGATCAAATTTAAATTTATGATTATTATACTAACTTACAACATGAGAAAAGTTACAACAATTTCAAGATAGTGAACAATGCATTCATTATGAGATTGGTCTGAGAACTACAAGGTGACTTAGGATAGAGGGTTTCTCCAGAGGCCTTTCAGCTAGTTAACAAGTATGGTAGTATTTTCATTTAATTTTAGAGATTTACCTACTTAAGGGTTGGAGGATATGATAGGTTACCTCACAAATTTCCCAAGTATTCTAATGACAAATTCATCCTAAAAGAGGTTTATAGACAAATTACAAAATTTAACAAGAGGTACATAGAAAGAAAGAAGATATGTATTCCCTTTCCCATTAGTCTCAGGTATTACTAAAGTAAGTCTAAATGTAACTCCCTCAATATTGAGAGGGATATTGTGAGATATAATGTCTCCATGTATGAGAGAAGGTTTCCTTTTGACATCAATTTTTTTGTAAAGAATGACCTTCATCTCAGTTTGAGATTTCATCATCTGCCACACTTGGAAGATTATTGGGTTGATTGTGTCATGACTATGAAGTGAGGAAGAAAAATTAGATGAGGATGACTCTAAGGAAAATCATTACCTTCAATTCAGGCTTGGATTTTGAAGAAGTAGAAGATGATGTGACCAATTTGATTGATCCCATCTATACCAGCAACGTATAAATGAAACCCATGGTACCTATTAATTGGATTCTTAGAGACCCTAAGGACTTAGAGACTAGAACTATAATGGTCATGAAGAGGACACAGATTTGGCTTGCTAAAAATAAAGGTGAGGCTACTAAAGATCCACCTAAGGGTAGACAAGGAGCAAGAGAGAAAACTTGTAGACATGGAAAATGTACAAGCTCGTCTTGGCACACCTGATCCCGATTACTAACAAAGTTCCCTCTTAAATCACATTCTCAGCATTTCATCACATTCTATCTCTTAATCTAATGAATCATTATTCATTTAATTAAGTCATTCTCACCTCCTTTGATTAAATTAATCAGTTTAATTTAATTAACCCTACATTGTTGTTTAATTAAATAAATCATTTTATTTAATTAAAATCTCTAAAGTCCTCCTATTAAAATAAATAAATTAAACCTTATTTGATTTAATCTAACACATTCCTTATTTATTAAATAAATCAAATCATTTATTTAATGAATCATTTCCTCTCAATTTCTGACTTAAATCAATTCATAAATCTAAGTCTAAATTGTCACATCACCTAATTCTTCATTAAATTAATCAAATCCATGATTAACTTAATCCTTCTCACTAAAATCCTCTAGAGAATTCAACTTGCACAATAAATCAATTACTTTGATTTATTAATTCTCCTATTTTCCCTCACAAAGCATCAAAAAGGGAATATTCCTCTTTTGAATTCAAAAAGTCCAAGTGGACTTGGTCCTTCCAACAAGGAATTAAAAGCCTCTTACATGTCCTTGACCTTGAGCCAAGTGACATTAACTTCATTCTTTTCCCTCTTCAACATGTCATTTCTCAAGTTTGAAATGCCACCTAATTGCATTTATTGGCACATTGGCCAAAACTTGCACATTCCTCATCCAATCACATTTGGACAAGTGGCACAATGCCATTGGACTATCTTTTGTCCCACATTGCTTGCTTCCACTATCTCTTCCAAGATTTGAATCTATAAATTGGAGACTCTTCTCCTCAATCTTCATCCACAACTCATATGCAAAGTTACTCTCTCCACATTGAGAGCTAATTTTGCCAATTTCATCCAATCATCCACCATATTTGAGATTTTGCAACAAGGTTATGCTCAAATCTCTTTGGAGATTTGACCATTTCTCTCATTTAATCAAACATTGCAATTAGGAATTGGGAAAGGGCCAATTGCAACATACCATTGGCACCAATTCCCCCATGGAATCAACATGCTATTTGCTTAATTAGGATTTACATAAGTTTTCATTTCTCATTGTGTTCTTCATTTCCTAATATAAGTTTTAGATAGATGGATTTCATGGGGAATCTCTCATGCTTGTTTCAATGTATTTGATCTAACATACTAATCATTTTTGTTGTTCGTGTGCATTTGTAGGTTGAGGGGTTCACAAAACTAATTCGGGCCAAGTAGGAACATCCTCTTCAATAGCAATGTCATCTATAACACAACACACCATACCACCAAGCAATAGTGGAGAAAGTGAATATCCTCTCGAGAGGAGAGTAAGTCCTAAGAGGACATGTGGTGATGGTCCATCGAAGGATAGTGGCCAAGGAGATCAAGAATAAGAAGGAAAGGAAAATGAACAAGAACAAAAAAATGAGATAATGAGGGTCAATGCTCTTGAAGAATAACCAAGCTTATCTCAAAATGTGGCCAAGAGGAACACCCAGAATGGTAAGTCTCCAACTTATTTTCTTTTCAATCTACAAAATTTAACAGACCCCTCCTCTAAGGAGAGCTCTTCAATTCTCTATTCTTGAAGCTTCTCAAATTCTCGGTGCTACTGCCTCTTCTCCCTCATTGCTAGAAAATACTTTGTCCAAAAAGAGGAAAATAGTACTTGTTGATCTATCGGATGATAATATGGTGGGGTAGCTTTTGTAGAGGTCACCCAAGGCCAAGAATCTGAAAACAACTTTGAGGTTGATGGAGGATAGCGGTTCAAGGCACTTGTTTATGGAAATTTCTCATCCATCTGCATAGAAAGATCCTAGTCAGGCTACCATAGTTGACTATATATAACTAAGGTAGATTTGGGTCCACCTAGTAGGGATGGAGATGTGCATAATTTCCAAGTGGTTGGCTCCAAGTTGTTGGAAATGATAGAGAAAGATAAACAAGATAAAGATGAATTGAATAAAATGGTGGAGCTACTCTAATATTGTCTCAAGTCATTAATGGATCCTTCTCCTTAACCTCTAAATTAGGCAATTATTTCTTTCGACCTAGACTCTACAGATATAAAAGCTATGATGAGAAAAATATAGAAGGATACTTACTATGTGAGAGTTTCTCAAGAATAGATGGGTGAGGTCAAAGATAAAGGTCCTCCTCTAATCGATGAATTGAAGAAAGTTTATGATGATATTGATAAATTCTATCAAAATAGAGATAACAAACTATAAATAGGAAGAATCCCTTTGTTGCAAGTCGATAGATATCTTGGTGAAATTTTGGATATGAGCTTAGAAAGGTTTGTTGCAAAAAAATAATTCCATCAAAGGATGATTCTAGGATTATAATGTGGAAAGAGAGAATTGAATGAAAACTTTCATTTCTGAAGAAAAAATTTCATGAACAGAATAAGTTAATGAAGGAGTACAACCACATACAAAATGACTTTTTCAAAGACTTCTTTGATTTTCATTATCAATTAATGAATGGTGACGACAATGGCACAACTATGTTATAAAGCTAGAGGAAGGGTTCCTAAAGGTGGTCGATACTTTATCTAGCGAGCAAGTCTTCAACAAAGAGACTATAATGAAGTTGTCTAGAATTGACTCTGCATTATCTTTGCATGATAACTCCCTTGCCAACGTCACTACTAGAATCAACACTATTTGAAATAACAAGGCTCTCTAGAAGCTAAGAATGAAAAATGTTAAAATTCCCCAACATGTTGATATTCCAATTGTCACACAAGAATTCAAAGATTATAAAGCATATGTGGCTTCTGATCAGAAAGTGCTAGTAACAAATTATATGCACATGGACCTATCTACTCAATTTCCCCAACAATGATCACATTTTATTTTAAAGTTGATATTGTAATGAACTTTGTTTCTGGGGTTCTTTAAAAGAAATGATTTTCAATATTTTGGAGACAATTATGTTTTGAAAAGTTTAAATATGCAATTCTTGGATATTGGATGGGTCCAAATTTTTTATCCCTATTACACTTTGATGTAAGAGTGAGAATTGATCAAAGGATCATTTTGAAATTTTTCTCGTTTATGAAGAAATTCATTATCTGTGTGCATATGAAATTTGAGTGTGATGCTTAGTGTTTATGATAAGTCTGTGAACTTTGATAAATACCAGAATATTACTTCTCTTTGTGGATGTTATATTCTATTGTGTTACATTCATTTTATCTAGGAAAGAGTGAAGTTGAAGTCTAAATAGTCTATCCACTTGTTGCTAATATCTCAATCTTTGAGTTGTAGTATTGTTAACATTTATCTTTCGAGTATTATTACATGTGCATCTGAGTTGATATCTTTGAAAGTTTATTCTGATAGCATTTGTATCATGGTTGTGAACAAATTTTAGTTTGCCTTTACTACTTTCTAGTTAAGAGTATGCCCATCTTTTTAATTTTCAAAAAGCCCAAAAAATCTTATCTTACGAGGGAGTTTGATCTTATGAGGAAGTTGTACCTCAATCAAAATTCATAGGAATATCACCAATGAAATGGTGATCTATGCAATTGTTTGTTTCTTATTTATCTTTATTTTGGGCAATATAGAGTCATATTAAGTTAATGTTTAAGAAGGAAAATATTTCAACCAACACATTTATATATATATATATATATATTTCAATAAATTGATAACTATAATTGTGATTTTTATATGTTATACCATAGTTATCGCTTTATTGAACCATATATTGGTATAATATATATTTTATAGATTTTAATGAAGTGATAACTATGGTATCTTTTATCTAATCTCTGGGATCCTATGTTTTTCAAGGTAATCTATCTTTTTTGGCTTAAATAGTATAGAGAGGGTTTAATCACCTTCAATCACATTAGGATCACCTCCATTGTAGTTATAGAAAGAATCTCAAAGATCGTGATTTTGAGATTGATGATCTTTTCCTCAAGGAAAATAAAAAGTATTTAGGTTAGAGGCAAGAAGGAAAAAAATGAACCTAATTGGTTGGGCCCATATATCATCATTTCCAAGTATCGTTCAAGAGTATATTAGCTAGCTAACCTCACAGGTTAAGAGATTGATGATTTAATTAACATTGTGCACCTCAAACACTCCCGTGCTTAATTCGAGGAATTACATAATCAAAAATATTTTTTTATAAAGACAAAAGAGAAAAATTATCCTCTTGGGAAAAACATTTTTATGACACATTTGGGCAATGAATATGATGCAAACATAGCAAATAGGCATCATTTCTAACAATAAAAAAAAATTAAAAATGAAAAAATATTAAAAAACTCAAAATAGTAAAGATAAAAAATTTCCTTTGGAGGTGTGTTGGACAAGTACTATGGTGAAAACCTACTTGCAAGTGTCATGTGTAGTAAATTGGACTCTTCCATATTTTAGGTCTTTGTCTATCCCTCATCCTTTTCCACTTCATTAGTTTATCCTCTTGCATCACAAATTAGCATTAACTTTCAAACCTTCAAACAACACACTTGAAACACCACATTTTAATAAAAAACCTTAGAACTCTAAATCAACCTTGATAATATACAACTGTCACATCATTTGCCATTGTGAAATTTCTCTTTTCCTTTCCATCCATAACTTTGCTTAGCAAGATATATCCTTCCCCAAATTAGGCATCATCCTCATCCATCTCTTTAGTTTTTCAACACCTTTTCAAGAGATCATATTGTATGCACACAAAAATTGTCAGGAGCATTATATTAATTAAATACTTGTTATTTGATTAATGTTCTTAATTCCTCTACTATTATAAATAAATTTTTAAATTTATTTATATGGTTCATATTCTAATTCTTCTTTTCCAAAATTCACTTTCTTTCTAAAATTAATTAAATGGACAAATTAAATCAATTTGTTATTTAATTGGTTTTCCCTCTTCCTCTTAAATTTGAATTTTTAAATTCAAATTGGCATATTCTTCTAAAATTGGTTAAAATGCACAAATAAATTAATTTGGCATCTTTCTAATTTACCATCTCCTTTTAAATTGAATTTTTAATTCAATTTAAGCACATTTCTACATATTTCCTCTAACCACCTCCAACTCACCTGCCACCTCATCATGTGTCTCACAAAAATGAATTTTTATAAATTGGAAAATATGAAATATCTTCAATCAATTTGCAACCAATTTAAAACTAACTGAGACACATGGCTCCTCCTTCTCTGTGATTCCCTTTAACACTTGGAAATTTGTCTTGTTGAAGGGATCCATCTCCCTAATTCCCTCTAACTTCCTAATGCTCTTTTGTTGATCTCGCAGGATCGCCATCCCGACCGTCCATTGTTGCCACATCACCTTGAGCCTTAGAAAATCTATAAATAGGACCCTTTTGCTACAACTTTTCAACATGAATATTTGGACAAGCTTATGCTGCTAAATTTTAGTGTATTTGTGAGAGAATTTGGAGAGCGTTTTAGCTTAGTTTTGCATTTTAGCTCATTTTAGTGTTATAATGGCAATTTTATTTTGGATAGTTTAGTTTATTCCATCTTTCATTTAGCATTTACATTAGATCACCATCATCAATTTCAGCATCTATATTTTAGTATTATTTCTTCATAGGATCATTTAGTTTTCAAGCATCAAATATCGAAAATCCAAAAACATAGGCATGTAGACATCATTGTAGAATCTTGTATCTTGAGTTGTCAATCTTTGCAGGTTAATGTGCAGTAATAATAAGACCTAAGAGCATAATTTGTAGGATTCCTTGAGATTAGAGAACCATGAAATGAATTAGAAGGATAGTTGTAGCTTTATTTCTGCTATTTAGATTTCTTTTTATGTAATACATTGCATGAAGGTGTGTTATACTGACATTGCGAGACATATTTTATATACCGCACATAAATTGGCACCCACCGTGGGGCCCAGCCCCATGATTTAATCAATTTTTTGTTGAGTTTTATTTTACAACTTCCGTCAAATTATCCAAAACGGCACATCCATTTTTTTTGCAGCGCATCTGGCTCCTATTTCGGCGCATCTAGTTACCTATTCCAACACATCTAGTTGTTCTTCCAACGCATTTGGCTCATGTTCCAGTGCATATGGTGTCTCTTTCAACGTATTCAGACTCTGTTTTGGCACATCGAGGAGTTTAACTTTAATTATGTCAATTTTTTTAGTTTTAGCATATTTAGTTTATCTTTTAGCACATTTAGTTGTTCTTTCAACACATTTAGTAGTTTAGCGCATTCAGCCTGAGTTTTAGTGCATTCGGTCTCTGTAATGGCACATTCAGTTTTTACTGTCAAATTTCTAGATTCCCGAAACTGATTTATATTTTTTTGTGTTGCAGGAACTCAATACGCAGTTAGAGACTTTGCAGATTCACTTAAAAGAACGTTGTCAAAGATAAAAAGTTGAAACCACTAACGGTTGGCTACAGGGTTAAATCTAGTTGTTGCTTTTCCTTTGGTTACTTATAGAAATCTAGCATAACTAAGGAGGTTAAATTTACACCATGCTTGTTGTGTTTGGAATGGTAGGTGAGTATGCTCTCCCCTTAACAAGGTGATCAGAAAGCTAGACCCGTTCATTTTATTTGCATTTTTAACGTTAGAGGGTCTGCCTTGGTAGCACAAGAGGTAATCACCCCAAGGGAACAACCCAAACCGGTAACAGGCTAAGGCCAATCCCTTCCAGCCGGTATATAAAACTAGGACTTGAGGAAAGTTCAAGGACCATGAATGGTTATGTCGACAAGTGATTCCCTTAGTACTTGTGAGGTACATAAAAACCAATAGATCTTAACCTCTATAGGTTGGGAGTCCTCCATAACGGAGCTAATCTTGTTGTATGTATATCCCACCCATAACGAAATTCCCTTACTAAAAACCACTTTGTTGTAGTAAGCCCAATTACCTTTCTATTCTTTGGTGCAGCAATGGTCGTTGCGAAGGCATCCACATTTTCGCAGTTTTTAGTAGAGATCATCAACTTGCCATGGGAGATTCATTGGATTTGGAAGCTTGGTTGGCTTGAGAAGTAAGTGCATTTTAAGGGGGAGCCTATGTGGCCAAGCTTCTAAATTCATCCACTAAGAATATGCGATTGGAGTAAAATCCGCGTGGAATCCAAAAGAATATTGTCTTACACAACCTAAGATTGTGATTGTTTGATGTGTCTTCACTTATGCGTTTTAAATCAAAACTCGAGCAAACACAACACTCTAAAATATCCAACTAGTGATTGGGAAGAAAATTCAACCAAAGAGTCCAAACTCACTGTCAAAAATTTAAAAAAATTGTCAAATTGTCGAAAACTAGAAAACACTTTCCAGTTCGGCGCATTTGGTGCATGTTCCAACGCATTCATACCATTCTTCAGTGCATCCCACTTATATACTCCCAGCATATGCTCTTTCAGCACATCCATACCATGTTCCAACACATTCAAACCATTCTCCAGTGCATACATACCCTATTCTGGTGCATCCAAAACTTTTTGCAACGCATTTGAACCATTTCGTAGTGCATTGAAGTTTCGGTGCATCCATACCCTATTTTAGCGCATCTGGTGGCTTTTCAAATAGAAACTCGAATTTGACCTCCTTTCTGCCAATCAACATCCAGTTTCAATTTTCCCCCTTAAACAACATCTTTTCATCATCCTAAAGTTTATGTTGAGGGATTGGAAATCAATCAAATTTGTCAAGAAATCCCTTGCCAAGAGGATCAAGAAACCAAAGAAGCACTTTAGCTTTAAGAAACTTTTGAAAAAGAGACGCTTCTTGTATCAAAGTAGGAAAGTCTTTCTTGATTATCGAACCTTCATCCATCAGTATCACGACATTGATAGAGGGTATACTGACGATTTTTCTTTAGAGTCTTTATCTTCACAAGCTTATTATCAACAAAGAGCTCTTTCACAAAGGTATAATCATAGTCGGCCAATTCACTATTCTTTCATTCCTCAACCAACAATTCAATATTCCAATCATCCCAACTAATTTCTGCAATAGATCCTAATCTTGTAGAAACAAGCATTCTCAAGTGAAAATCCCTCATCTAATTTTTGATTTAGCAGCTGCATTTCACCATTAGTATTTATCATCCTTCATCAATATTCGTCATCCTTCATCTCGAAATAAAGCTTGCTAAACCAAAATTTTAATCAACCCCTTTGGCACTCTCAAACTTTGGTCAAATATTTAGAGCATCATCATCACTTGTATGCTCGTCCAAACAAGATCTCAAAAGATGAAACTTCAAGAAAAAGGAATTGAAACCCAAGATAGCATGGTTGAACCCAAAGTAAACCCCTTTCATGAACACCATCAAAATGAAACTGATAAGGTAAATGAAGAAGATGTCCAATAAGCCCAACAAGACCCAAATTTCCATAAATTCTTAGAAAAGGTTTTTGAAAAGGATAGAGAAAGATGTATCTTGATGTTGGAAAACAAAGGAGTCAAGTTACCCAACGATTTTGATATAACAAATTGAAAATAAATCCAAAGAAAATAAAAACCGAAATCCAAACTGGATTAAGCAATGAAGTGAAAACCAACGATCCCATGGATGTTTTGAAACAACAAATCCAAACTCTTCAACAACAAATGTAGAACATGCAAACTAGGACTATGAAGAGATATTCCCTACAAGATATATGTCCCTATCCATTCGATTAAAGCATTAACATGATACCATTCCCTAAACATTGTGAATTTCCCAAATATGACAAGTACAATGGGAAAATTGATCTGATAGATCATGTAAGGGAAATTTGAATGATGAGTCTTGAATTTTCCCATGAGGATACATATTTAATGAGATTATTCCCACATAGTTTGGGAGGGAAATGCATGCAATGGTTCTCACAATTGCCTTCGGGGATCAGGTCTTTTGAGGAATTAGTAAACAAGTTCATTACCAGATATTCGTATAATATTCAACATGAGATCACGATGAAAGACCTTTGTAATGTGAAACAAAAGAAAGGAGAATCATTCCTCATATTCTTACAAATATGGATAAGGTTATTCGCAAGATATCCCTGACCCATACCAGTAAAGGAAAAGATAGAGGTATTTGTTGATAACCTGAATGTTGACATGAGTTATAGACTTGACTTACAACACCCTCCAACCTTTGAGAAATTGATTGAAAATAGAATCAAGATTGAGGAGGCTTTAGTCAAGCGAGGAATTCTGAAAATCTATAATGAAAACAATTCATCTAATTCCTCCAACAATGATAAAACAAAGCTTTGGCACAAGTATAAAAATAATGACAATGATGCCTCTGCTGAAATGCATAATGCCAAACTGGTTTTCAATTTGTCAAGAAGTTCCTCAAATACAAATAAAAAGACCACCCAAACTACCAACCAAACCAACAATCAAGATGCTAACCAAGGGAATAATCAAAAAAATCAAACATCATCACCCAAGAATTTTCCTTATCAAACATCAAACAATCACAGGAAGTTTACGCCTTTGGGTCAATCACATGAATCTGCCTTGAGGGAATTTATTGCAAAAAATCTCATCATCTTACCTGATACTCGAGGTTTCGAACCCAAGGTAAAATCGTCTTTGTGGAATGATGCTAATTATTGTGAGTTTCATCGATGTAAAGGTCACCTCACCAACAGTTTCATACAACTGAAGCATAAGATACAAGATTTGATTGACAATAAAGTCATAAGAATCGAGGAACCTCAAAAAAAAACTGACCATGGGGTATTCAAAAACCCTTTGTCAAACTATGACAAAGGAGAATCTTCTAATAGTAACGGCAAGGGAAAAAATGTGAACTATGTTCATGATACCACCATTCATCATATTTATGTCATTGAAAATCACACAAATGACATCAATAACACACTCGATCCTATTGCAACCAATCATCCAATCAACAAAACCAACATCCTTTCTAATCAAGTCCTCAATATCCCGCAAGACATGGTTGTAATGGATAATCAAGTTAATGTCATCAAAATCAATGGAAGATAAGACAATGTGCCCGTAATCATGACCACAAGGGCTCAAACTAAATATGTTTTAAAGGGAAACACTTCCAAACCGGCTACTTTTACATCTAATCAATACAACATTCTCGATCAACTCTAGAAAATACCCGCACAAATATCAATATTGGAGCTCCTAAAAATATCTCCTACTCACAAAGAGATTTTGGAAAAAGCCCTAGTCAACACGATAGTGCCGAATGATCTGGAAGTTTGTGCTTTCCAAGCCATGGTGGGACACCTAGTTGCACCTCACTGCTTGTCCTTTTTGGAAAATTATGATGTATCACTCACCCATCCTCACAACGAGACACTTCATATCGAAGTTTTAATCCATAAAAGCCATGTCAAGCGCGTCCTTATAGACGGAGGAGCTGGACTTAATATATGTACTTTAAAACTTTTCTGGGAACTAGAGTTCTTTGAAAATACAATAGATCCAAGAAAGAAGATCACAATCAAAGCATATGATGATGAAGAGAGAGCTTCAAAAGGGTTGATTATATTGCCCATTCGGGTGGGGCCTATGAACCCCAATCCTATTCCTACATAGACATGACAAACAAACACATAGTTAGGTTCATATGCAAGATAAAAGAGGGATTCCCCATGAAATTAGATTCAAACATTAACATAGGAGAAAATGAAGAACAATGTAAATGAAAGTAAATGAATCCTATTTTAATGAACAAACTATCAATCCCATGGGGGAATTGGTGCCAATTATTGTGTCGAAATTGGCCCTTTCCCAACTCCTTTGTAAGCTTGATGATTTGATTGATCCACTTTGGTTGAATTTCTGCATAACCTAGCTAAGAACTTGATATAGACAGATGAAAATGGATGAAACTAGATATGCTTGAGGATGAAGTTGAGTATAGTAAGTTTATTCAAGTTGTGGATGATTGAATGAGATTAAGATTCTCTCATTTATAGATTTCCAATTGGAAGAATGAGTGAAATTGAGCAATGTGGGATCATTCAACACCCAATGGTCAAGTGTCACTTGTCAAGATGTGAATGGTTGATGGTTGTGCACATTTTGGTCAATGTGCATGATAAATACCATGAGATTCAAATTTGAAATTTGAATGTGACATGTTGGAGGGAGAAGGAAATGGAGTTAATGTCACTTAGCTCAATGCACAAAGACATGTAAGAGGAGTGAATGCTTTGTTGGAAGTACCCATCCACTTGGAATTTTTGAATTCAAACTTGAGGGAATATTCCCTTTTTATGCCATGTGAGGGAAAATAGAGATTTAATAAATGAATTAAATCTACTTTCATGTGCAAGTTGCATTCTCTAGAGGATTTTAGTGATAGGGATTAACTTAATCAAGATTTGATTAACTTAATGAGAGGTTAGGTGATTTGACCATTTTGACTTAGATTTTAGGATTGATTTAAGTCAAAATGAGAGGAAAGATTAATTAGATAAATGTTTTTGATTTATTTAACTAAAAGGGGAAATGTTAGATTAAATTAAATAAGGTTTAATTTATTTAATTTAATAAGAAGACTTTAGAGACTTTAATCAAATAAAATGATTTATTTAATTAAATAGAGACATAAGGTTAATTAAATTAAATTGATTAATTTAATCAACAAAGGAAAAATACTTAATCAAATAAATAATGATTTATTTAATTAAGAGACAGAAGGTGATGATAATATGAGAGTGTGATTCGGGAAGAAATGTCATTAGTAGTTAGGAATAAGTGTGCCAAATCGAATTGTACATTTTCCATGTCTATAGGGCCAATCCAGAAAAATGTGGTTTGTCAAGTTTTGGATAAGGATTTAATATATAACATACTCTTGGGTCATCCATGGATCCATGAAATGCAGGTTGTACCCTCAACATACCATCAATGCTTGAAGTTTCCCTAGAATGGCCAAGAAATCACTATTCCTGTTGATTCAAATAGTCCTCAACAATGCAATGCCCTCAAGGTTGTCCAGGATGTATTTGTGCCTCATAACCGTGAAGCTCCTAATTCCACTCCTGATATCTCCAATAGTTCCAATCAAGCTAATCCTTTAGCCACATCTTCCTATGAAGGAATTCAGTCAAGTTCATTATCCAAACAATCAGAAGAAAAAAAAAAAAAGGAAGAACCCACCTCTTTTGCATCCACCAATTCTGAAGCCCAGCTTAATACCCTGGCCAAAAAATTTGAAGAGAAAGTCCAAATCAAAGATAAAGGTGTTGGTAAATATTCCATTGAACAATCCCTCTGCCTCTCATAGTTATTTCACCAAAATCCTATGGTCAACCATCAACCTTGTCTCAACATCCTCACAACCAGTTACACTTTTTTATGGTCGATTCATAAAAGTAGGCACCCAAGCAGAAGAATCTAATGAGAAAGATGTTTTGAGCTAGCTCTACAAAGATGAAATTGATTCTCAAGCTACAACAACAAATGTCCAAACCACTCAGTATGGAAAAGGATTCTCAATCCTGGAGAAGATGGGATACGATGGATAGGGACCTATCGAAAAAAGAAAGGAGGGTATCATAGAACCTATCCAACCCGTTATAACCAATCCCAAAGATAAAATCGGGTTAGGATAGCAAGAACATCATAAAGAAGAAGAAACAAAAGAAGATCTAAAGCAAAAGGTTGTTGAACGGATTCTACAGCTCCAAGCCAGTGACCACTATGAAACAAATTCTAATGAATATGAGTGGGATTCATTGTCAAAAGAATCATGTCATGACAAGAATTTTGATGTATTCCATAAGTATACTCCCACGCTTGAGGAGGGACAAGGCTCAGGAATTAGACCACTTGAATTAGAATCGCACAATATTGATGGCTCGAGTGAGGATGAGCTGACTCATAATGAGATGGACCCCTTGGAAGAGAGTGACATTATAGACCTTGACTTGGCCCTAGTCTTATTTGATGACAACATTTCTATTAGGACACTTACAACATCTGACCTGAGCCCCTCCGATGACACCCTCTCCTTATTGCATCCTAAACTAATAGATTGGGACCGACCGAACCTATCAATTTCCCCACCTTTTCGAATGATGAGGCCATCATAAATTTCCTTTATGATGTTAATC
Source organism: Sequoiadendron giganteum (assembly GCA_007115665.2). Taxonomy (NCBI): domain Eukaryota; kingdom Viridiplantae; phylum Streptophyta; class Pinopsida; order Cupressales; family Cupressaceae; genus Sequoiadendron; species Sequoiadendron giganteum. The sequence continues at coordinate 395,875 of CM021101.1, read as the reverse complement.
TTGAAATAGTCTCCACCATTAAACATCATAGCAGAACTTCACAATAGCAGAGTGTCAATTTTCCCAACTGTAAAATAAATGAACAAAAGAAAGATCTGGTGGTGAAAACCATTCCATGGTAGTATCAGATCCATAAATAATAAAAATAAAGATTGCATTCGATGGTGAAAACCTCCTTGAGGCACCAAAGGATGGTAAATTTGACACTCTCCCTCACCACTTCCAGGAGAGATCGAAATTTTTGATTGAACCAACATAATCCATCAATTTCGGTAGTGCAGAAACAATAAGAACTCTTCATTTGGTAGAATCATTGATAGAAATAGAGAACCCCAACTTTATCAAGTTCTTTGAAGAGCGACAAGTCAACTTTGTCTGGTCGTATGCAGACATGCCAGGGATAGATCCATACCTCATAATGCACCATTTATCCCTTCCTTTAGAAATCAAACCAGTCAAACAGAAGTTGAGAAAAATGCATCCACACATTACTTTATTGGTGAAGGTTGAACTAAAGAAATTGTTGGATGTCGGATTCATCAGGCCCATCGACTATGTAGAGTGGATATCAAATGTTGTTCCTATTTTGAAACCTGATGGTAGCATAAGGATTTGCACTGACTTTAGGGATCTCAACAAGGCTTGCCCAAAAGATGATTTCCCCTTGCCTAACATAGCTATCATTGTGGACTTGATAGGAGGAAACGACATGTTATCACTGATGGATGGATTTTCTAGATATAATGAAATCAAGATAGCTCCTGAAGATCAAGATAAGGCATCTGTCACTTGCCCATGTGGAACTTTCTATTGGAACGTCATGCCCTTTGGGTTGAAAAATGCAGGGGCCACATACCAAAGAGCTATGACAACCATCTTCCATGACATGATGCATACTTTCATGGAAGACTATGTGGATGAACTGTTGGCAAAATCCTACACTAGAGAAGGACATCTGGAGATATTAGACAAGCTATTCACTCGCCTAGAGAAGTTTAATGTTTGCCTCAATCCAAATAAATGTGTATTTGGGGTAACGTCAGCAAAACTACTTGGATATATAATATCAGAGAAAGGTATTGAAGTAGACCCCGCAAAGGTAAAAGCTATAATGGAGATGCCTACTCAAAAAACATCAGTCAGCTAAGGTCCCTTGAAGGTAGATTCCAATCAATTAGAAGATTTATCTCGCAATTAGCTGATAAGACTCATCCTTTCACTCATCTCCTACACAAGAATGTTTCTTTTCGATGGGATGAGAAGTGTGAAGCAGCTTTCAACCAACTAAAATAATACCTAATGAGTCCACAAATTCTAGCACCTTCAGCAAAAGGGAAGCCTCTTTTATTGTACATCACCACTACTGACCGATCATTGGGAGCCTTGTTGGCATAGGAAGATTCAACGAGGAAGGAAAGAGCAATTTATTATATTAGTAGAACCTTGAACGGATATGAGATCAATTACACCTTCATTGAGAAGGCTTGTCTAGCTGTAGTGTTTGCTACCCAAAAATTGTGATACTATATGCTAACTCACACAGTCAAGCTCATAGCCAAGATTGATCCACTAAAGTATCTCCTAAGTAAAGAAAATCTGACAGGAAGACTGGCTAAGTGGGTAATGGTACTCAGTGAATTTGAAATCCAATATGTCGACAGAAAAGCTATCAAAGGGCAAGCCGTTGTTGATCAACTAGTTGAGGCACCACTTCATGATGATCATCCACTCCATATTGAATTTCCAGATGCAGATGTCTTGATAGTAACAAAAAAACAATGGGTGTTATAATTTGATGGTTCCTTCACTCAACATGGATCAAGAGCGAGAATCCTATTCATCACTCCCTTAGGGAATACCATTCCAAAATCCTATCGTTTGATGTTTCCTTGCACCAATAATTTATCCAAATATGAAGCACTCATTATCGGAATCAAGATAGCTATGGAATGGAAAATTACAGAACTCCAGGTTTATGGGGATTCACAACTAGTCATCAATTAGGTCAACAATGATTATCAAACTAAAGACGACAAGCTAATGCCTTACAAGAGAATGATTGATGACTTCAAGAAGTATTTTGTTGACATCAAATTTGGTCAAATTCCAAGGAGTGACAACAAGGTTGTTGATGCTATGGCTACTATTTCTTATTTGCTGCAAATTCTAGAAAAATGTGGTCGCTATGAGTTCATGGTGGAGCAACCGTTTACCCCTGCCTACAATGAATCTGAATCCCAACTTATTTGCCACCTAGACGATGCCAATACCTCCATCTACAGAAAGATCTACGCTTACCTAAAAGATGATCTTTCTCCCGATCTTTCCCGCAACCAGAAATGAAATTTCATCTGCTCGTCATACCCTAATAGCAAATGTACTTTACCGTCGAGGTCTTGATGGAACTCTTTTGTGATGTCTAGAAAGTGATGAGTCTAAAAAAACTTTACGCGATGTCCACGATGGTATTTGTGAAACTTATTCAAGTGGTTTAACCCTCGCCAAGAAACTCCTTCGTTTGGGATATTACTGGTCGACTATGAAGAGAGAAGCCTTTCAATTTGCCAAGACATGTCAAAAATTCCAGATCCACGGTAATCTCATCCATGCACCAACACAAGAATTGTAGCCCTTTGCATCAACATGGTCGTTTTGTCAATGGGGGTTGGATCTTGTGGGTAAGATTCACCCACCTTCATCCAATGGACATAAGTTCATTATCACAGCCACATAATACTTCACAAAGTGGGTTGAAGTCGTGCCTTTGATCACCATCACAGGGAAGCAGATCTCCTCATTCATCCTGAACTACATCATATGTAGGTATGGTATCCCTCAATCCATTGTCACCGAAAATGGAAGACCATTCAAGAATCGGGGCATACAAGAACTTTGTGAAAAGTTTCATATCCAACATTGGTTTTCTACACCCTACTACCCTCAAGGGACGGCTAAGCTGAGGCCTCAAACAAAAAAATCTTGAAAATCCTAAAGAAAACCGTCAACGATGTTGGACGTGATTGGCATGTTCAATTAAAACCTGCTTTATGGGCCTATCATACAATCATCTGAACACCCACATGAGCCACACCATATGCACTTTTCTATGGATCTGAAGTAGTATTGCCAATCCAGGTTGAGATACCCTCACTCTAAGTATCCTTGAAAGGTCTCATTATAGATGAATATTACCATATGTCTAGATTGCAGGAGCTTGAGTTGTTGGATGAACGTCGTCAGCTGGCAGTGAATCACCTGAAAGGCTATCAGTAGAGAATGTCTTGAAGCTACAATCATAGATTCAAACCTAGGACATTCCAATTCGGTGATCTAGTACTAAAAGAAAATCCTCGTAATCAACAGGATCAAGAAAATAAAGGAAAATTTGAACCTAATTGGTTAGGTCATTTTGTTGTGGTTTCAATCTTCGGGTCAGGGGCATATCAGTTATGTACACCCGAGGGGGATCTATTTGAAGAATTGATGAACAACCTTCACCTAAAGAAGTTCTATACCTGATGCATCTAGTGCATGTTAAATGTCTTGAAAAAATCATAAAAAGCAAAAAATGTCCTGAAAAATCAAAAAAATGGTTGCCTTGAGGAAAATTTGGCAAACAGGTGTCTTGGTAACAGCAAAAAAAATCATAAAATTTGAAAAGTACAATAAAAATAAATGGTGAAAACCTGGTAAAAAGGCACTATTTGTGGTAGGTCGGTGTCTCTGTCTTTTTGAGTGTGTGTTGACCATTTTCTTTTGCCATCCCTACACATTCATGCATATCTTACAGTGATCTTCATGTCCATATTTGGCTAACATGGTCGTCTCGTTCTGGCTTGGTTTTCATTCTACATATCCATAATAAATTTGGTTTGTTCTCACTAGAGGCAAAATCCTGATTGCACTTGGGGAAAATCACCATTGAGCATAAATCAACAGGCAAGCAATCAGCAAACTGTAACATCAAAACAACAATCGTAATAACCATTCAAAATTTGAGCATCAAAAATCAATCCAATCCAATCAATCATTCAAATCAAACATCAACATCAAATCAAATCATCTCACCACTAGTGAATCAACTTTTGAATCTTGGTCGGATTAACTTAACACAAATGTTCAAATGATGTATCGTGATTTTTGTTATCACTTCTCGGGAGTACCTCGATGATGTCACAAACTAGAGGCACTATGATCAAGAATGATATTTTCTTTGTATGTTGCTTGTGAGTCAATCATTACTACTATGCAAATTGTCGCGGGACATGCTCTACAAAGTATCATTAATGACATTCTGAATTTTTATAGGAACATGATTAACTCTTGTTTGTTTACACAAGTGATACTAAGGTCATCTTGGTCTAATTATACTTAGATGCTTGTGTAATCTTGCATTATCAAATCTCAACGGAAGTTGTATGGAAGTTGTAATCAGTCGATGTTTGTACTTAACTTTCAACATAATAAAACGCTCAATGATGACAATATGCACAGTGAATAAGATTGAAAACATTGCATAGATAGAATTTAATTTAATTTTAGTCTACATCTACATTATAGATTTTCTAAGTTGGACATTCTCAAGGCTGATGTTATTTCCTTCTACAAGATTGAGTATACTTGACATAACAAAAAAAATCATTCATTTGCATTTCCATTTCATACATTCATTTGCATTTGAAAATTTCCAAAAATAAAGCATAGTACCATCATCATTCACAATCCATATCATCACATCAAGGTCATAATAAATGCATTTCTTTCATTCATTCATAATTCATCCATAGTCATTTATCATAATAGCATCATAAGTTCATTCAACATCATAATCCATTGGCATTCATAATCATAATCCATTTCACATATTTGCATAGAAAATACCAAAAACATGGAAAATTGTATTACATTTCATTTGCATCATAACATTCATCACATAATATCATAACATAAAAATTATACATCCATTCATCTACATGTACCATATTTGCATCCATAAACCATCCAAATCACATATATAATCATCCATTTGCAGTTCATAATAAAACCATTTGCATCCATACATCAATATACATGTGAAAAAAAACAAAAACTATATTTCATGTCATTTGCATCCATATCATCCATCTCATAAATGCATCATTCATAAACATAATAAATGCATCATTCATCCATACATGAATCCATAACATAATCATATCAAACATGGCATAATCATATAAAACATAAATTAAATGCATCCATCCATAATAAAACATCAACACATAATATCATCAAACATTGTTGCATATCATATAACCTCATGAAAATATGTCAAGTATACAATGATATAAAATTGAGAAAGTGATACATCAAAAATGTGGCACAAGGCCGAGTCTCTGAATCAAAGTATAAAATCAAGTATGTCCAGGAGATCCTGTGGTGTTGCCACTTGATGTGGTTGGTCTTTGTCCAACCCCTAATGGCCCCACCCTTGATGGTCCTATCCTAGGTGGAGGTCCGCCCGACGGAAGTGGTTGTGTGACCCCTCTGCTGGTCATGTGGGAGTGAGAGCATCTGGATCTAAATCTAGCATAGCTGACTTGCTATGTTGTTGGTACAACCTCATGATATCTGCCTCTATAGTATTCTGCCTCCTTGGTGGACTCTCTGAGCTCTCTAACCAGATCAGTAGTACATGTACCCTATGCGGTTGTCTATATCCTATCCACTACTACCCATAGTTTATGCCTCCTACCTCCTCGTGACATCCCTTTCTAAAGACAGGGTAGCTACCTAAGCCTGTAGCTGCACCATCTATCCCTAGATCTGCACCTGTGTCGGAGCCTGTGCCTGAATTTGTGCCTGGGCCTTGGTAAGTTGTCCCTGAAGTGTTTGGACCTATGCCTACAAAGTCTGAACCTGTACCTATAGCCCGACAATCTATGTTTGTTGTCTCTACGAGGGCATCCACACTATCAGTGGTCATTGCCCACCTGGTCCTGACCTCCGCCTCTTGGGGATAACCCCAAAGTCTGGTGCACCACCACCTCCTCCACCACCATCACCACCTCCCCCTCCCCCTCCCCCTCCATCCCCTTCGTCATCACCATTGGCCTCCCCCTCAACCTCCTCACCTCCTCCATCTTCGCCTTTGGGCTGCACGACCAGTCCTGCTCTCCTCCCCACCTCGAAAATCGGTGTTGGCTCATCAGGACTAGAAATCTATGAAAATGAATGCATAGTCCGCTATCATCTGGGCATCCACAACCTCTGGATAATACTGCCAAAATATGGGTTGCATGCCATAATACTTTGTACACACGACATCATAATTGAAGGTTGGCCCCCACTCTGGTATGTTCTACTTGCATTGCGCATAATGCGCTACCCCCTGTGGCATCCCCTGGATATGACCATACTGTCGATGCACCCTGCCAAACATGAATCTCTCAATGATGTAAGGTGTTTGACCTATCAAGTATCTACTACAAAAATTGAAAGGTAAATCGATACCATCCTCTACCCAGGCCTCATAATCTAAATATGACTGCCAGATCATAGTATCTAGGTCATCTAGGACTCATCTCCAATACTCTAACTTTCCCAACTTATGGTGGACAAGTGGCCCTGTGTATCCAAAAACATACAGTCGTCTTGTTGCCCACGCCCTGTCTCTCATTGGTCATGTAATCGTAATATGCTCCCAGGCCCAGAGCTATAAGCAAATCATGATATAAATGTGCCAACATACACAAACCCCAACCATATCTCATACCGTGAGAAATCATGCCCTTTAATAACTGACCCCAACCAACTGAGAAGCCCTTCAACCTACGATCAGGGTAGAGAAATCCACCAATAAACCCAGCAAGAACACAAGGTAAAGCCCACCTGGAAGTAATCAACTCCCTCCATGCAATCTCATACCTGATAAATTGGTCATCCTAAAAAAATTGGCAAATAGCATATGTGCCACCCTGCTCCTTGTGATCATAAACAACAATGTCCCTCACAACTGTTATCCGATATACATCCTCTAGGGTCACCGTCATCTCTCTCATCGGCAAATGAAAAGTGTTGTGGTCACTATGCCACCTCTCCACAAGTGTTGTCAATAGCCCTCGATTAATTCAATACTGGGGCATGTCAATTAGCAAAGTCAAACCACACTGGTCTATAATGGCAAGATCTGTCAGAGTCAGTTGTGGGATCATATCCCATGTCCCTGGAAAGTGATCACGAACCTGGAGGTTCCCTAAGCCACCCTCCTAGAATAAAATTAAAACATCAAGTCAGCAAATCATTCAATCAGCCTATCAATCAAGCACATCATCTAATCAAATCAACTCACGTAAGATTCTGATCAAATCTCAAGGAGCACCTAACCTATCATTTGATTCTCATTTGTCATGAGATCGATCAATTAACCTATCTTATCCATCATTCCTCACCTATCATGAGGATGATTATCAATTAATCAATCAATCAATTTATCTTGTCATTGTTCCTCGCCTATCATGAGGACGATCATCAATCGATCAATCAATCAACCTATCCATCGTTCATCGCCTATCATGAGGACAATCATCAACCTATCAATCAACATCATCCTATCACCGGCTGACGTGATCATAAATCATCAAAATCTAGGAGGAATTCATCAAAAACATCAATTTTGGTTGGATGCGCTAAAATAGGGTTTCTATGCGTTGATTTACCAAATGCACTAGAAAAACTGTTGGATGCACCAGAACAGAGTCTAGATGAGTTATTTCATCGATGCGTTGGAAAATAGATTTTATGCGCCAAAACAGAGTCTCAATGCGTCGTTTCCCGAATGTGCTACATTATCAACCCTATGCGCGACTCTATCCTATGGATGTGCTAATTGTCGAATGCGCTAATCTATTGACCTAATGCACTAAAGCGGGTTCTGTATGCATTAATCTAATTATGGGGTCCTAACCTAACGAGATGCGTTATTACAAGCTTCCTATGTGCTGAAGCGGGTACCCTATGCGCTATTTTGCCTACCCTATGTGCTAAAACGTGAAAAAAAAACAAATTTTCAAAAGGATTTTAAAGCGGGAAGAATCAAATTTTGAAATTCAAAAAGCAATTTTCAGGGTACCTACCGGAGGTCCATACGCAGCCGGACGTTGGTGGTGGCGAACTCGCTCGAATCAATGTGTATGGCATGGAATTCTTTCCATCTTTGCTCTGCAGACTTTCAGTTTTCAAAATGCTTAAGTTACAAATGAACTTATCTTTTACCCTTTTTACCCTTTTAAAGGTTAATTAAGGGGTAATTGTGGTGGCATTTTATTTAATTTTTCAAAGGGGTATTTTTCATCAACTAATTAGCAGTGTGGCGAAACTCTTCTAATTCTCGGGAGATAAATTAGGTCATCCTTATCAAATCTATCAATCATCAGCATATCATTTCAAAATCATTTAAATCATCAAAAAAATTCAAAAATCATCAAAAATTCAACTTCCAAGGGGGCATCCTTGCATCACCGCTGTAAAATCAAAGTTTGGGGCATGTCAAAAAAATTTATCATCACGGTCGAAAAACTTATTCTTTGAAGCAATGTGGCTGCGCACATCACTTCAAAGAGGGGAAAAATGTATGCACACAAAAATGGTCTGGAGCATTATATTAATTAAATACCTGTTATTTGATTAATGTTCTTAATTCTTCTACTATTATAAATAAATTGTTAAATTTATTTATATGGTTCATATTCTAATTCCTTTTTTCCAAAATTCACTTTCTTTCTAAAATTAATTAAATGGACAAATTAAATCAATCTGTTATTTAATTGGTTTTCCCTCTTCCTCTTAAATTTGAATTTTTAAATTCAAATTGGCATATTCTTCTAAAATTGGTTAAAATGCACAAATGAATTAATTTGGCATCTTGCTAATTTATGATCTCCTTTTAAATTGAATTTTTAATTCAATTTAAGCACATTTCTACATATTTCCTCTAACCACCTCCAACTCACCTGCCACCTCAATATGTGTCTCACAAAAATGAATTTTTATAAATTGGAAAATATGAAATATCTTCAACCAATTTGCAACCAATTTGAAACTAACTGAGACACATGGCTCCTCCTTCTCTGTGATTCCCTTTAACACTTGGCAATTTGTCTTGTTGAAGGGAACCATCTCCTTGATTCCCTCTAACTTCTTGATGCTCTATCGTTGATGTCGCGGGATCGCAATCCCGACCGTCCATTGTTGCCACATCACCTTGAGCCTTAAAAAATATATAAATAGGACCCTTTTGCTACAACTTTTCAACATGAATATTTGGACAAGCTTATGTTGTTAAATTTTAGTGCATTTGTGAGAGAATTTGGAGAGCATTTTAGCTTAGTTTTGCATTTTAGCTCATTTTAGTGTTATAATGGCAATTTTATTTTGGATAGTTTAGTTCATTCCATCTTTCATTTAGCATTTACATTAGATCGGCATCATCAATTTCAGCATCTAGGTTTTAGTATTATTTCATCATAGGATCATTTAGTTTTCAAGCATCAAATATCAAAAATCCCAAAATATAGGCATGTAGACTTCATTGTAGCATCTCATATCTTGAGTTGTCAATCTTTGCAGGTTAATGTGCAGCAATAATAAGATCTGAGAGCATAATTTGCAGGATTCCTTGAGATTATAGAACCATGGAATTAATTAGAAGGATAGTTGTACCTTTATTTCTGCTATTTATATTTCCTTTTATGTAATACATTCCATGAAGGAGTGTTATACTGACATTACAAATCATATTTTATATACCACACACATACTTTTATGTGTTATTTGATATTTGATTTTTTGTTTCTTTTATTTATCTTTTGACCCACACAAGTAATTGTTGGTGTGAATAAATTTCTTGTACCTAGTTAACTTCCTTACCACGTAGTTAGGGGACATATTCACATGTTATTTTATTTAGGATTATAAGATTCCTTCTAGAAGTCTTAGTTGTCAATTCTAGATTTTTTTTTATCCTACGTTGTTATGAGTTAGTTGTCTCATGTTATAGGATTATGACATTTGTCATGATATTGTTTAATCCTATCTTTCACCTTGCCTTTATAAGCAAGGCCTATCATGTATATTTGCATATTCAAATATATTCAATCTTGTAATATTGCATCCATTATTGAAAATTTATTCTCTTACTTTTCTCCTTTGTAGAAGGTTGTTTTTGGTTTTGCAAGTGATCTTGGAGGCTTGAGTCTTTGAGTGACTCTAACATGGTATAAGAGCTTCAGATCTGCATGCCCCTTCTTAGATTTAGGAGTTAATTATGTTTGAGTTTTTTGCTATGGTACAAATATTTGTGGATCTTGAAAAGTTGAGTATGCTCTTCTCTTCCATCAAATGATGACCTAGAGAATCAAAAAAACTTAATAGAAATACCAAATTTGAGGTTTTTTCTTTATGGATTTCTATTGCAAGTTCATTTTGGAGTATGTTTGTGCAAATCTAAGCTCACTATTGAGTTTAGAATGTCCAATAAATTTATATCTAGCTTTTATTTCACTCAATTTGGATAGTTTATGATATAGTTGCAAACTAGGGTTTAAAGCTTATATCTAGTGAACAAATTTTTATTAGAGCACTTATAGCCCAAATGGATGCTACCACTACATTTAGATGGCCCAAAAACCCATATTTTCATATAAAATTTATCCATTCTTGATGAATTTGATTTTTGGAAAAAAATTATTTTGTCAGGAGGGTCATCACTACAGGCAAAATTCAACATTTTAAAAAAAAATCATAACTTTTGATCCAAAAATTAGATTTTGATGAACAAGATATCGTTGGAAATTTGGTTCTAAGAATTTTTCAATGGTGTAAGATATTTTTCAAAAAAAAAATTATTTAATGTCTATTTTTATAGCTTGAAGTCAAATATTGTTTTTCGACCTCCAAGCTCATAACTTTTTGCTCCAGACTCCATTTTTCTTGATTCTTGCAGCATCAAGAAGGTATTGAGGAGCACTTCACTTTTATATATGTATTTTTTGAATATTTGTTTCTAAAATTTAAGTTTGAAACTGATTTGGTACTTTTGGATATATTGTTGTAAATTTGCAAAAAAAAGTGTCAATTTCTTTGTGACAAAGGGGTTAATTACTTGTTTTGTGAGGGGAATTTTGTTAATCCTCTATTATAATTTTTTATTTCATCATGGATTTGACAAAATTGGTGTCTCTAACTCCATATAAGTATCATGAATATAAATCACAAATGGAGATATTTTTGTTAAAATTGAAGTTGCGAAGAATCACATTTGGCACAAATCTAGAAACCACAAAAGCTACAGAAAGAAGAAAATGGTTTGATAGAAGGGATGAAACTATTGGTACTCTTCTTTTGTCCATTTCTCCAAATCTTAAATATCATGTTGCATCTTGCATACTTCCTAATCAAATTTGGGCTATCTTAGAGGGTCTCTTTGTTAAGCCAGATAAAATGGGGAAATTTAAGTTGGAGAATGAACTAATGAGTCTAAATCCTTCATATTTTGACAATATCCAAGACTTATTCTCTAAGCTCAATTCTTTAAGACTGCAATTATCTATTTGTGGAGTCACTAAAGAGGATGAACAACTGATTCTTTATATTCTTGCTAAACTCGATCTTGATTATTCAGTGTTTGTTTCTATATTTTATGCTACAATGGATGCTCTTGGAAATGTATACAAAGTGCCTCCTCTTGATGAATTTGTAGCTTAGCTCATAAGGGAAAAAGAAAATTTGGCACACATGGGAACATTGAAGTCTTCCCAAACTCATGCTCTTCTTGCAAAGGATTCAAAGGCTTCAAGTGCCAAGGGTAAGAAGAAAAAAAAGGACACCAAGTATAATGAGCAAGGTAAAGATTCTCCTTCACATAACACTCCTGAGTCCACTCCCTCTTCCAAAGAGGAATCATCTAAAAATAAGTTTAAATGTGCATACTATAAAATGCTAGGACATGATGAGCATAAATGTTATAATAATAAGATTGATGATCTCACACACCTTCTTCAAAATAATAACATACAGCTGCCCTCATCAATGTCTTATTCTTCTTTAGCATCTCAATCAATGACTCCTTCATCATCTTAGTTAGAGAATACATGATCTACAACTAGGCTACAGAAAATGAAATGATAAGTACTCTTGGCCTCTACAAGTCCAAAATCTAATAGATGACTTCTTGATTCAAGGGCATCTCATCATATGGCATCTTCTATGGATATGCTCTCTTTTTTTTACCCTTGTAATTGACCTCATAATTTGATGGGTAACAATACATATATGAAGGTAAGTGGGAAGGGTTCTATTGAGATGGGAGATGACACTTTTATTGATGTACTTTGTGTTCCTTTTTTTTCCATTAATCTATTTTTTGTTTATCAAATTACCCATGGTGTTCAAGGTAAAATAGTTGAGTTCACTCCTGATAGAGTGTACATAAGGAACTTGGAGACTAGGGATATTGTTGCTATTGGGATGGTTGATCATTCATCTCATTTGCATTCCTTTTCTTATTTTGCTTCAGAAGAAGATAATGTTCATTTGACTACATATCACTCTCCATCAAGTGTGAATCATGTTTGTGAGGATAAGTTTGGTCATCTAAACCTTGGTATTCTAGAGAATAGTGTTGAGCTTCCTACTCCTCCACCTCCTGCTTATTCAGCTAACAGTGCTTCTATTCAACAAGATGATAATAGTTTCTTAGATCTTGCTTTGTGGGATGAATATTTGATAGGTATTTCTAACTTGTTTGTGGAGTCTCATACTATAGATTTGGAGGACATACTTGAGGGGGTTTCTCTCCTCTTTGATTATAGTTTTAGCACAATTATTATTCCATCTTCTTTGTCTTTAGAGATCGACATTCTTGAGTTTTCTCATCCACTTGATTTGTCATGTTTCTTGGTTGATTTTGGCAATGATTATGTTGTGGCTTATTCAAGCTTGGAGACTCCTAATCATTTGTAACACGCCAATCATTCATTGAAGTATATTTCCTAAGTTTTCACTATGCAAGTAAATAAACTATGTAATAAACCATTGCAATAAAAAAATTATTTTCTTTATTGAGAATATATGAACAAATATTCTTTAACAATACACAATAAGGATTTTATTTCAACATGATAATTTCACAACTTACAATATTCCAAGATAGTACACAATTACAAACACAGCTCCTCTGAGCTTCAAAGCATAAGATGTAAATGGTCTAGGAATCTACATTTCAAAACCTTGGTCTTTTTTTGCTTGATAATGAGGAGAAGCATCACTCAAGCTCTTTTCTGCCAACCACAGACTCATATGTGGTCCCCCACACATCTATCATTGATAGATGGCCCTACCCTTTGATGAAGGTATTGGTTGGGTAACCCGATATGACATACCACACTAAGCTTAGTGTTGTGCCCTACATGACTAGGATTTATAACACTACACTAGGTAACCCTCGTGCATTTAAATGGACACGTTGAACTAAAAATGGAGCCCTAGGAAATCACACTACTTTGGCCAAAGTATTCTCACTCAGTACTTTGAGTGAAGGTCTACCATTCACTTACACTATAGAAATCTCATTTTGACTTAAGTCCATTATATCTATGCTTAGGTTGTTGGATGTTGTGGTTAAGTTGTTGATATGTGGTTGTCATTGATGTCAACACTACTAGCATTGATGTCTCAAAGGTTGTATATGTCGAGGATATTGAGAAAATTATAATAAATATGTTGAAGGTTGTCTGTGAAGCTGTGAATTTTAGCATGTTGGAAAGCTTAGTATGTTGGTATTCAAAATTTGTGGATTAAAGGGTTTGTTGTTGAGCCTATCTAGTTTATCTACCGAAAGTTTCAAAGGTGCGCATCAAGATTTGAGCAAGTTGTGAGTCATGTTCCTACAGTTATTTTTTTACTCTAGTTGGTGTTTTGGGAAGAAGAGAATGTGACTCTGGTAATTTGAGTTGTTACATATGCTCCTATGATGTTCGTTGATGTTTCTAGATCATATTCTATCTCTGTTGCAGATCCACGTTGATCAATGTGCTTGTGATCGGAGATTTTTCTTTTGCATATTCGGGTTTCATGTTCTTGGCCGACATGATGGTTGTAGCATGTTTGGATCCTAGTGGATTAATTTTTGAATGTTTGGAATGTTTGAGGATGTTTTTTTAGGTCTTCATTATGTTGTGACGGACTTCGGTTGGTGCGCATTGAGATTTGTTCATGAATTGGGCTGATAGTTTGTATTCACTTATCATTTTATTTTTGGCCGACAAAGTTGTTGATGTAATTCCATGTAGTGGATATATAAGAGAAATTGTCTTCTTTATTTTGAGATGTAGATGTGTGTGTGTAATGCGAAGTATAAAAGTGCTATGTGTGAATGAAGATCAAATCATTCGATTGCAGAGAAGAGTGTGAAGAAGATTGAGTGAAGTGTGAAGAAGTGTTTATGTGCTTAACCAAAACTATAATCAGGCTTTTGAAGAAGCCAATTTCTCAGTTCAAATCCTTCAGATGGTTTTAATCTGAATGTATTTGTAAGAGTGTCTTCTTTGAGCAATGAGCTCTAGGTAGTGTGCCTGAATGCATGTGCATTCCCATTACTCATCTCTATACTTTTAACAAGGTATAATATTGAGGACTGACATCCACCATGGTTTTTCCCCTAATAGGGTTTCTACGTATAAAATCTTGGTGTTTCTGATGTGGTAATATTTTATGCTTAATTTTCTTTCATCAGATCTAAGAATAAGATAAGTAAGGTTTAATAAGTTTGAATAATCTATGACAACTGATTCACCCCCCCCCTCTTAATTGTCTATCCTTGTTTTTCCAACAATTGGTATCAGAGCAAGTTCCTCTAAAGAATTTTAATAGCTTGAGGTGATCTGAGATGGCATCATACAAGAAGGATAGTCCTAGATTCGATGGAACAAACTACTCTCTATGGAAGGCTAGAATGGAGTGTCATTTGAAGTGCATTGGTGAACCCTTCTAGAAGATTACAAAGAACGGATATGTTATTCCTCATAATGGTCCCTCTACTCCTGATGAGATCAAAGAAGCTGAAAAAAAATATCAGGGCTATAGAAGCATTGTTGAGTGCTCTAACAGATTCAAAGATGACAAATGTGATGGATCTAAAAACAATACATGAGATCTGAAAGAAGCTGGAAACATTGTATGAAGGATATGCACAAGTGAAAGTTTCTAAGCTACAAATTTTGAAAGGCAAGTGGGAAAACTTGAAAATGGGCGAAGATGAAAACATTATTTCTTTCATGCAAAAAGTAAATGAACTAGTGATGGGTATTAGATGTGTTGGTGGAATCGTGGATGAAGAAGAGATTGTAGCTAAAGTGCTCAAATCATTGCCTACTTCTTACAAAATGAAAGGTCATGCTATTGAAGAGCTCAGGATAGTAACACATGTGACAAGAGATATGCTGATTGGTAAGCTTGTTGCCTTTGAGCTAAATTGGATTTGGGCTCACCCTAAGACTATGTCTGCATTTAAAGCTACTATGTCTGAAGAGGTAAACAAAGATGTTATCAGAGGAGAGTTCTGAAGAGACCATTCAATGCAGAATGACAGAATGAGTTGAGATGAAGAAGAGGTGGAGAGAAATTTGGGAAGCCAGGTTGTAAAAGAGCCAGGAGGACCAAATTGAGACAACAAAGGGAAGATTGCCTGATAAATGTTTTATATTTGACAATAAGATGGATCATCATAAGATGTCTTGAAAGGGTTTCTAGGTTCAAACCAGACAAGCCTAGATTTCAAAAGAAATGTTATTATGTTGAAGGTATTATTGATGATGAATCTGATAAAGAAAATGGAAATGAGGATGGATGGGTATTCATTGCTATCAAGGAAAATGGTCTAGTATCCCTTTAGATTTTGCTATGTCAGATGTTGAAATATCTTATATGAGGTGAAGAAAGGGATGGAGTGGGTGATTAATAAGTATACTCTGCATCATAGTAGGCAGTGACAAAGAAACAGAGTTTGTAAACTTGGAGATGTGGTGTTGTGGGATTTGGAGATATGTCATGGTGTGATTTGTTTGGAGTGGGAACTCATTTCTTTTAGTGGTATTATAATCTTGTGTATGTGAGAGGCTTGAAGCATAATTTGTTAGATGTTGGATGGATGGGTGATGAGGATGATCTTCTGGACAAGAAGATGGTAGTCTTGTGGGAGATATGAAAGTTATGGAAATGCCAATTTGACTGAGTACAAAAGCAAAGTGTGTTTTCACCTAAAATTATGATGAAAGTTATTTGGTGCTCAAGTTGATGAGAAGTTAGTTGGCATGAAAATTTATTTCATGTGGTGCACATTAACATGAAATGCCTCCAATGATAAGAGATCTTTACTAAATGAGTGAAACCTACTAACTTGCTTCATATAGATGTGGGAAGGGAGACTTAGAAATTTGCTGGGAATAGGCATCATTTACTGTGAGTGTGGGCCCTGGTGCATGCTAGTCTATATGGTCCCTCAGTCAAAGTCTACAAGGAGAAAGGTACTTTATATTGCTTTATTCATGGTGCTCTAGGATGATATGGGTTTCTTTCTTCAGAGAAAAACATGAAACACTAGAAAATTTCAAATGCTTCAAAGCTATGGAAGAGAATGAGATAGGTTTCAAGGTTAAATGCTTAAGGTCAGATAGAGGTAGTGAGTTCACTTCCTAAGAGTTCAACTCATTTTGTGAAGAGCATGGAATCAAAAT